>OZ025251.1:48492167-48874827 GCA_964019135.1 Arenicola marina
GGCTCGAACCATCGATCCACGCGCCGTAAGGCTCTCAGGTGGCCAGAGCACGCAATGCGAGCGCTCTAACCCACCGAGCAATCGGGGCGGCCCTGAGCTGCCGTCTCATCAGGTGAAGCCAGATGGGCAGTGTCTCTGGTGCACGTCCCGCAGGATGGCAAACCGCCTAGGATCTGGTCCTCATCTGCGATATACTATACCCAGCATATGACGATGAAATTAACTAAACGCGCGTCACTTTCGTTTCCGTGGTGGGATATCGGGTCTGTCGTGACATTAATTACTGTCGCATCAGACTGCTTTCACCGCTACAACAACGTTCAGGACATCCGTGTCTAACATTTATGCATAACGGAGATGATTGTTGTTAACGGCCCGTCTTGCGCCCATGATAGTTACATTAGGCCAAGGAACTTCTAAGACAACGGATTGTTTGGAGGAAAAATGCGGCAGATTATATCGCCCAGACTCAGCTCGAACCACGAACCTATATTGATCTACAGTCCAGTGTTCTACACTCGGCCGCCAGGGGGACTCCTCCCCGGAGTATCTAGCTGGACACGTCCTTTGAATCCCCCAAACTGATAACTCCTGACATGGCCCATGATAGAGCGCCGTGTATTTGTGCCACGCGGTCACGCACAGATTCAGGGGGGTGGGGGGATTAATGCAATGAGAATCGACCAAGCTCTTCCATCTTGCGGTCACCGCCCCCCTTCCCACCGCCTGGCGCCGGCCCCAGCGTGGGTGGCAGCCCTAGAGTGTGATCCCGTGATTTGTCTCGGTGATAACGAAAACCAGGCACAGTCGCCGTAAATGGATTTAAGGCAATGGTATTGCACTGACCGATGCTTGATGTAAACAACACAGGTTTGAGGTCCCTCGTGTGATATCATCCAGAGGGAGAAATGTGGCTGTAGTTCCTGCAGTCACCGCTAGGGCGACGTTAGGGCGGAAAGGTAATCACAAAGCGAATCAGACGCACGTGTCCTTGACGTGTGTGTTTGACCTTCAAACTGCGCCGTCGCCATGGAGATGAAAAGGGGTGAAGTCTCAGCGGACCGGGTTCAATCTTAAGATTCATCATTTTCTTCGGAAATAGGCAATCATTTGTTCAATTTGCCGCCGCGTTTTGGAAGCACTCGATAGTGTGGTGGACGCCGTGTCAAGTGGCTGTGTGGTGGGACAAGGGGCCGAGTGTGAGTGATTGTCATATGTGAGTGAGATTGTACGGCATGGAGGTATCCGCACCGGCAGCCCTTGATAATAACAACTACCTGTGTTCGTACGCCGTCTTAAGGCCAACTTCTATCAGTAATAAAGGGGGGGCGAGGGGGGGCACTACATTACTACAGTGGTATGGCATTTTGTGGTCATTGACAGAAATTTGTGGTTAAATAAGCATTTAAAATGGACCCTGAGAAATTTTTCCGTTAAAAAGGAATCTAAAATAGACAAGAATCAAGAACTATATGTTGTGCCCCCCCACCCCCCCACTGGATCAGGAGAGTAATGCATGATGCAGCGTTCTTTCAACTTGTTACATAGCCAAATTTAAATGCTCAAATGCCACACGAGAACGTAAATATTACATGACAAATCTGAGAAATCTGCGTTTAAACATACAGGAAAAACATTTATTTTATTTTTCTCATTTTCACTGACTACCAAACCGCGTATATAGGCCTGGCTGGATCGGCTGCTTGTTTGTAGTTTTGTGGCATGATACGAACCGACATATTTCAAACAGCATACACATCAAAAAACGACCAATCATGACCCATTGTATGGTATTCTAATATACCCGCTCAATTATTTTTGACGATATATCGATGTTGCAAATAGAAATTTGGAACATTTTCAGTGCCTTGTGTCGATCTAATCAATTCTGTGTGGCTGGTAATGAAGCAGAATGACGCCCCAGGTACTGGGAGGGGGGGGGGGGCGGTGGAGGGGACCATTAACTCATCCCATTGGTGGTCGCCAAATAACCGGTCTTCCTATCGCCTTCAAACAGTCTGTCGTGCTAACCCTGACGCTGTCAAAAGCTGCTCCATGCACACTTGTGGTTTTCCCTCATGGTGACAAAAACATGAGTCAAATACATGTTTTTCGAAAGAAGGCTGAGCATTTCTTTGATGTCATGTCGGCGGTGTGCTCAGCGCGAGAGGCAAGGGGTTTTGTCAGTATCTTTGTGGCCAGGATAAACCACCCCAGACCCACCATCAGCACCCCCCTCTCGCCCCCCACCGCCTCCTGACGCCATTCTACAATTGACTTGACTACGCACATCATAAAATTGGTTCGCCAAGAAGCGCCAAGATGAGTATATTAGCGCCATTTCGAGATTTGCTCTCAGTCGGTCGCAGTAATTTCCTTCCTGTGGAATATCTGTCCGGCCCACTTTGTGCTGACACTTATAGTGAGGCGTGCTGCCAGCGTACCACGGTGGGGTGTCGGCAGGGCGTGTGCGTGCCGGGAGGCCGGCGGGGGGCCGACTTGGCGGGTGGAGGGTTGGCAGTGCGGAGGGGTGGGGTGGGGGTGTGGACGGGTGGAGTGGGGGTGTGGGGGGTTGGCGGTGGGGGTGTGGAGGTGTGGGGTGGGGGTGTGGACGGGTGGAGTGGGGGTGTGGGGGGTTGGCGGTGGGGGTGCGGAGGGGTGGGGTGGGGGTGTGGACGGGTGGAGTGGGGGTGTGGGGGGTTGGCGGTGGGGGTGTGGAGGTGTGGGGTGGGGGTGTGGAGGGGATTGGGGTGCCGATGGTGGTCCTGCTCTTTGATGTAGTCCTGCATTAGGGTCCCCTTCTTTCCTGTGTCCTGTGATTAAGGGCAAGTATTCAAAAGTGCACGACATCCAGCGCCACACAGCACCACACACAGGGCCACACAGCGCCACACAGCGCCACATAGCGCCACACACAGCGCCACACACAGCGCCACGCAGCGCCACACAGCGCCACACACCGCGCCACACAGCGCCACACAGCTCCATACACAGCGTCACACAGCGCCACACGGCGAAACCCAATACCACACACAGCGCCACACACAACGCCACACAGCGCCACAGCGCGACACACAGCGCCACACAGCGCCTCAGCGCCACACAGCGCTACGCAGCGCCACACGGCATCACGCAGCGCCACACAGCGCCGCATCTCATGTGGACGGCTCGTCTGCAATCAGATAAAATCTCGTGTGGTTTGTAGAAAAGGAAAAACCGAGGGTCACACCGATGGTGGCCGAGATGCTAAAAACACACACTTCGCGACACGGATTGTAGGCAGAACAAGTCTGTCATTTAGACCCTGATGTTTGTAACAAAGTCTGTTTGTAGCAAAGTCTGTTTGTAACAAAGTCTGTTTGTAACAAAGTCTGTTTGGAACAAAGTCTGTTTGGAACAAAATCTGTTTGTAACAAAGTCTGTTTGGAACAAAGTCTGTCTGTAACAAAGTATGTTTATAACAAAGTCTGTTTGTAACAAAGTCTGTTTGTAACAAAGTCTGTTTGTAACAGTCTGTTTGTAGCAAAGTCTGTAACAAAGTCTGTTTGTAACAAAGTCTGTTAGTAGCAAAGTCTGCTTGTAGCAAAGTCTGTAACAAAGTATGTTTGTAACAAAGTATGTTTCTAATAAAGTCTGTAACCAAGTCTGTAATAAAGTCTAACAAATTTTATTTGTAACAAAGTCTGTTTGTAGCAAAGTCTGTTTGTAACAAAGTCTGTTTGTAACAAAGTCTGTTTGTAACAAAGTCTGTTACAAATTCTGTTTGTAACAAAGCTATTTGGTGCTCAGATGCTTGTTCAAGGAAATGATACAAATCAATGATCACAAATTATGGCCAGTTATGGCAAAATACGAGGTGCGCTACCACCATGGAATACGTGCAGTATAAGACAGCAATGGTTTAATATAGTCTGTCATGCCATTCACAACAGCACTATAGGACGTGACATTCATACTCTCAAATTAAATAATACTCTACATTTAAGATTATTACACTCTACTCTCACTGAATCTTTTACACGCCGACATAAACATGCATTTCTTTCGCATCAATATGCACACGTGACTCAAATCTTTACAGAAATACCTACAAGACAGTATAGCTGACCTCCTGTTCAGTTAATGGTGATTACGATGTGGTCATCTACTTGAAGACCGTCTACCTGAGAGTCTCCAATAATTCCTGGTCATGAGCAAGGCAGAAAAACGCTCTTTATTCCAGTGCGGGACCCCGTATTGCGGTGGCCTCGTCGCCTCGGAACGGGCTCCGCAGTCACCCGAAACCATATTGATTCATGAGCAATAGAAACAGTTTTAATTTACTCACGCACGTCTCTGGGATAAGCATGACGGGAAGTTGCTTCCGTTGCGGAGGGGAATGTATGAGGGAGGGAGAGGGGAGGAGGGGGCGGAGTATCTTCACTGTACCAGCTTACAAGCTTAGCATCCCAGTAACGGAGTATTACCCCCCCCCCATAAAAATCTCTATAAACTAACTAACTGTAATGGAATCACAACTGTTTTTTCACTAGGTTATGAACTGTTTAACAGTCCTGTCTGAAGCGATCCCCGTTGGGCATGTCAGGTTGCTACTCAATCCATGTCATGCCAGTCCGCTCAGATTCGCATTGAACAGGTATACCGGTCCATATTATCGCTTTATGACGAGTTATAATGAATACACATATTGGATAAACATTCATGTATATTATTAAATACATATTCCTGAATTTTTAAAATATCTCCAGACAAAATAACTTCCAAAAAGATCATTATTTCCGCACTGAAGAACATGAACAAATTGGGAATATGACCACTTTCCTGCCACGCAAAGCACTCACTACATTTGCCGGTTGGCATTTATATCAGCTGTTTTTCCCGCTCACATACCTTCGTCTCATCTCCATCAAAATGGTCTCCTTTGTTAGTCAAGATATTTATTTTTGCAAATCTATGGAGTGCCATGTTGTGCATTCTGTGCTGCAACTATGATCTGTTACAATTTGTATAATTCATTTTAATTCATCAGAGAATATTTTTCTCATTATTCTGCCCCTATATGCAGCTGTTTGGTGTTGTATATCTGATATGGAATCAATAAAATCACCGTATGGAATTATGTAACACATACCCCAGGCCTGGGTTACAATGGAGCCTCAAATCGGAGAATAGACACTTTATTAATTTGAAACAGATGGAACAGGGAGGGAGGGGAGGAAGGGGTGAGGGGAGGGAGGGAGGAGGGGAGGGAGGGAGAGAGGAGGGGAGGAAGAGAGGAGGAAGGGGAGGAAGGGGTGAGGGGAGGGAGGGAGGGAGGAGGGGAGGGAGTGAGGAAGGGAGGAGGGGAGGAAGGGGTGAGGAGAGGAAGGGATGAGAGGTCTGACAGTTACGTCAGAAACATTTGCCTTGACAAGGAGGAGGGAGGAAGCGAGGAGGGGAGGGAGGCAGGAGGGAGGGAGGAGGGGAGGGAGGAGGAGGGCAGGAAGAGAGCAGAAAAAGGGGGAGGGGAGGGGGCAGGAGGGGAGGGAGGGGAGGAAGGGGTGAGGGCAGGGAGGGGAGGGAGGGAGGAGGAGAGGGAGGGAGGAAGGGAGGAGGGGAGGAAGAGAGGAGGGGTGAGGGGAGGGAGGGAGGAGGGGAGGGAGGGAGGAGTGGAGGAAGCGAGCAGGGGAAGAAGGGAGGAGGGGAGGAAGAGAGAAAGGGAGGAGGGGAGGAAGGGATGAGGGGGGGAAGGGAGGTGGGAGGGGAGTAAAGAGAGGAGGACGAGAGGAGGGAAGGGGGAGGAGGGGAGGAAGGGGAGGAAGAGGTGAGGGAAGAGAGGGAGGAGGGGAGGGAGGGAGGAAGGGGTGAGTGGAGGAGGGGCGGGAGGGAGGAAGGGAGGAGGGGAGGAAGACAGGGGAGGAAGGGGGAGGAGGGGAGGGAGGGGAGGGAGGGGAGGAAGGGGTGGGGGGAGAGAGGGAGGAGGGGAGGGAGAGAGGAAGGGAGGAAGGGTGGAGGGGAAGAGTGGAGGGAGGGAGGAGGGGAGGGAGGGGTGGAGTGGAGGGGTGGAGGGAGGGAGGAGGGGAGGGAGGGAGGGAGGAGGGGAGGGAGGGAGGAAGGGAGGAAAGAGAAGGGGAGGAAGGGGGAGGAAGGGAGGAAGGGGAGGAAGAGGTGATGGGAGCGAGGGAGGAGGGGAGGGAGGGAGGAGGGGAGGAAGAGAGGAGGGGAGGAAGGGGTGGAGGGGAAGAGTGAAGGGAGGAGTAGAGGAGGAAGGGGTGAGAGGTCTGACAGTTACGTCAGAAACATTTGCCTTGACAAGGAGGAGGGAGGAAGCGAGGAGGAGAGGGAGGCAGGAGGGAGGGAGGAGGGGAGGGAGGGGGAGGGCAGGAAGAGAGCAGGAAAATAGGGAGGGAAGTGGGCAGGAGGGGAGGGAGGGGAGGAAGGGGTGAGGGCAGGGAGGGGAGGGAGGGAGGAGGGGAGGGAGAGAGGAAGGGAGGAGGGGAGGAAGAGAGGAGGGGTGAGGGGAGGGAGGGAGGAGGGGAGGAGGGGAGGGAGGGAGGAGTGGAGGAAGCGAGCAGGGGAAGAAAGGAGGAGGGGAGGAAGAGAGGAAGGGAGGAGGGGAGGAAGGGGTGAGGGGAGGAAGGGAGGTGGGAGGGGAGTAAAGAGAGGAGGACGAGAGGAGGGAAGGGGGAGGAGGGGAGGAAGGGGAGGAAGAGGTGAGGGAAGAGAGGGAGGAGGGGAGGGTGGGAGGAAGGGATGAGGGGAGGAGGGGAGGGAGGGAGGAAGGGAGGAGGGGAGGAAGACAGGGGAGGAAGGGGGGGAGGGGAGGGAGGGGAGGGAGGGGAGGAAGGGGTGAGGGGAGAGAAGGAAGAGGGGAGGGAGAGAGGAAGGAAGGAGGGGAGGAAGATGGGAGGGGAGGAAGAGAGGAAGGGAGGAAGGGTGGAGGGTAAGAGTGGAGGGAGGGAGGAGGGGAGGGTGGGATGGAGTGGAGGGTGGAGGGAGGGAGGAGGGGAGGGAGGGAGGGAGGAGGGGAGGGAGGGAGGAAGGCAGGAAGGGAGGAAAAGAGGAAGGGAGGAAGGAGGAGGAGGGGAGGGAGGGGAGGAAGGGGTGATGGGAGCGAGGGAGGAGGGGAGGGAGGGAGGAGGGGAGGAAGAGAGGAGGGGAGGAAGGGGTGGAGGGGAGGAGTGGAGGGAGGGAGGAGGGGAGGGAGGGAGGAAGGGAGGAAGGGAGGAGGGGAGGAAGAGAGGAGAGGAGGAAGAGGGGAGGAGGGGAGGAAGAGAGGAGAGGAGGAAGGGGGGAGGAGGGGAGGGAGGGGAGGAAGGGGTGAGGGGAGAGAGGGAGGAGGGGAGGGAGGGAGGAAGGGAGGAGGGGAGGAAGAGAGGAGGGGAGAAAGGGGTGGAGGGGAGGAGTGGAGGGAGGGAGGAGGGGAGAGAGGGAGGAAGGGAGGAAGAAAGGGGGGGGAAGGGGTGGAGGGGATGAGTGGAGGGAGGGAGGGAGGGAGGGAGGGAGGAGAGGAGGGAGGGGAGAGAGGGAAGAGGGGAGGGAGGGAGGAAGGGAGGAGGGGAGGAAGAGAGGAGGGAAGGAAGGGGTGGAGCGGAAAAGTGGAGGGAGGGAGGGAGGAGGGGAGGAAGAGAGGAAGGGAGGAAGGGAGGAGGGGAGGAGGGGAGGGAAGGAGGGAGTAGGGGGGGGGGGGAGGAAGGGAGGAGGGGAGGAAGAGAGGAAGGGAGGAAGAGAGCAGGGGAGGAAGGGAGGAGGGAGAAGGGGGAAGAAGAGAGGAGGGGAGGAAGGGAGAAGGGGAGGAAGAGAGGGAGGAGAGGAGAAAGAGAGCGGAGGGAGGGAGGAGGGGAGGAAAAGAGGAGGGGAGGAAGAGACGAGGGGAGGAGGGGAGGGAGGGAGGAGGGGAGGACGGGGTGGAGGGGAAGAGGGGAGGAAGGGGTGAGGGGAGGATGGTGCCAATGTCACTGTTTTGTTGGCAATGGAAGCCTTGGGAGTTACCTGGGTGCCCGCATGTGCTCTCTGTCCTGGCGATAATGGGCGGTAGGTGAATGCGCCGTTGTACCTGTGTTTAGCCTGGGATGATATCACTCACATCCCGTTAAGGAGGTGGGAGGCGGGGGGGGGGGGCGGATCAGCGCAGTGTATCTGCGGCAGTGTGACACAAACAGGTTACCCGACGACATGAGGGACTTTGCCACATGAGGACCCATCACGGTCACGACCCCCTCGTGTTAACTGGCTGGCAGACCCAGGCCGGAGGGTGCGAGTTGTATCACGGAGGGGGTGAAAAGAGTGGGAGGGGGAGGGGAGATCCTCCTAAACCAGATCACGATAGCATGGCGCCCTCTCTTCGTCTACCTATAGTTAACCCCCCCCCGCCCTTGGAGGGCACGTACCCCACCCCACCCTTTTGCTGGCAAATAAGCGATAAATAGGCACGCACACCTTTCTCTTTCTTTCTCTGAATATTGTATCACCATATAGAATAAAATGTCGTGTCCTCCGCCCCTCCCGCTTGACAAATTCTGGATCGGCCACTGACCTGTATACCTGTATGTATTCGTATGTATTTACCATCAGACCGGTGCAGAAGCTATTTGATATCGAATGAGGATGAGAAATGTAGGAAATGGATCGTGTAACATATCCCGGAAAGCCCCTAAGATTACCGTTTAATCTCCTTTAGGATCAAGCTGTGGCCAGCGTCTTACAATGTTCACCAAGAGGCGTTCGTTAAAAGCATTTGGGACACCCGTGAACGAAAAACTAAATGACTAATCACAAACACCTTGCCCGCCACTTACGCTTGGCCCGCGCTGTCTTTAAGAGATGTCGTTGTTGATGGGGTGAAAGGCTGCAGGGTTCCCCCGCGGGTTGCCATGATGGAGACTCATTCTGAAGACACAGCAGGCCATTACGGATGCCACCTGTGTACTGGGCTGGGGCACCACACCGCAAGGAGCAGCAAACTTCTGGCCATTGCCGGATGGTTTTGTCCTAACCCTAATCACGGGGAAATGGCCGTGTAATGGAGGGGCCCTTCCCGCTAACGGCCTTCTTCTCAGTTCCTAAGCTGCAGGCAGCCTTCTTTAGTTTTCTTAAAACGAATTGGACTAAGGCTGTCTTTAATTAGCTTGTATTTGTTTCATTTACACGGCGGCTAGGAAATAGTGGTATTTTAAGAATAGGTCGCATTATATTAGTTATATTAGGTGTAGATTTGATAGTATTACCAGATGAAGTATGTGTACTGGTGATTGTGGTTATGTGGAGGAAATGTGTGAACTTGAGCGGACGAAACAATAATTGCTAAATAATTGTTAAAAACGAAACAATAATTGCGGGAATCAAATGCTCCTAACAAGTCTGTAATTCATTGCGAATATTACGTAAACCAAGAATGCCTTTGATGAAAGGAAAAGTGTATGGCTATTGTTCGGGGAGTGTGACCACTGCTGAGACCACCCGCGAAGGCCGTGCTCCATCTAACCGATAGCTCGTCAACTGGTTTGACACGAAAAGCAAAAAACGACACTTACCAAATCACTTACTACCAGGATATTTTGTTTCTGTGGTAACGTAGACAGTAGATGATCGTTACATGATCGGGACATCTGAGCTTGCTCGGTTGCCCATCCCATTGGTGTAATAAAAGCTGCTGCAGCGATGTTATTCTATCCCACACATTGAATAGCAATATAAACTTCCATGTTGCCGTACAGGCCTAAAACAATGCTGTCATACTGTACTTATTCAACTCGCATTTCTATTGTTGCAGTTTTATCCCTGGTCTCCAGTATCATGACCTTGACCCTGATCTCATGCGACCGTTTCTTCGGGATCATCTTCGCCATGAAGGCCCACATGACCGAGCGGCGGGCGGCCATCTTTATTCTCGTCATCTGGATCTGCGCGGTCGGGATCTCGTCCCCGATTCTCGTCTACCGAGAGCAGTTCACGCGCGATTGGCGAGATCACACGGAGATTTGGTGCGACGACACGTGGCCGCACAGCGGTGAGGACGAGAAGGCATACCCCTCCAGGGCCGTCTACTACACCTTCATCTCGGTGGTCTTGTTCTTCGTGCCCGTCCTCGTCATGACTGTGGCCTACTCCCTCATCATCTGGCGACTCTGGTCCAGCCAGCCTCCCGGGGAGAGGATAGAGACCGACGTCAAGGCCCAGGAACGCATACGCAAGAAGGTGAGTCATTGCTTCATCCTCTCTTATCTTCTCTCCTTTTTTTATACACTTTTATTTCTTTATAATAAACAATAGCACAGCTTACGTGCTATTCATATTTTATTGGTTTAACAACGTACAAAACATGTGAATGCTCACCTCCCTTAATAATTTTATAAAAGTGAGGAAACCCGGAAACATATATTTATAATATTGTTGAATAGATTTCATTATTTGAATTCAAAAATCCTCTCTTTCTTTCAGGTGGTGATTATGCTGGTCATCATACTCTGTGTGTTCGCAATATGCTGGATCCCATGTCAAATCTCAATCCTCTATGCTGAACACAGAAATGAAGCAACGGAGCCGGTAAGTGCCTTGTGCTGCATTGTTATTATATGTGTAGTCAAGATATCACCACATTCGCTTTGTATGGAACATTTAGTGGAATGGTATGGAATAGTTTATGGAAAACTGATACATATGTCGTGCCATAATGTGAACCATTCAGTTCTTCAGTTATGTAACACGTATAACAAACAATTTTAGTGATATTTCTATACATAGCTGCAATGTTGGCATGCCATTGTCTTCAGAGAGTGGGGACTTTATGCATTCACAATACCTAGACTCGTCTCCCCGTATTGCTGTGGGCAAGGCTACAATCTATAAAGGAAATATGTCTTCAGCGTCGTCATTCTTCCGCCATGCAGTGGGAATCTCTATTAGCTATAACTTGTTATGCCGTGATGTGACTTAAATCACGTCCGCCGTGCTACGGAATCATTTCCGATTTGAGGCTACGATATTGCCGCGTGACACCATCCAGAATGTCCTTGACATTTCGGCTGACGCTAATGAAATGGATGGTGCGGAAAAGCAATTTCTTCGTCCGCGTCGCCTCAAGCATTTCCGGCTCGAAAGCTCCGGATGTGGCGACACCTGGCGGGCAACGGACGGCGTCTTGTGCCACACGACGGCGGTTACACCGCAGTGAAGGCTAGGGAAGATGAAAGAATGAAGGGTGTTGGCTGGAGGACGGGAGCGGGGAGGGGGGTCTCTGCTCATCATCGGTCAACTCAGGTTTTCATTATATAGGGATACCTAGGCAGATATGGGACATCAAAGAGATAGGGGATCGGTGTCAGGGGTACTAGAAGGCAGGGAGCGGAGGGCGCGGTGGGGAGCCTCAGTGACTAATAGTGGTAGACATATCACTTCCGGAGGGAGGTGGGGCTCAGTGGCCGAGAGCGGTAGGCAGATATATCACTTCCGGAGGAAGGTGGGGCTCAGTGGCCGAGCGTGGTAGATAGATATATCACTTCTGGTGAGAGGCGGGGCTCAGTGGCCGATAGCGGCAGACAGATATATCACTTCCGGTGAGAGGCGGGCTTAGTGGCCGAGTGTGGTAAACAGATATATCACTTCCGGAGGGAGGCGGGGCTCCGTGGCCGGGAGTAGTAGACAGATATATCGCTTCCGGATGGAGGCGGGGTTCAGTGGCCGAAAGTGGTAGACAGATATATCACTTCCGGAGGAAGGTGGGGCTCAGTGGCCGAGCGTGGTGGATAGATATATCACTTCTGGTGAGAGGCGGGCCTCAGTGGCCGATAGTGGCAGACAGATATATCACTTTCGGTGAGAGGCGGGCTTAGTGGCCGAGAGTGGTAAACAGATATATCACTTCCGGAGGGAGGCGGGGCTCCGTGGCCGCGAGAAGTAGACATATATATCGCTTCCGGATGGAGGCGGGGTTCAGTGGCCGAAAGTGGTAGACAGATATATCACTTCCGGTGGAAGGCAGGGCTCAGCGGCCGAGAGTGGTAGACAGATATATCAGTTCCGGTGGGAGGCGGGGCTCAGTGGCCGAGAGTAGTGGACAAATATATCACTTCCGGAGGGTGGCGGGGCTCAGTGGCCGATAGTGGTAGACTGATATATCTCTTCCGGAGGGAGGCGGGGCTCCGTGCCCGAGAGTAGTAGACAGATATATCCCTTCCGGAGGGAGGCGGGGCCCAGTTGCCAAGAGTGGTACACTGATATGTCACTTCCGGTGGGAGGCAGGGCTCAGTGACAGAGAGCGGTAGATAGATATCTCACTTCCGGTGGGATGCGGGGCTCCGTGGCCGTCAGTAGTAGACAGATATATCACTTCCGGAGGTTGGCGGGCTCACTGCAGAGAGTGGTACAATATATTCATTTTAGTTTTGGCAAGATATTGTCCTAATTCTTGGCATGAATAGCCCTCCATGCGCCGCGTGTAATACAGGTGATATGGATACCTGATACCTATCATTACGTCGTTGGCAATGTTGTTTATCAAGCCCTCGTCTCTCCTGTTTTAGCTGCCCGACTGGTACCACACCGTGTACTTCTGGGCCAACTACATCGCCTTTGCAAACAGTGCGTTTAATCCCATCATCTACACTGGCTTCAATAACAGCTTCCGGCGGGGTAAGTACATTACACGGGAGGACATGGGCCAGTAGATCAGGGCCAGGTCACTTCTATGGCATGGGCTGGGTGACCTCCGGTGGCAAACTCAGCCGTCTGTAGTTTTACTCCCCTCAGCCCTAATGTTTTTTCCCATAATCGTACAGCAAGTCGTGACGTCAGGCAGACAGCTCTAATGGTTCGGTGAAGGGTTCGACATCGCATTTAAATGTGTCGCAGACTAACTGCAGTTTTCACATAGCTGGTGACACTTTCTTCATGCCAGCAGTACTGCCATATTAAGCTACGCCTAGCCCCGTCCGTGTATCTGGCTTCTTAAAGGCGTTGATTTCATAGGGTGCGTTCTGGTGGTAATATAAGTGCCTGACTGACATTTATCTGGTATTATTGTCGCAACGACATAGCTGATGCAGTGTCCAAAAATAAATGATCCCTTTGTATGGATTGTCTACGCGAGACAGGCGCAAAGGTCACAATAAAGGTGAATAAAAAGTCAATGCTTCAGATGTCAAGATATCTTTGTGAAGATAGGGTTGATGTGATGTATCTCATGTTCATCTGTGAACTATGAGAATGACAGTGGCTGAACTTACTCTGTTTGTTTCAGGCTTCAAGACAATGTTCAAGCGCTGCCGCAAGGGGTCGCGCCGCTACAATGCCATCACTGGCGCCATGACGAGAGACACATCTTTCCGCAGCTACACCTTGTCAACCAAGATATGAAACAGACAGAGAGACACATCACATCCTTCCGAAGCTACACTTTGTCAACCGAGATATGAAACGGACAGAGACACATTCTTCCGAAGCTACACCTTGTCAACCAAGATACGAAACAGACAGAGAGACACATTCTTCCGAAGCTACACCTTGTCAACCAAGATATTAAACAGACAGAGAGACACATTCTTCCGAAGCTACACCTTGTCAACCAAGATATGAAACAGACAGATACATCCTTCCGAAGCAACACCTTGTCAACCAAGATATGAAACAGACAGAGAGACACATTCTTCCGAAGCTACACCTTGTCAACCAAGATATAAAACATACAGCGAGACATCCGTTCGAAGCTACACATTGTCAACCAAGATATTAAACAGACAGAGAGACTCATTCTTCCGAAGCTACACCTTGTCAACCAAGATATGAAACAGGCAGAGACACATCCTTCCGAAGCTACACATTGTCAACCAAGATATGAAACAGACAGAGACACATCCTTCCGAAGCTACACATTGTCAACCAATACATGAAACAGACAGAGACACATCCTTCCGAAGCTACACCTTGTCAACCAAGATATTAAACAGACAGACACATCCTTCCGAAGCTACACCTTGTCAACCAAGATATTAAACAGACAGAGAGACTCATTCTTCCGAAGCTACACCTTGTCAACCAAGATATGAAACAGACAGAGACACATCCTTCCGAAGCTACACATTGAAAACCAAGATATGAAACAGACAGAGACACATCCTTCCGAAGCTACACATTGTCAACCAATATATGAAACAGACAGAGACACATCCTTCCGAAGCTACACCTTGTCAACCAAGGTATGAAACAGACAGACACATCCTAACGAAGCTACACCTTGTCAACCAAGATATTAAACAGACAGAGACTCATTCTTCCGAAGCTACACCTTGTCAACCAAGATATGAAACAGACAGAGACACATCCTTCCGAAGCTACACATTGTCAACCAATATATGAAACAGACAGAGACACATCCTTCCGAAGCTACACATTGTCAACCAAGATATGAAACAGACAGAGAGACACATTCTTCCGAAGCTACACCTTGTCAACCAAGATATAAAACATACAGCGAGACATCCGTTCGAAGCTACACATTGTCAACCAAGATATTAAACAGACAGAGAGACTCATTCTTCCGAAGCTACACCTTGTCAACCAAGATATGAAACAGACAGAGACACATCCTTCCGAAGCTACACATTGTCAACCAAGATATGAAACAGACAGAGACACATCCTTCCGAAGCGACACATTGTCAACCAATACATGAAACAGACAGAGACACATCCTTCCGAAGCTACACCTTGTCAACCAAGATATTAAACAGACAGACACATCCTTCCGAAGCTACACCTTGTCAACCAAGATACGAAACAGACAGACAGACTCATTCTTCCGAAGCTACACCTTGTCAACCAAGATATGAAACAGACAGAGACACATCCTTCCGAAGCGACACATTGTCAACCAAGATATGAAACAGACAGAGACACATCCTTCCGAAGCTACACATTGTCAACCAATATATGAAACAGACAGAGACACATCCTTCCGAAGCTACACCTTGTCAACCAAGGTATGAAACAGACAGAGAGACTCATTCTTCCGAAGCTACACCTTGTCAACCAAGATATGAAACAGACAGAGACACATCCTTCCGAAGCTACACATTGTCAACCAATATATGAAACAGACAGAGACACATCCTTCCGAAGCTACACATTGTCAACCAATATATGAAACAGACAGAGACACATCCTTCCGAAGCTACACCTTGTCAACCAAGATATGAAACAGACAGACACATCCTTCCGAAGCTACACCTTGTCAACCAAGATAGTAAACAGACAGAGAGACTCATTCTTCCGAAGCTACACCTTGTCAACCAAGATATTAAACAGACCGAGACACATCCTTCCGAAGCTACACCTTGTCAACCAAGATATGAAACAGACAGAGACACATCCTTCCGAAGCTACACCTTGTCAACCAAGATATGAAACAGACAGACACATCCTTCCGAAGCTACACCTTGTCAACCAAGATATTAAACAGACAGAGAGACTCATTCTTCCGAAGCTACACCTTGTCAACCAAGATATTAAACAGACAGAGACACATCCTTCCGAAGCTACACCTTGTCAACCAAGATATTAAACAGACAGACACATCCTTCCGAAGCTACACCTTGTCAACCAAGATATTAAACAGAGTACGGAGAAGAGACAGTCCTTTACCACTTGCTCGGGCTGCCACGAGGCGCCACTGTGCGGCGTCATGGCCGGGGGGGGGGGAGGCGGGGGGGGGGGGTCTGTAAGGATCAATGCCATCGCGTGACCTTGGAGACGACGGATATGTGAAATAGTTCGTCCCAAGCGACCAATCGGAAGGTTGTTGTTGGAATATCCCACACTGTGTCGCCACAGCCTGGGTGTCACGTGGGTGGGCTTGCGGTAGAGTGGGAGCCGCCCAAGGTCATTGAGAGGCCATTGGGTGCCGAGGTCACCGGAAATACTAATTGCATTGGATCTATCGAGATTACTTTAGTACGTGTAACAGTAGGAAAACTTAGGATATGTTCTATATATATATATATATATATATATCATCAGCTGTGTGTGAACAATAGACAAGTCGGAACAATTAAAGGCGATACTCATGTAGATCGGCCGTCGTGTATTCATGCCGAGTGAGTGGGCGTCGCCATGACGTTAAAATAACGGTTGTTGGGTAATTTCTGGTAAGCGTGAGATTGTGGGTCCCGATTCCCGTCGCAGTAAATTAATTTACTGTATTATATGTCACTAGCGGGAGAGCCAACAGAGAGAGACCGTCGGGACCGTGTGTGAGGACTGCAGTCACTCCGCATTAAACGGCTCACGTACAGACACAACCTCGACATGAGTGTCGGGTGACACTGGCTATTGGGGGACTCTGCATGAATCACATGAGCTGAGACAATCTAAGCAACATGCATCTTCCTTCCGCTGACAAAGCCTTAAGGGAACAGGTCGCCGTGACTAAGAGGAGGAGACGGGTCTTCACGCCACGTGTCTGCCCGAGGCGCCGGGGACGGTGCTGCCACCGGGTGGCGCCTGCAGGCGCCAAGACGCGCCGACAAGCTGACATTGTACCATGGTAGTAGTGAGACACGGGCCCAGACAGCCATCTGGCTTTCATCAATCTGAAGGAAGACCGGGATCAGTGGCAGCGGTGAATACGCCACAGCCTTAGAGCTGTCCGCCACACTGACAAAGGTAATACCTCGTCGGCTGGATCCCCTCCCAATTGGAAACACTTCATCTAATCCGACACAAAGCCGTTTTAACGGCTGCGAGCCCGCCTCCGATATTGACTACCATCGGGGCGTGCCTACAGGAGGATTTCGCTGGGAAAACACTAATGGCCATCAAACCGCTCTTAAATACCACGTAGTAAAAATTGTACTTTGTGTCCGAGAAGTAGACTAGAAAGAAGATCTGCGGGTGGAGTGTGCAGCCCAACGTGTAAACAGTTAAAGAATCTAAGCAGATCCATATCACTACCCGTACGAAAATGAAAAGTTAGCTTTCAGTTGCATTATAGTCCTCAGCAGAAAGTTAACTGAACAATTATTCTTCAACTAGAATTTATCATGTAAATGAGTTAGTTATCAATTCTTTAGCTGGGCAATAACTGAATTCTAACTAGCTTTCAACTGAAAACTAACTAGAGGGATAAAGTTGAAATTCGTATCTCTTTCTCGTACGGGTATGTATCATGTATCGCTCATGAGGACGGATTCTAGTGCGAAACAAGGGTGATAAGGTTAGCACCACCACTATACAATGTTAGCGCGGGACTTACACGCAGCCAGAACGGGCCAGTTACAGAAATTAATCAGTGCCTTTGCACGCGCCAGCAAAAGATAGGTCACATGACAATTATGTGGTAAAAGGCGTCAATTGTATGTACGGAGTAATCCTAACCCATGGCATGCATCTATGCTTGAAGACTGACTTAAGTTGGTGCGTTCTGTAACTGACCCGCAATACAATACTGCTACGAGTCTGCAACAGAAGAAATGTTGCACACTGCTACAGGTCTGCGACAGAATCATGTTGCACACTGCTACAGGTCTGCGACAGAAGAATGTTGCACACTGCTACACGTCTGCGACAGAAGCATGCTGCACGCTGCTTCAGGTCTGCGACAGAAGCATGTTGCACACTGCTGCAGGTCTGCGACAGAAGCATGTTGCACACTGCTGCAGGTCTGCGACAGAAGCATGTTGCACACTGCTGCAGGTCTGCGACAGAAGCATGTTGCACACTGTTACAAGTCTGCGACAGAAGCATGTTGCACACTGCTGCAGGTCTGTGACAGAAACATGTTGCACACTGCTACAGGTCTGCGACAGAAGCATGTTGCACACTGCCACAGGCCTGCTACAGGGGCATGTTGCACACTGCTGCAGGTCTGCGACCGCAGCATGTTGCACATTGCTACAGGTCTGCGACAGAAGCATGTTGCACACTGCTACAGGTCTTCGACAGAAGCATGTTGCACATTGCTGGAGATTAAAGACAGAAGCATGTTGCACACTGCTACAGGCCTGCTACAGGGGCATGTTGCACACTGATACAGGTCTGCGACAGAAGCATGCTGCACACTGCTACAGGTCTGCGACCGAAGCATGTTGCACACTGCTACAGGTCTGTGACAGAAGCATGTTGCACATTGCTACAGGTCTGCGACAGAAGCATGTTGCACACTGCAACAGGTCTGCGACAGAAATATGTTGCACACTGCTACAAGTCTGCGACAGAATCATGTTGCACACTGCTTCAGGTCTGCTACAGAGACATGTTGCACACTGCTACAGGTCTGCTACAGAGACATGTTGCACACTGCTACAGGTCTGCGACCGAAGCATGTTGCAAACTGCTACAGGTCTGTGACAGAAGCATGTTGCACACTGCTTCAGGTCTGCGACAGAAGCATGCTGCACACTGCTTCAGGTTTGCGACAGAAACATGCTGCACACTGCTACAGGTCTGCTACAGAAACATGTTGCACACTGCTACAGGTCTGTGACAGGGGCATGTTGCACACTGCTACAGGTCTGTGACAGAAGCATGCTGTACACTGTTACAAGTCTGTGACAGAAGCATGTTGCACACTGCTACAGGTCTGTGACAGAAGATGATGCACACTGCTACAGGTCTGTGACAGAAGCATGTTGCACACTGCTTCAGGTCTGCGACAGAAGTATGCTGCACACTGCTTCAGGTCTGCGACAGAAACATGCTGCACACTGCTACAGGTCTGCTACAGAAACATGTTGCACACTGCTACAGGTCTGTGACAGGGGCATGTTGCACACTGCTACAGGTCTGTGACAGAAGCATGCTGTACACTGTTACAAGTCTGTGACAGAAGCATGTTGCACACTGCTACAGGTCTGTGACAGAAGATGATGCACACCGCTACAGGTCTGTGACAGAAGCATGCTGCACACTGTTACAAGTCTGTGACAGAAGCATGCTGCACACTGCTACAGGTCTGTGACAGAAGCATGTTGCAAACTGCTATAGGTCTGCGACAGAAGCATGTTGCACACTGCTACAAGTCTGCGACCGAAGCATGTTGCACACTGCTACAGGTCTGTGACAGAAGCATGCTGTACACTGTTACAAGTCTGTGACAGAAGCATGTTGCACACTGCTACAGGTCTGTGACAGAAGATGATGCACACTGCTACAGGTCTGTGACAGAAGCATGCTGCACACTGTTACAAGTCTGTGACAGAAGCATGCTGCACACTGCTACAGGTCTGTGACAGAAGCATGTTGCACACTGCTATAGGTCTGCGACAGAAGCATGTTGCACACTGCTACAAGTCTGCGACCGAAGCATGTTGCACACTGCTACAGGTCTGCTACAGAAGCATGTTGCACACTGCTACAGGTCTGTGACAGAAGCATGCTGCACACTGCTACAAGTCTGTGACAGAAGCCTGTTGCACACTGCTACAGGTCTGTGACAGAAGATGTTGCACACTGCTACATGTCTGCGACAGAATCATGTTGCACACTGCTTCAGGTCTGCGACAGAAACATGCTGCACACTGCTACAGGTCTGCTACAGAAACATGTTGCACACTGCTACAGGTCTGCGACCGAAGCATGTTGCACACTGCTACAGGTCTGTGACAGAAGCATGTTGCACACTGCTTCAGGTCTGCGACAGAAGCATGCTGCACACTGCTTCAGGTCTGCGACAGAAACATGCTGCACACTGCTACAGGTCTGCTACAGAAACATGTTGCACACTGCTACAGGTCTGTGACAGGGGCATGTTGCACACTGCTACAGGTCTGTGACAGAAGCATGCTATACACTGTTACAAGTCTGTGACTGAAGCATGTTGCACACTGCTACAGGTCTGTGACAGAAGATGATGCACACTGCTACAGGTCTGTGACAGAAGCATGCTGCACACTGTTACAAGTCTGTGACAGAAGCATGCTGCACACTGCTACAGGTCTGTGACAGAAGCATGTTGCACACTGCTATAGGTCTGCGACAGAAGCATGTTGCACACTGCTACAAGTCTGCGACCGAAGCATGTTGCACACTGCTACAGGTCTGCTACAGAAGCATGTTGCACACTGCTACAGGTCTGTGACAGAAGCTTGCTGCACACTGCTACAAGTCTGTGACAGAAGCATGTTGCACACTGCTACAGGTCTGTGACAGAAGATGTTGCACACTGCTACAGGTCTGCGACAGAAGCATGCTGCACACTGCTACAGGTCTGCGACAGAAGCATGTTGCACACTGCTACAGGTCTGTGACAGAAGCATGCTGCACACTGCTACAGGTCTGCTACAGAAACATGTTGCACACTGCTACAAGTCTGTGACAGAAGCATGTTGCACACTGCTACAGGTCTGCTACAGAAACATGCTGCACACTGCTACAGGTCTGTGACAGAAGCATGTTGCACACTGCTACAGGTCTGTGACAGAAGATGATGCACACTGCTACAGGTCTGTGACAGAAGCATGCTGTACACTGTTACAAGTCTGTGACAGAAGCATGTTGCACACTGCTGCAGGTCTGTGACAGAAGATGATGCACACTGCTACAGGTCTGTGACAGAAGCATGCTGCACACTGTTACAAGTCTGTGACAGAAGCATGCTGCACACTGCTACAGGTCTGTGACAGAAGCATGTTGCACACTGCTATAGGTCTGCGACAGAAGCATGTTGCACACTGCTACAAGTCTGCGACCGAAGCATGTTGCACACTGCTACAGGTCTGCTACAGAAGCATGTTGCATACTGCTACATGTCTGTGACAGAAGCTTGCTGCACGCTGCTACAAGTCTGTGACAGAAGCATGTTGCACACTGCAACAGGTCTGTGACAGAAGATGTTGCACACTGCTACAGGTCTGTGACAGAAGCATATTGCACACTGCTACAGGTCTGCGACAGAAGCATGTTGCACACTGCTACAGGTCTGTGACAGAAGCATGCTGCACACTGCTACAGGTCTGCTACAGAAACATGTTGCACACTGCTACAAGTCTGTGACAGAAGCATGCTGCACACTGTTACAAGTCTGTGACAGAAGCATGCTGCACACTGCTACAGGTCTGTGACAGAAGCATGTTGCACACTGCTATAGGTCTGCGACAGAAGCATGTTGCACACTGCTACAAGTCTGCGACCGAAGCATGTTGCACACTGCTACAGGTCTGCTACAGAAGCATGTTGCACACTGCTACATGTCTGTGACAGAAGCTTGCTGCACACTGCTACAAGTCTGTGACAGAAGCATGTTGCACACTGCTACAGGTCTGTGACAGAAGATGTTGCACACTGCTACAGGTCTGTGACAGAAGCATGTTGCACACTGCTACAGGTCTGCGACAGAAGCATGTTGCACACTGCTACAGGTCTGTGACAGAAGCATGCTGCACACTGCTACAGGTCTGCTACAGAAACATGTTGCACACTGCTACAGGTCTGTGACAGGGGCATGTTGCACACTGCTACAGGTCTGTGACAGAAGCATGCTGTACACTGTTACAAGTCTGTGACAGAAGCATGTTGCACACTGCTACAGGTCTGTGACAGAAGATGATGCACACTGCTACAGGTCTGTGACAGAAGCATGTTGCACACTGCTTCAGGTCTGCGACAGAAGTATGCTGCACACTGCTTCAGGTCTGCGACAGAAACATGCTGCACACTGCTACAGGTCTGCTACAGAAACATGTTGCACACTGCTACAGGTCTGCGACAGAAACATGCTGCACACTGCTACAGGTCTGCTACAGAAACATGTTGCACACTGCTACAGGTCTGTGACAGGGGCATGTTGCACACTGCTACAGGTCTGTGACAGAAGCATGCTGTACACTGTTACAAGTCTGTGACAGAAGCATGTTGCACACTGCTACAGGTCTGTGACAGAAGATGATGCACACCGCTACAGGTCTGTGACAGAAGCATGCTGCACACTGTTACAAGTCTGTGACAGAAGCATGCTGCACACTGCTACAGGTCTGTGACAGAAGCATGTTGCAAACTGCTATAGGTCTGCGACAGAAGCATGTTGCACACTGCTACAAGTCTGCGACCGAAGCATGTTGCACACTGCTACAGGTCTGTGACAGAAGCATGCTGTACACTGTTACAAGTCTGTGACAGAAGCATGTTGCACACTGCTACAGGTCTGTGACAGAAGATGATGCACACTGCTACAGGTCTGTGACAGAAGCATGCTGCACACTGTTACAAGTCTGTGACAGAAGCATGCTGCACACTGCTACAGGTCTGTGACAGAAGCATGTTGCACACTGCTATAGGTCTGCGACAGAAGCATGTTGCACACTGCTACAAGTCTGCGACCGAAGCATGTTGCACACTGCTACAGGTCTGCTACAGAAGCATGTTGCACACTGCTACAGGTCTGTGACAGAAGCATGCTGCACACTGCTACAAGTCTGTGACAGAAGCCTGTTGCACACTGCTACAGGTCTGTGACAGAAGATGTTGCACACTGCTACATGTCTGCGACAGAATCATGTTGCACACTGCTTCAGGTCTGCGACAGAAACATGCTGCACACTGCTACAGGTCTGCTACAGAAACATGTTGCACACTGCTACAGGTCTGCGACCGAAGCATGTTGCACACTGCTACAGGTCTGTGACAGAAGCATGTTGCACACTGCTTCAGGTCTGCGACAGAAGCATGCTGCACACTGCTTCAGGTCTGCGACAGAAACATGCTGCACACTGCTACAGGTCTGCTACAGAAACATGTTGCACACTGCTACAGGTCTGTGACAGGGGCATGTTGCACACTGCTACAGGTCTGTGACAGAAGCATGCTATACACTGTTACAAGTCTGTGACTGAAGCATGTTGCACACTGCTACAGGTCTGTGACAGAAGATGATGCACACTGCTACAGGTCTGTGACAGAAGCATGCTGCACACTGTTACAAGTCTGTGACAGAAGCATGCTGCACACTGCTACAGGTCTGTGACAGAAGCATGTTGCACACTGCTATAGGTCTGCGACAGAAGCATGTTGCACACTGCTACAAGTCTGCGACCGAAGCATGTTGCACACTGCTACAGGTCTGCTACAGAAGCATGTTGCACACTGCTACAGGTCTGTGACAGAAGCTTGCTGCACACTGCTACAAGTCTGTGACAGAAGCATGTTGCACACTGCTACAGGTCTGTGACAGAAGATGTTGCACACTGCTACAGGTCTGCGACAGAAGCATGCTGCACACTGCTACAGGTCTGCGACAGAAGCATGTTGCACACTGCTACAGGTCTGTGACAGAAGCATGCTGCACACTGCTACAGGTCTGCTACAGAAACATGTTGCACACTGCTACAAGTCTGTGACAGAAGCATGTTGCACACTGCTACAGGTCTGCTACAGAAACATGCTGCACACTGCTACAGGTCTGTGACAGAAGCATGTTGCACACTGCTACAGGTCTGTGACAGAAGATGATGCACACTGCTACAGGTCTGTGACAGAAGCATGCTGTACACTGTTACAAGTCTGTGACAGAAGCATGTTGCACACTGCTGCAGGTCTGTGACAGAAGATGATGCACACTGCTACAGGTCTGTGACAGAAGCATGCTGCACACTGTTACAAGTCTGTGACAGAAGCATGCTGCACACTGCTACAGGTCTGTGACAGAAGCATGTTGCACACTGCTATAGGTCTGCGACAGAAGCATGTTGCACACTGCTACAAGTCTGCGACCGAAGCATGTTGCACACTGCTACAGGTCTGCTACAGAAGCATGTTGCATACTGCTACATGTCTGTGACAGAAGCTTGCTGCACGCTGCTACAAGTCTGTGACAGAAGCATGTTGCACACTGCAACAGGTCTGTGACAGAAGATGTTGCACACTGCTACAGGTCTGTGACAGAAGCATATTGCACACTGCTACAGGTCTGCGACAGAAGCATGTTGCACACTGCTACAGGTCTGTGACAGAAGCATGCTGCACACTGCTACAGGTCTGCTACAGAAACATGTTGCACACTGCTACAAGTCTGTGACAGAAGCATGCTGCACACTGTTACAAGTCTGTGACAGAAGCATGCTGCACACTGCTACAGGTCTGTGACAGAAGCATGTTGCACACTGCTATAGGTCTGCGACAGAAGCATGTTGCACACTGCTACAAGTCTGCGACCGAAGCATGTTGCACACTGCTACAGGTCTGCTACAGAAGCATGTTGCACACTGCTACATGTCTGTGACAGAAGCTTGCTGCACACTGCTACAAGTCTGTGACAGAAGCATGTTGCACACTGCTACAGGTCTGTGCCAGAAGATGTTGCACACTGCTACAGGTCTGTGACAGAAGCATGTTGCACACTGCTACAGGTCTGCGACAGAAGCATGTTGCACACTGCTACAGGTCTGTGACAGAAGCATGCTGCACACTGCTACAGGTCTGCTACAGAAACATGTTGCACACTGCTACAGGTCTGTGACAGGGGCATGTTGCACACTGCTACAGGTCTGTGACAGAAGCATGCTGTACACTGTTACAAGTCTGTGACAGAAGCATGTTGCACACTGCTACAGGTCTGTGACAGAAGATGATGCACACTGCTACAGGTCTGTGACAGAAGCATGTTGCACACTGCTTCAGGTCTGCGACAGAAGTATGCTGCACACTGCTTCAGGTCTGCGACAGAAACATGCTGCACACTGCTACAGGTCTGCTACAGAAACATGTTGCACACTGCTACAGGTATGTGACAGGGGCATGTTGCACACTGCTACATGTCTGTGACAGAAGCATGCTGTACACTGTTACAAGTCTGTGACAGAAGCATGTTGCACACTGCTACAGGTCTGTGACAGAAGATGATGCACACTGCTACAGGTCTGTGACAGAAGCATGCTGCACACTGTTACAAGTCTGTGACAGAAGCATGCTGCACACTGCTACAGGTCTGTGACAGAAGCATGTTGCAAACTGCTATAGGTCTGCGACAGAAGCATGTTGCACACTGCTACAAGTCTGCGACCGAAGCATGTTGCACACTGCTACAGGTCTGTGACAGAAGCATGCTGTACACTGTTACAAGTCTGTGACAGAAGCATGTTGCACACTGCTACAGGTCTGTGACAGAAGATGATGCACACTGCTACAGGTCTGTGACAGAAGCATGCTGCACACTGTTACAAGTCTGTGACAGAAGCATGCTGCACACTGCTACAGGTCTGTGACAGAAGCATGTTGCACACTGCTATAGGTCTGCGACAGAAGCATGTTGCACACTGCTACAAGTCTGCGACCGAAGCATGTTGCACACTGCTACAGGTCTGCTACAGAAGCATGTTGCACACTGCTACAGGTCTGTGACAGAAGCATGCTGCACACTGCTACAAGTCTGTGACAGAAGCCTGTTGCACACTGCTACAGGTCTGTGACAGAAGATGTTGCACACTGCTACAGGTCTGCGACAGAATCATGTTGCACACTGCTTCAGGTCTGCGACAGGAACATGCTGCACACTGCTACAGGTCTGCTACAGAAACATGTTGCACACTGCTACAGGTCTGCGACCGAAGCATGTTGCACACTGCTACAGGTCTGTGACAGAAGCATGTTGCACACTGCTTCAGGTCTGCGACAGAAGCATGCTGCACACTGCTTCAGGTCTGCGACAGAAACATGCTGCACACTGCTACAGGTCTGCTACAGAAACATGTTGCACACTGCTACAGGTCTGTGACAGGGGCATGTTGCACACTGCTACAGGTCTGTGACAGAAGCATGCTGTACACTGTTACAAGTCTGTGACTGAAGCATGCTGCACACTGCTACAGGTCGGCTACAGAAACATGTTGCACACTGCTAGAAGTCTGTGACAGAAGCATGCTGCACACTGTTACAAGTCTGTGACAGAAGCATGCTGCACACTGCTACAGGTCTGTGACAGAAGCATGTTGCACACTGCTATAGGTCTGCGACAGAAGCATGTTGCACACTGCTACAAGTCTGCGACCGAAGCATGTTGCACACTGCTACAGGTCTGCTACAGAAGCATGTTGCACACTGCTACATGTCTGTGACAGAAGCTTGCTGCACACTGCTACAAGTCTGTGACAGAAGCATGTTGCACACTGCTACAGGTCTGTGACAGAAGATGTTGCACACTGCTACAGGTCTGTGACAGAAGCATGTTGCACACTGCTACAGGTCTGCGACAGAAGCATGTTGCACACTGCTACAAGTCTGTGACAGAAGCATGCTGCACACTGTTACAAGTCTGTGACAGAAGCATGTTGCACACTGCTATAGGTCTGCGACAGAAGCATGTTGCACACTGCTACAAGTCTGCGACCGAAGCATGTTGCACACTGCTACAGGTCTGCTACAGAAGCATGTTGCACACTGCTACATGTCTGTGACAGAAGCTTGCTGCACACTGCTACAAGTCTGTGACAGAAGCATGTTGCACACTGCTACAGGTCTGTGACAGAAGATGTTGCACACTGCTACAGGTCTGTGACAGAAGCATGTTGCACACTGCTACAGGTCTGCGACAGAAGCATGTTGCACACTGCTACAGGTCTGTGACAGAAACATGCTGCACACTGCTACAGGTCTGCTACAGAAACATGTTGCACACTGCTACAGGTCTGTGACAGGGGCATGTTGCACACTGCTACAGGTCTGTGACAGAAGCATGCTGTACACTGTTACAAGTCTGTGACAGAAGCATGTTGCACACTGCTACAGGTCTGTGACAGAAGATGATGCACACTGCTACAGGTCTGTGACAGAAACATGTTGCACACTGCTTCAGGTCTGCGACAGAAGTATGCTGCACACTGCTTCAGGTCTGCGACAGAAACATGCTGCACACTGCTACAGGTCTGCTACAGAAACATGTTGCACACTGCTACAGGTCTGTGACAGGGGCATGTTGCACACTGCTACAGGTCTGTGACAGAAGCATGCTGTACACTGTTACAAGTCTGTGACAGAAGCATGTTGCACACTGCTACAGGTATGTGACAGAAGATGATGCACACTGCTACAGGTCTGTGACAGAAGCATGCTGCACACTGTTACAAGTCTGTGACAGAAGCATGCTGCACACTGCTACAGGTCTGTGACAGAAGCATGTTGCAAACTGTTATAGGTCTGCGACAGAAGCATGTTGCACACTGCTACAAGTCTGCGACCGAAGCATGTTGCACACTGCTACAGGTCTGTGACAGAAGCATGCTGTACACTGTTACAAGTCTGTGACAGAAGCATGTTGCACACTGCTACAGGTCTGTGACAGAAGATGATGCACACTGCTACAGGTCTGTGACAGAAGCATGCTGCACACTGTTACAAGTCTGTGACAGAAGCATGCTGCACACTGCTACAGGTCTGTGACAGAAGCATGTTGCACACTGCTATAGGTCTGCGACAGAAGTATGTTGCACACTGCTACAAGTCTGCGACCGAAGCATGTTGCACACTGCTACAGGTCTGCTACAGAAGCATGTTGCACACTGCTACAGGTCTGTGACAGAAGCATGCTGCACACTGCTACAAGTTTGTGACAGAAGCCTGTTGCACACTGCTACAGGTCTGTGACAGAAGATGTTGCACACTGCTACAGGTCTGCGACAGAATCATGTTGCACACTGCTTCAGGTCTGCGACAGAAACATGCTGCACACTGCTACAGGTCTGCTACAGAAACATGTTGCACACTGCTACAGGTCTGCGACCGAAGCATGTTGCACACTGCTACAGGTCTGTGACAGAAGCATGTTGCACACTGCTTCAGGTCTGCGACAGAAGCATGCTGCACACTGCTTCAGGTCTGCGACAGAAACATGCTGCACACTGCTACAGGTCTGCTACAGAAACATGTTGCACACTGCTACAGGTCTGTGACAGGGGCATGTTGCACACTGCTACAGGTCTGTGACAGAAGCATGCTGTACACTGTTACAAGTCTGTGACTGAAGCATGTTGCACACTGCTACAGGTCTGTGACAAAAGATGATGCACACTGCTACAGGTCTGTGACAGAAGCATGCTGCACACTGTTACAAGTCTGTGACAGAAGCATGCTGCACACTGCTACAGGTCTGTGACAGAAGCATGTTGCACACTGCTATAGGTCTGCGACAGAAGCATGTTGCACACTGCTACAAGTCTGCGACCGAAGCATGTTGCACACTGCTACAGGTCTGCTACAGAAGCATGTTGCACACTGCTACAGGTCTGTGACAGAAGCTTGCTGCACACTGCTACAAGTCTGTGACAGAAGCATGTTGCACACTGCTACAGGTCTGTGACAGAAGATGTTGCACACTGCTACAGGTCTGCGACAGAAGCATGCTGCACACTGCTACAGGTCTGCGACAGAAGCATGTTGCACACTGCTACAGGTCTGTGACAGAAGCATGCTGCACACTGCTACAGGTCTGCTACAGAAACATGTTGCACACTGCTACAAGTCTGTGACAGAAGCATGTTGCACACTGCTACAGGTCTGCTACAGAAACATGCTGCACACTGCTACAGGTCTGTGACAGAAGCATGTTGAACACTGCTACAGGTCTGTGACAGAAGATGATGCACACTGCTACAGGTCTGTGACAGAAGCATGCTGTACACTGTTACAAGTCTGTGACAGAAGCATGTTGCACACTGCTGCAGGTCTGTGACAGAAGATGATGCACACTGCTACAGGTCTGTGACAGAAGCATGCTGCACACTGTTACAAGTCTGTGACAGAAGCATGCTGCACACTGCTACAGGTCTGTGACAGAAGCATGTTGCACACTGCTATAGGTCTGCGACAGAAGCATGTTGCACACTGCTACAGGTCTGTGACAGAAGCATATTGCACACTGCTACAGGTCTGCGACAGAAGCATGTTGCACACTGCTACAGGTCTGTGACAGAAGCATGCTGCACACTGCTACAGGTCTGCTACAGAAACATGTTGCACACTGCTACAAGTCTGTGACAGAAGCATGTTGCACACTGTTACAAGTCTGTGACAGAAGCATGCTGCACACTGCTACAGGTCTGTGACAGAAGCATGTTGCACACTGCTATAGGTCTGCCACAGAAGCATGTTGCACACTGCTACAAGTCTGCGACCGAAGCATGTTGCACACTGCTACAGGTCTGCTACAGAAGCATGTTGCACACTGCTACATGTCTGTGACAGAAGCTTGCTGCACACTGCTACAAGTCTGTGACAGAAGCATGTTGCACACTGCTACAGGTCTGTGACAGAAGATGTTGCACACTGCTACAGGTCTGTGACAGAAGCATGTTGCACACTGCTACAGGTCTGCGACAGAAGCATGTTGCACACTGCTACAGGTCTGTGACAGAAGCATGCTGCACACTGCTACAGGTCTGCTACAGAAACATGTTGCACACTGCTACAAGTCTGTGACAGAAGCATGTTGCACACTGCTACAGGTCTGCTACAGAAACATGCTGCACACTGCTACAGGTCTGTGACAGAAGCATGTTGCACACTGCTACAGGTCTGTGACAGAAGCATGCTGCACACTGTTACAAGTCTGTGACAGAAGCATGTTGCACACTGCTACATGTCTGCTACAGAAACATGTTGCACGCTGCTATAGGTCTGCTACAGAAGCATGTTGCACACTGCTACAGGTCTGTGACAGAAGCATGTTGCACACTGCTATAGGTCTGCGACAGAAGCATGCTGCACACTGCTACAGGTCTGCTACAGAAACATGTTGCACACTGCTACAGGTCTGCGACAGAAACATGTTGCACACTGCTATAGGTCTGTGACAGAAGCATGTTGCACACTGCTACACGTCTGCGACAGAAGCATGCTGCACACTGCTACAGGTCTGTGCCCGTATTAATTAAATCAGTTATACAATTCCGAGACAAAGGACCATTGTGTAATATGGTTAACATTATCCCCACAGGGGACGTGTTATAGACCTGCTGTATTGTTTGCATATTGTAACAAAATGGCGGCCGTGTATCATGGTTTATGTCGTACTGTCCCCATCGAGCGCTTTGTACGGTGAGAGATATGTAACACATCACCTAGGTAGATATGTTCGTGATGCACCATACACACAGGTGATGAGTTAGTATTTTAGTATCTTAGGCAATATACGTCGTCTCAACTGTTTGTCAAGTACCTGGTGCATGTAAAGCTGTGTCCTGTACGTCACTCGTCGCGAGATCTGAATAAACATTAGACTATCTTACGTGTCGTGGTCGCTTCGCTTCTTGATGAACTCATGCCTGGATAGGATCCCGACTTGGGGTTGTCTTGATGGTACTAAACCGATCCGGATCGCCACGAGAGAGAGGGAGGGAGAGAGGGCGGGGGGGGGGGAGATAGAGAGAGCGCGCCGGGACGAGGGGGTAGGGGTCGTGGGAGGGGCAGGGGGCGTGGGAGGGGCAGGGGTCAGGAATAACAGTATTTTAGATGATCACCCACACCCCTTTATCCACCCTCCGCAGATTCCTCCCTTTTGCAACGAGGTTGTCACGCTGGATTGGTAGGGTGTAGGTATGTGTGTGTGTGGGGGGGGGGGGGGGCGGGGGGGGTATATACAGAGTGGGGGGATGGCGTTGGTGAGATGCACACCGCACCCCCCCCCCCTCCCACCCCCCCACCCCCCACTCCCACCCCCTTCACCGCCCAGACGGGCCTAATGCCCCTCACGAACAACGCAATGAAGACAAACTGAGGGACCTGGGCCATCTAAAACGACTCCCACTTACCCCGCCTCCCCCACCCCCACCCGCCCTCAACCTACACCTCTTACTGTGTCTAACACTGCTCTCTCGGTCGTCAGGTTTGATCCCGTGGTCCAGCAGTCAGCTGAACCTTTAATTCTGTCGCCGACCCGGAGCGATTGCTCATCCCGCTGCTATCCACGCCATGCCAGGCCCCACATCCCACGCCATGCCGGCCCCACATCCCACGCCATGCCGGCCCCACACCCCACGCCATGCCGGCCCTACACACCCCGCCATGCCGGCCCCACACACCACGCCATGCCGGCCCCACACACCACGCCATGCCGGCCCCACACCCCACGCCATGCCGGCCCCACACACCCCGCCATGCCGGCCCCACACACCACGCCATGCCGGCCCCACACCCCACGCCATGCCGGCCCCACACCCCGCCATGCCGGCCCCACACCCCGCCATGCCGCCCCACACCCCACGCCATGCCGGCCCCACATCCCACGCCATGCCAGCCCCACACCCCACGCCATGCCGGCCCCACATCCCACGCCATGCCGGCCCCACACCCCACGCCATGCCGGCCCCACACCCCACGCCATGCCAGCCCCACACCCCACACCATGTCGGCCCCACAGCCCACGCCATGCCGGCCCCACACACCCCGCCATGCCGGCCCCACACCCCACGCCATGCCGGCCCCACACCCCACGCCATGCCGGCCCCACACCCCCGCCATGCCGGCCCCACACACCACGCCATGCCGGCCCCACACCCCACGCCATGCCGGCCCCACACCACGCCATGCCGGCCCCACACACCACGCCATGCCGGCCCCACACCCCACGCCATGCCGGCCCCACACCCCACGCCATGCCGGTCCCACACACCACGCCATGCCGGCCCCACTCCCCACGCCGTGCCGGTCCCACACCCGTCACGCCACGCCATGCCGGCCCCACACCCCGCCATGCCGGCCCCACACCCCGCCATGCCGGCCCCACACCCCACGCCATGCCGGCCCCACATCCCACGCCATGCCAGCCCCACACCCCACGCCATGCCGGCCCCACACCCCACGCCATGCCGGCCCCACACCCCACGCCATGCCGGCCCCACACCCCGCCGTGCCGGCCCCACACCCCGCCATGCCGGCCCCACACCCCACGCCATGCCGGCCCCACATCCCACGCCATGCCGGCCCCACACCCCGCCGTGCCGGCCCCACACCCCGCCATGCCGGCCCCACACCCCACGCCATGCCGGCCCCACATCCCACGCCATGCCAGCCCCACACCCCACGCCATGCCGGCCCCACATCCCACGCCATGCCGGCCCCACACCCCACGCCATGCCGGCCCCACACCCCACGCCATGCCGGCCCCACACCCCACACCATGCCGGCCCCACACCCCACGCCATGCCGGCCCCACACCCCACGCCATGCCGGCCCCACACCCCGCCGTGCCGGCCCCACACCCCGCCATGCCGGCCCCACACACCACGCCATGCCGGCCCCACACCCCACGCCATGCCGGCCCCACACACCCCGCCATGTCGGCCCCACACACCACGCCATGCCGGCCCCACACCCCACGCCATGCCGGCCCCACACCCCGCCATGTCGGCCCCACACCCCGCCATGCCGGCCCCACACCCCACGCCATGCCGGCCCCACATCCCACGCCATGCCAGCCCCACACCCCACGCCATGCCGGCCCCACATCCCACGCCATGCCGGCCCCACACCCCACGCCATTGCCGGCCCCACACCCCACGCCATGCCGGCCCCACACCCCACACCATGCCGGCCCCACACCCCACGCCATGCCGGCCCCACACACCCCGCCATGCCGGCCCCACACCCCACGCCATGCCGGCCCCACTCCCCACGCCGTGCCGGTCCCACACCCGTCACGCCACGCCATGCCGGCCCCACACCCCCGCCATGCCGGCCCCACACCCCGCCATGCCGGCCCCACACCCCACGCCATGCCGGCCCCACATCCCACGCCATGCCAGCCCCACACCCCACGCCATGCCGGCCCCACACCCCACGCCATGCCAGCCCCACACCCCACACCATGTCGGCCCCACAGCCCACGCCATGCCGGCCCCACACACCCCCGCCATGCCGGCCCCACACCCCACGCCATGCCGGCCCCTCACCCCACGCCATGCCGGCCCCACACCCCGCCGTGCCGGCCCCACACCCCGCCATGCCGGCCCCACACCCCACGCCATGCCGGCCCCACATCCCACGCCATGCCAGCCCCACACCCCACGCCATGCGGCCCCACATCCCACGCCATGCCGGCCCCCACACCCCACGCCATGCCGGCCCCACACCCCACGCCATGCCGGCCCCACACCCCCACACCATGCCGGCCCCACACCCCACGCCATGCCGGCCCCACACCCCACGCCATGCCGGCCCCACACCCCGCCGTGCCGGCCCCCACACCCCGCCATGCCGGCCCCACACACCACGCCATGCCGGCCCCCACACCCCACGCCATGCGGCCCCCACACACCCCCGCCATGTCGGCCCCACACACCACGCCATGCTGGCCCCACACCCCACGCCATGCCGGCCCCACACCCCGCCATGTCGGCCCCACACCCCGCCATGCCGGCCCCACACCCCCACGCCATGCCGGCCCCACATCCCACGCCATGCCAGCCCCACACCCCACGCCATGCCGGCCCCACATCCACGCCATGCCGGCCCCACACCCCCACGCCATGCCGGCCCCACACCCCACGCCATGCCGGCCCCACACCCCACACCATGCCGGCCCCACACCCCCACGCCATGCCGGCCCCACACACCACGCCATGCCGGCCCCACTCCCCACGCCATGCCGGTCCCACACCCGTCACCCCCACGCCATGCCGGCCCCACACACCACGCCATGCCGGCCCCACACCCCACGCCATGCCGGCCCCACACACCACGCCATGCCGGCCCCACACACCACGCCATGCCGGCCCCACACCCCACGCCATGCCGGCCCCACTCCCCACGCCATGCCGGCCCACACACCACGCCATGCCGGCCCCACACACCACGCCATGCCGGCCCCACACCCCACGCCATGCCGGCCCCACACCCCACGCCATGCCGGCCCTACACACCCCGCCATGCCGGCCCCACTCCCCACGCCATGCCGGGTCCCACACCCGTCACGCCACGCCATGCCGGCCCCACACCCCACGCCATGCCGGTCCCACACCCGTCACGCCACGCCATGCCGGCCCCATACACCACGCCATGCCGGCCCCACATCCCACGCCATGCCGGCCCCACACCCCACGCCATGCCGGCCCCACACCCCACGCCATGGCCGGCCCCACATCCCACGCCATGCCGGCCCCACACACCCCACGCCATGCCGGCCCCACACCACGCCATGCCGGCCCCACACACCACGCCATGCCGGCCCCACACCCCACGCCATGCCGGCCCCACACCCCACGCCATGCCGGCCCTACACACCCCGCCATGCCGGCCCCACTCCCCACGCCATGCCGGCCCCACACCCGTCACGCCACGCCATGCCGACCCCACACCCCACGCCATGCCGGTCCCACACCCGTCACGCCACGCCATGCCGACCCCACACCCCACGCCATGCCGGCCCCACACACCACGCCATGCCGGCCCTACACACCCCGCCATGCCGGCCCCACTCCCCACGCCATGCCGGTCCCACACCCGTCACGCCACGCCATGCCGGTCCCACACCCGTCACGCCACGCCATGCCGACCCCACACACCCCGCCATGTCGGCCCCACACCCCGCCATGCCGGCCCCACACCCCACGCCTTGCCGGTCCCATACCCGTCACGCCACGCCATGCCGACCCCACACCCCACGCCATGCCGGCCCCACTCCCCACGCCATGCCGGTCCCACACCCGTCACGCCACGCCATGCCGACCCCACACCCCACGCCATGCCGGCCCTACACACCCCGCCATGCCGGCCCCACTCCCCACGCCATGCCGGCCCTACACACCCCGCCATGCCGGCCCCACTCCCCACGCCATGCCGACCCCACGTCATCATCCGCCCCTCAGGCTTTTTACAAGAACCACGCTTTGAAAAACACTACCCGGGATCTCCTCTGAATTATCTCCGCCCTCCCAGACCGGACAAGTACTGCTCCTGACGCCATTACGATAAGGGGCTGCGGCTTCCAGGGATTAGTGAAAAGAAGAATTTATCTGCACGGTAATTAACAGCGGTTCAAGGCAAGGGGTTCCTTGTAATGAAAGCAACAGGGAAACGACAGGCGGTCCAGGTGGTGGTGATGAGACACCCTGTATCCAGTGGATGAGAGACCTGTACCCAGTGGATGAGACACCCTGTACCCAGTGGATGAGACACCCTGTACCCAGTGGATGAGACACCCTGTACCCAGTGGATGAGACACCCTGTACCCAGTGGATGAGACACCCTGTACCCAGTGGATGAGACACCTTGTACCCGGTGGATGAGACACCCTGTACCCAGTGGATGAGACACCCTGTACCCAGTGGATGAGACACCCTGTACCCAGTGGATGAGACACCCTGTACCCAGTGGATGAGACACCTTGTACCCAGTGGATGAGACACCCTGTATCCAGTGGATGAGAGACCTGTACCCAGTGGATGAGACACCCTGTACCCAGTGGATGAGACACCCTGTACCCAGTGGATGAGACACCTTGTACCCAGTGGATGAGACACCCTGTACCCAGTGGATGAGACACCCTGTACCCAGTGGATGAGACACCCTGTACCCAGTGGATGAGACACCCTGTACCCAGTGGATGAGACACCCTGTACCCGGTGGATGAGACACCCTGTACCCAGTGGATGAGACACCTTGTACCCAGTGAATGAGACACCCTGTACCCAGTGGATGAGACACCATGTACCCGGTGGATGAGACACCATGTACCTAGTGGATGAGACACCCTGTACCCAGTGGATGAGACACCATGTATCCAGTGTATGAGACACCCTGTACCTAGTGGATGAGACACCCTGTACCCAGTGGATGAGACACCTTGTACCCAGTGAATGAGACACCCTGTACCCAGTGGATGAGACACCCTGTACCCAGTGGATGAGACACCATGTATCCAGTGTATGAGACACCCTGTACCTAGTGGATGAGACACCCTGTACCCAGTGGATGAGACACCTTGTACCCAGTGAATGAGACACCCTGTACCCAGTGGATAAGACACCATGTACCCAGTGGATGAGACACCCTGTACCCAGTGGATGAGACACCCTGTACCCGGTGGATGAGACACCCTGTACCCGGTGGATGAGACACCCTGTACCCGGTGGATGAGACACCCTGTACCCGGTGGATGAGACACCCTGTACCCGGTGGATGAGACACCCTGTACCCAGTGGATGAGACACCCTGTACCCAGTGGATGAGACACCCTGCACCCAGTGGATGAGACACCCTGTACCCAGTGGATGAGACACCTTGTACCCAGTGAATGAGACACCCTGTACCCAGTGGATAAGACACCATGTACCCAGTGGATGAGACACCCTGTACCCAGTGGATGAGACACCCTGTACCCGGTGGATGAGACACCCTGTACCCGGTGGATCAGACACCCTGTACCCGGTGGATGAGACACCCTGTACCCAGTGGATGAGACACCCTGTACCCGGTGGATGAGACACCCTGTACCCAGTGGATGAGACACCCTGTACCCAGTGGATGAGACACCCTGCACCCAGTGGATGAGACACCCTGTACCCAGTGGATGAGACACCCTGTACCTAGTGGATGAGACACCCTGTACCCGGTGGATGAGACACCCTGTACCCAGTGGATGAGACACCCTGTACCCAGTGGATGAGACACCATGTATCCAGTGTATGAGACACCCTGTACCCAGTGGATGAGACACCCTGTACCCAGTGGATGAGACACCCTGTACCCAGTGGATGAGACACCCTGTACCCAGTGGATGAGACACCCTGTACCCAGTGGATGAGACACCCTGTACCCAGTGGATGAGACACCCTGTACCCAGTGGATGAGACACCCTGTACCCAGTGGATGAGACACCCTGTACCCAGTAGATGAGACACCCTGTACCCAGTGGATGAGACACCCTGTACCCAGTGGATGAGACACCATGTACCCGGTGGATGAGACACCATGTACCTAGTGGATGAGACACCCTGTACCCAGTGGATGAGACACCTCGTATCCAGTGTATGAGACACCCCGTACCCAGTGGATGAGACACCCTGTACCCAGTGGATGAGACACCCTGTACCTAGTGGATGAGACACCCTGTACCCAGTGGATGAGACACCTTGTACCCAGTGGATGAGACACCCTGTACCCAGTGGATGAGACACCCTGTACCCAGTGGATGAGACACCCTGTACCCAGTGGATGAGACACCCTGTACCCAGTGGATGAGACACCCTGTACCCGGTGGATGGGACACCCTGTACCCAGTGGATGAGACACCCTGTACCCAGTGGATGAGACACCATGTACCCAGTGGATGAGACACCCTGTACCCGGTGGATGAGACACCCTGTACCCGGTGGATGAGACACCCTGTACCTAGTGGATGAGACACCCTGTACCTAGTGGATGAGACACCCTGTACCCAGTGGATGAGACACCCTGTACCCGGTGGATGAGACATCCTGTACCTAGTGGATGAGACACCCTGTACCCAGTGGATGAGACACCCTGTACCCAGTGAATGAGACACCTTGTACCCAGTGGATGAGACACCCTGTACCCAGTGGATGAGACACCCTGTACCCGGTGGCTGAGACACCTTGTACCCAGTGGATGAGACACCTTGTACCCAGTGGATGAGACACCCTGTACCCAGTGGATGAGACACCCTGTACCCAGTGGATGAGACACCCTGTACCCGGTGGATGAGACACCCTGTACCCAGTGGATGAGACACCCTGTACCCAGTGGATGAGACACCATGTACCCAGTGGATGAGACACCCTGTACCCGGTGGATGAGACACCCTGTACCCGGTGGATGAGACACCCTGTACCTAGTGGATGAGACACCCTGTACCCAGTGGATGAGACACCCTGTACCCAGTGGATGAGACACCCTGTACCCAGTGAATGAGACACCTTGTACCCAGTGGATGAGACACCCTGTACCCAGTGGATGAGACACCCTGTACCCAGTGGATGAGACACCCTGTACCCAGTGAATGAGACACCTTGTACCCAGTGGATGAGACACCTTGTACCCAGTGGATGAGACACCCTGTACCCAGTGGATGAGACACCCTGTACCCAGTGGATGAGACACCCTGTACCCGGTGGATGAGACACCCTGTACCCAGTGGATGAGACACCCTGTACCCAGTGGATGAGACACCCTGTACCCAGTGGATGAGACACCCTGTACCCAGTGGATGAGACACCCTGTACCCAGTGGATGAGACACCATGTACCCAGTGGATGAGACACCCTGTACCCGGTGGATGAGACACCCTGTACCCGGTGGATGAGACACCCTGTACCTAGTGGATGAGACACCCTGTACCCAGTGGATGAGACACCCTGTACCCAGTGGATGAGACACCCTGTACCCAGTGAATGAGACACCTTGTACCCAGTGGATGAGACACCCTGTACCCAGTGGATGAGACACCCTGTACCCAGTGGATGAGACACCCTGTACCCGGTGAATGAGACACCCTGTACCCAGTGGATGAGACACCCTGTACCCAGTAGATGAGACACGATGAGACACCATGTATCCAGTGTATGAGACACCCCGTACCCAGTGGATGAGACACCCTGCACCCAGTGGATGAGACACCCTGTACCTAGTGGATGAGACACCCTGTACCCAGTGGATGAGACACCTTGTACCCAGTGGATGAGACACCTTGTACCCAGTGGATGAGACACCCTGTACCTAGTGGATGAGACACCCTGTACCCAGTGGATGAGACACCCTGTACCCAGTGGATGAGACACCCTGTACCCAGTGGATGAGACACCCTGTACCCGGTGGATGAGACACCCTGTACCCAGTGGATGAGACACCTTGTACCCAGTGAATGAGACACCCTGTACCCAGTGGATGAGACACCATGTACCCGGTGGATGAGACACCATGTACCTAGTGGATGAGACACCCTGTACCCAGTGGATGAGACACCATGTATCCAGTGTATGAGACACCCTGTACCTAGTGGATGAGACACCCTGTACCCAGTGGATGAGACACCTTGTACCCAGTGAATGAGACACCCTGTACCCAGTGGATGAGACACCCTGTACCCAGTGGATGAGACACCATGTATCCAGTGTATGAGACACCCTGTACCTAGTGGATGAGACACCCTGTACCCAGTGGATGAGACACCTTGTACCCAGTGAATGAGACACCCTGTACCCAGTGGATAAGACACCATGTACCCAGTGGATGAGACACCCTGTACCCAGTGGATGAGACACCCTGTACCCGGTGGATGAGACACCCTGTACCCGGTGGATGAGACACCCTGTACCCGGTGGATGAGACACCCTGTACCCGGTGGATGAGACACCCTGTACCCGGTGGATGAGACACCCTGTACCCAGTGGATGAGACACCCTGTACCCAGAGGATGAGACACCCTGCACCCAGTGGATGAGACACCCTGTACCCAGTGGATGAGACACCTTGTACCCAGTGAATGAGACACCCTGTACCCAGTGGATAAGACACCATGTACCCAGTGGATGAGACACCCTGTACCCAGTGGATGAGACACCCTGTACCCGGTGGATGAGACACCCTGTACCCGGTGGATGAGACACCCTGTACCCGGTGGATGAGACACCCTGTACCCGGTGGATGAGACACCCTGTACCCGGTGGATGAGACACCCTGTACCCAGTGGATGAGACACCCTGTACCCAGTGGATGAGACACCCTGCACCCAGTGGATGAGACACCCTGTACCCAGTGGATGAGACACCCTGTACCTAGTGGATGAGACACCCTGTACCCGGTGGATGAGACACCCTGTACCCAGTGGATGAGACACCCTGTACCCAGTGGATGAGACACCATGTATCCAGTGTATGAGACACCCTGTACCCAGTGGATGAGACACCCTGTACCCAGTGGATGAGACACCCTGTACCCAGTGGATGAGACACCCTGTACCCAGTGGATGAGACACCCTGTACCCAGTGGATGAGACACCCTGTACCCAGTGGATGAGACACCCTGTACCCAGTGGATGAGACACCCTGTACCCAGTGGATGAGACACCCTGTACCCAGTAGATGAGACACCCTGTACCCAGTGGATGAGACACCCTGTACCCAGTGGATGAGACACCATGTACCCGGTGGATGAGACACCATGTACCTAGTGGATGAGACACCCTGTACCCAGTGGATGAGACACCTCGTATCCAGTGTATGAGACACCCCGTACCCAGTGGATGAGACACCCTGTACCCAGTGGATGAGACACCCTGTACCTAGTGGATGAGACACCCTGTACCCAGTGGATGAGACACCTTGTACCCAGTGGATGAGACACCCTGTACCCAGTGGATGAGACACCCTGTACCCAGTGGATGAGACACCCTGTACCCAGTGGATGAGACACCCTGTACCCAGTGGATGAGACACCCTGTACCCGGTGGATGGGACACCCTGTACCCAGTGGATGAGACACCCTGTACCCAGTGGATGAGACACCATGTACCCAGTGGATGAGACACCCTGTACCCGGTGGATGAGACACCCTGTACCCGGTGGATGAGACACCCTGTACCTAGTGGATGAGACACCCTGTACCTAGTGGATGAGACACCCTGTACCCAGTGGATGAGACACCCTGTACCCGGTGGATGAGACACCCTGTACCTAGTGGATGAGACACCCTGTACCCAGTGGATGAGACACCCTGTACCCAGTGAATGAGACACCTTGTACCCAGTGGATGAGACACCCTGTACCCAGTGGATGAGACACCCTGTACCCGGTGGCTGAGACACCTTGTACCCAGTGGATGAGACACCTTGTACCTAGTGGATGAGACACCCTGTACCCAGTGGATGAGACACCCTGTACCCAGTGGATGAGACACCCTGTACCCGGTGGATGAGACACCCTGTACCCAGTGGATGAGACACCCTGTACCCAGTGGATGAGACACCATGTACCCAGTGGATGAGACACCCTGTACCCGGTGGATGAGACACCCTGTACCCGGTGGATGAGACACCCTGTACCTAGTGGATGAGACACCCTGTACCCAGTGGATGAGACACCCTGTACCCAGTGGATGAGACACCCTGTACCCAGTGAATGAGACACCTTGTACCCAGTGGATGAGACACCCTGTACCCAGTGGATGAGACACCCTGTACCCAGTGGATGAGACACCCTGTACCCAGTGAATGAGACACCTTGTACCCAGTGGATGAGACACCTTGTACCCAGTGGATGAGACACCCTGTACCCAGTGGATGAGACACCCTGTACCCAGTGGATGAGACACCCTGTACCCGGTGGATGAGACACCCTGTACCCGGTGGATGAGACACCCTGTACCTAGTGGATGAGACACCCTGTACCTAGTGGATGAGACACCCTGTACCCAGTGGATGAGACACCCTGTACCCGGTGGATGAGACACCCTGTACCTAGTGGATGAGACACCCTGTACCCAGTGGGTGAGACACCCTGTACCCAGTGAATGAGACACCTTGTACCCAGTGGATGAGACACCCTGTACCCAGTGGATGAGACACCCTGTACCCGGTGGCTGAGACACCTTGTACCCAGTGGATGAGACACCTTGTACCCAGTGGATGAGACACCCTGTACCCAGTGGATGAGACACCCTGTACCCAGTGGATGAGACACCCTGTACCCGGTGGATGAGACACCCTGTACCCAGTGGATGAGACACCCTGTACCCAGTGGATGAGACACCATGTACCCAGTGGATGAGACACCCTGTACCCGGTGGATGAGACACCCTGTACCCGGTGGATGAGACACCCTGTACCTAGTGGATGAGACACCCTGTACCCAGTGGATGAGACACCCTGTACCCAGTGGATGAGACACCCTGTACCCAGTGAATGAGACACCTTGTACCCAGTGGATGAGACACCCTGTACCCAGTGGATGAGACACCCTGTACCCAGTGGATGAGACACCCTGTACCCAGTGAATGAGACACCTTGTACCCAGTGGATGAGACACCTTGTACCCAGTGGATGAGACACCCTGTACCCAGTGGATGAGACACCCTGTACCCAGTGGATGAGACACCCTGTACCCGGTGGATGAGACACCCTGTACCCAGTGGATGAGACACCCTGTACCCAGTGGATGAGACACCCTGTACCCAGTGGATGAGACACCCTGTACCCAGTGGATGAGACACCCTGTACCCAGTGGATGAGACACCATGTACCCAGTGGATGAGACACCCTGTACCCGGTGGATGAGACACCCTGTACCCGGTGGATGAGACACCCTGTACCTAGTGGATGAGACACCCTGTACCCAGTGGATGAGACACCCTGTACCCAGTGGATGAGACACCCTGTACCCAGTGAATGAGACACCTTGTACCCAGTGGATGAGACACCCTGTACCCAGTGGATGAGACACCCTGTACCCGGTGGATGAGACACCCTGTACCCAGTGGATGAGACACCCTGTACCCAGTGGATGAGACACCATGTACCCAGTGGATGAGACACCCTGTACCCGGTGGATGAGACACCCTGTACCCGGTGGATGAGACACCCTGTACCTAGTGGATGAGACACCCTGTACCCAGTGGATGAGACACCCTGTACCCAGTGGATGAGACACCCTGTACCCAGTGAATGAGACACCTTGTACCCAGTGGATGAGACACCCTGTACCCAGTGGATGAGACACCCTGTACCCAGTGGATGAGACACCCTGTACCCAGTGAATGAGACACCTTGTACCCAGTGGATGAGACACCTTGTACCCAGTGGATGAGACACCCTGTACCCAGTGGATGAGACACCCTGTACCCAGTGGATGAGACACCCTGTACCCGGTGGATGAGACACCCTGTACCCAGTGGATGAGACACCCTGTACCCAGTGGATGAGACACCCTGTACCCAGTGGATGAGACACCCTGTACCCAGTGGATGAGACACCCTGTACCCAGTGGATGAGACACCATGTACCCAGTGGATGAGACACCCTGTACCCGGTGGATGAGACACCCTGTACCCGGTGGATGAGACACCCTGTACCTAGTGGATGAGACACCCTGTACCCAGTGGATGAGACACCCTGTACCCAGTGGATGAGACACCCTGTACCCAGTGAATGAGACACCTTGTACCCAGTGGATGAGACACCCTGTACCCAGTGGATGAGACACCCTGTACCCAGTGGATGAGACACCCTGTACCCGGTGAATGAGACACCCTGTACCCAGTGGATGAGACACCCTGTACCCAGTAGATGAGACACGATGAGACACCATGTATCCAGTGTATGAGACACCCCGTACCCAGTGGATGAGACACCCTGCACCCAGTGGATGAGACACCCTGTACCTAGTGGATGAGACACCCTGTACCCAGTGGATGAGACAACCTGTACCCAGTGGATGAGACACCCTGTACCCAGTGAATGAGACACCCTGTACCCAGTGGATGAGACACCCTGTACCCAGTGGATGAGACACCATGTATCCAGTGGATGAGACACTTTGTACCCAGTGGATGAGACACCCTGTACCCAGTGGATGAGACACCCTGTACCCAGTGGATGAGACACCCCGTACCCAGTGGATGAGACACCCTGTACCCAGTGGATGAGACACCCTGTACCCAGTGGATGAGACACCCTGTACCCGGTGGATGAGACACCCTGTACCCAGTGGATGAGACACCCTGTACCCAGTGGATGAGACACCCTGTACCCAGTGGATGAGACACCCTGTACCCAGTGGATGAGACACCCTGTACCCAGTGGATGAGACACCCTGTACCCGGTGGATGAGACACCCTGTACCCAGTGGATGAGACACCCTGTACCCAGTGGATGAGACACCCTCTACCCAGTGGATGGGACACCCTGTACCCAGTGGATGAGACACCCTGTACCCATAGGATGAAACGCGCTGTACCCAGTGGATGAGACACCCTGTACCCAGTGGATGAGACACCCTGTACCTAGTGGATGAGACACCCTGTACCCAGTGTATGACACACCCTGTACCCAGTGGATGAGAGACCCTGTACCCAGTGTATGACACACCCTGTACCCAGTGGATGAGACACCCTGTACCCGGTGGATGAGACACCCTGTACCCAGTGGATGAGACACCCTGTACCCAGTGGATGAGACACCCTGTACCCAGTGGATGAGACACCCTGTACCCAGTGAATGAGACACCCTGTATCCAGTGGATGAGACACCCTGTACCCATAGGAGGAGACACCCTGTACCCAGTGAATGAGACACCCTGTACCCAGTGGATGAGACACCCTGTACCCAGTGGATGGGACACCCTGTACCCAGTGGATGAGACACCCTGTACCCAGTGGATGAGACACCCTGTACCCAGTGGATGAGACACCCTGTACCCGGTGGATGAGACACCCTGTACCCAGTGTATGACACACCCTGTACCCAGTGGATGAGACACCCTGTACCCAGTGAATGAGACACCCTGTACCCAGTGGATGAGACACCCTGTACCCAGTGGATGAGACAGCCTGTACCCGGTGGATGAGACACCCTGTACCCAGTGGATGAGACACCCTGTACCCAGTGGATGAGACACCCTGTACCCAGTGGATGAGACACCCTGTACCCAGTGGATGAGACACCCTGTACCCGGTGGATGAGACACCCTGTACCCAGTGGATGAGACACCCTGTACCCGGTGGATGAGACACCCTGTACCCAGTGGATGAGACACCCTGTACCCAGCGGATGAGACACCCTGTACCCGGTGGATAAGACACCATGTACCCGGTGGATGAGACACCCTGTACCCAGTGGATGAGACACCCTGTACCCAGTGGATGAGACACCCTGTACCCAGTGGATGAGACACCCTGTACCCAGTGGATGAGACACCCTGTACCCAGTGGATGAGACACCCTGTACCCAGTGGATGAGACACCCTGTACCCAGTGGATGAGACACCCTATACCTAGTGGATGAGACACCATGTACCCGGTGGATGAGACACCCTGTACCCAGTGGATGAGACACCCTGTACCCGGTGGATGAGACACCATGTACCCGGTGGATGAGACACCCTGTACCCAGTGGATGAGACACCCTGTACCCGGTGGATGAGACACCCTGTACCCGGTGGATGAGACACCCTGTACCCAGTGGATGAGACACCCTGAACCCGGTGGATGAGACACCCTGTACCCAGTGGATGAGACACCTTGTACCCAGTGGATGAGACACCCTGAACCCGGTGGATGAGACACCCTGTACCCAGTGGATGAGACACCCTGTACCCAGTGGATGAGACACCCTGTACCCGGTGGATGAGACACCCTGTACCCGGTGGATGAGACACCTTGTACCCGGTGGATGAGACACCCTGTACCCGGTGGATGAGACACCCTGTACCCAGTGGATGAGACACCCTGTACCCAGTGGATGAGACACCCTGTACCCAGTGGATGAGACACCCTGTACCCAGTGGATGAGACCCCCTGTACCCGGTGGATGAGACACCCTGTACCCGGTGGACGAGACACCTTGTACCCAGTGGATGAGACACCCTGTACCCAGTGGATGAGACACCCTGTACCCGGTGGATGAGACACCTTGTACCCAGTGGATGAGACACCCTGTATCCAGTGGATGAGACACCCTGTACCCAGAGGAGGAGACACCCTGTACCCAGTGAATGAGACACCCTGTACCCAGTGGATGAGACACCCTGTACCCAGTGGATGGGACACCCTGTACCCAGTGTATGACACACCCTGTACCCAGTGGATGAGACACCCTGTACCCAGTGGATGAGACACCCTGTACCCGGTGGATGAGACACCCTGTACCCAGTGTATGACACACCCTGTACCCAGTGGATGAGACACCCTGTACCCAGTGAATGAGACACCCTGTACCCAATGGATGAGACACCCTGTACCCAGTGAATGAGACACCTTGTACCCAGTGGATGAGACACCCTGTACCCAGTGTATGACACACCCTGTACCCAGTGGATGAGACACCCTGTCCCCAGTGGATGAGACACCCTGTACCCGGTGGATGAGACACCCTGTACCTAGTGGATGAGACACCCTGTACCCAGTGGATGAGACACCTTGTACCCGGTGGATGAGACACCATGTACCCGGTGGATGAGACACCCTGTACCCAGTGGATGAGACACCCTGTACCCAGTGGATGAGACACCCTGTACCCGGTGGATGAGACACCATGTACCCGGTGGATGAGACACCCTGTACCCAGTGGATGAGACACCCTGTACCCAGTGGATGAGACACCCTGTACCCAGTGGATGAGACACCCTGTACCCAGTGGATGAGACACCCTGTACCCAGTGGTAGAGACACCCTGTACCCAGTGGATGAGACACCCTGTACCCGGTGGATGAGACACCCTGTACCCAGTGGATGAGACACCCTGTACCCGGTGGATGAGACACCATGTACCCGGTGGATGAGACACCCTGTACCCAGTGGATGAGACACCCTGTACCCGGTGGCTGAGACACCCTATACCTAGTGATATGAGACACCCTGTACCCAGTGTATGACACACCCTGTACCCAGTGGATGAGACACCCTGTACCCGGTGGATGAGACACCCTGTACCCAGTGGATGAGACACCCTGTACCCGGTGGATGAGACACCCTGTACCCAGTGGATGAGACACCTTGTACCCAGTGGATGAGACACCCTGTACCCAGTGGATGAGACACCCTGTACCCAGTGGATGAGACACCCTGTACCCAGTGGATGAGACACCCTGTACCCGGTGGATGAGACACCCTGTACCCGGTGGATGAGACACTTTGTACCCGGTGGATGAGACACCCTGTACCCGGTGGATGAGACACCCTGTACCCAGTGGATGAGACACCCTGTACCCAGTGGATGAGACACCCTGTACCCAGTGGATGAGACACCCTGTACCCGGTGGATGAGACACCCTGTACCCAGTGGATGAGACACCCTGTACCCAGTGGATGAGACACCCTGTACCCGGTGGATGAGACACCCTGTACCTAGTGGATGACACACCCTGTACCCGGTGGATGAGACACCCTGTACCCAGTGGATGAGACACCTTGTACCCAGTGGATGAGACACCCTGTACCCAGTGGATGAGACACCCTGTACCCAGTGGATGAGACACCCTGTACCCAGTGGATGAGACACCCTGTACCCGGTGGATGAGACACCCTGTACCCGGTGGATGAGACACTTTGTACCCGGTGGATGAGACACCCTGTACCCGGTGGATGAGACACCCTGTACCCAGTGGATGAGACACCCTGTACCCAGTGGATGAGACACCCTGTACCCAGTGGATGAGACACCCTGTACCCGGTGGATGAGACACCTTGTACCCAGTGGATGAGACACCCTGTACCCAGTGGATGAGACACCCTGTTCCCAGTGGATGAGACACCATGTACCCAGTAGATGAGACACCTTGTACCCAGTGGATGAGACACCCTGTACCCAGTGGATGAGACACCCTGTACCCGGTGGATGAGACACCCTGTACCCAGTGGATGAGACACCCTGTACCCAGTGGATGAGACACCTTGTACCCAGTGGATGAGACACCCTGTACCCAGTGGATGAGACACCCTGTACCCGGTGGATGAGACACCCTGTACCCAGTGGATGAGACACCCTGTACCCAGTGGATGAGACACCCTGTACCTAGTGGATGAGACACCCTGTACCCAGTGGATGAGACACCCTGTACCCGGTGGATGAGACACCATGTACCCAGTGGATGAGACACCCTGTACCTAGTGGATGAGACACCCTGTACCCAGTGGATGAGACACCCTGTACCCGGTGGATGAGACACCCTGTTCCCAGTAGATGAGACACCCTGTACCCGGTGGATGAGACACCCTGTACCCAGTAGATAAGACACCCTGTACCCAGTGGATGAGACACCCTGTACCCGGTGGATGAGACACCTTGTACCCAGTGGATGAGACACCCTGTACCCAGTGGATGAGACACCCTGTACCCAGTGGATGAGACACCCTGTACCCGGTGGATGAGACACCCTGTACCCAGTAAATGAGACACCCTGTACCCGGTGGATGAGACACCCTGTACCTAGTAGATGAGACACCCTGTACCCAGTGGATGAGACACCCTGTACCCGGTGGATGAGACACCTTGTACCCAGTGGATGAGACACCCTGTACCCAGTGGATGAGACACCCTGTACCCAGTGGATGAGACACCCTGTACCCAGTGGATGAGACACCCTGTACCCAGTGGATGAGACACCCTGTACCCAGTGGATGAGACACCCTGTACCTAGTGGATGAGACACCATGTACCCAGTAGATGAGACACCCTGTACCCAGTGAATGAGACACCCTGTACCCAGTGGATGAGACACCCTGTACCCAGTGGATGAGACACCCTGTACCCAGTAGATGAGACACCCTGTACCCAGTAGATGAGACACCCTGTACCCAGTGGATGAGACACCCTGTACCCGGTGGATGAGACACCTTGTACCCAGTGGATGAGACACCCTGTACCCAGTGGATGAGACACCCTGTACCCAGTAGATGAGACACCCTGTACCCAGTGGATGAGACACCCTGTACCCAGTGGATGAGACACCCTGTACCCAGTGGATGAGACACCCTGTACCTAGTGGATGAGACACCATGTACCCATAGGATGAGACACCCTGTACCCAGTGAAAGAGACACCCTGTACCCAGTGGATGAGACACCCTGTACCCGGTGGATGAGACACCCTGTACCCAGTGGATGAGACACCCTGTACCCAGTGGATGAGACACCCTGTACCCAGTGAATGAGACACCCTGTACCCAGTGGATGAGACACCCTGTACCCAGTGGATGAGACACCCTGTACCCAGTGGATGAGACACCCTGTACCTAGTGGATGAGACACCCTATACCTAAAATGCACTGGCCACCATTTTATGCACGCAAGTTATCATTTTAAAACACAGAGCCATGATATTTGTTGTTCCTTTAACTTCCCTTGAGTATTATCCGATGCTAGGTGTGAAAACTGTCCTTGGCAGACCCGGAGCTAAAACAGTACCATCGAGACAAGAGTAGAGGGAGGATCGCCTCAGGATGCTGGAGCCATCTGGCGCATCGCCTGCGCAGCGACATCGGACCTCAAAGCCCCAACCAAGAAACCTGGGTGAGAAAACAAAACTTCCAATTTGTCCCTTTATCTGAGCCGGCGCGCCACGTCAAGTAAGGGATTTCCGAGGATTACGGTAATTGCGGGCGCTGGGCCGGAGAGGCTGCGGGCGCTGGGGCTTGGAAGTGGCTCACAAACAGGGTAAGGCGGTAAATCCCCATGATATCGGCCATCGGGGATGCCACACATGTACCGGTCACAAAATTTTATTGTGTTTGTCTCAAAATGAAAACTTAATAACGGTTGCGGGCGGTTCGGCCGCCGCCGTGCAGCCTCGATGCACTGTAATTACGGGCTTCCAGGCGGCACTTCAACCGCGTGATCACAAACGGATGAAAATTGTCCCACGCGAAAATACTGGGCCCTGGTGTCGGGGGCTTAGCTGTGGCTACAATTAGCCCTGTAACATGGCCCACCGGCCGCAGGGCGGACCGGAGGGCCATGGATTAACGATCACGGCCTGTCGTCCGAAAGCAGGGGGTGGTGACAAAGATTTTTAGATTTCACAAAAATGTGATGGAGACGGCACATATCGTTCACATATTCATGTCCAGTATATAAATTTGGTGGACTGATAAATTCGCCAGTAGCGCGTGGGGTCTTCAATCTTTGTGCATAACTCTTCATAAATGTATACTGGACATGAATACGTAAACGATATGTGCAGTCCCCACCACATTTTTGTGAAATCCAGAAATGTTTGTCACCACCCCCTGCTTTCGGACGACAGGCCATGGCCATGCCCTTCGGTCCGCCCTGCGGCCGGTGGGCCATGTTACAGGGCTATGGCTACAATGAGGTGGTGGTGGGTTGGGGGGGGGGGATGCCACATAAAAATCGGCTGTGACCTGGACTAAACTCCGCGAGTATAGAGAGTTCAAAGTTATGAACTAAACGGCAGCAAAGCACCCAAGATATGGGACTAAACGAGAACAAATCTAAGATATAGGACTAAACGGAAACAAAGCATAGATCTAAGATATGGGACTAAACGGGAACAAAGCATCTAAGATATAGGACTAAACGGAAACAAAGCATAGATCTAAGATATGGGACTAAACGGGAACAAAGCATAGATCTAAGATATGTGACTAAACGGGAACAAAGCATAGATCTAAGATATGTGACTAAACGGGAACAAAGCATAGATCTAAGATATGGGACTAAAGGGGAACAAATCTAAGATATAGGACTAAACGGAGGCAAAGCATCTAAGATATGGGACTAAACGGGAACAAATCTAAGATATAGGACTAAAGGGAACAAAGCATAGATCTAAGATATGGGACTAAACGGGAACAAATCTAAGATATAGGACTAAACGGGAACAAAGCATAGATCTAAGATATGTGACTAAACGGGAACAAAGCATAGATCTAAGATATGTGACTAAACGGGAACAAATCTAAGATATAGGACTAAACGGAGGCAAAGCATCTAAGATATGGGACTAAACGGAAACAAAGCATCTAAGATATGGGACTAAAGGGGAACAAAGCATAGATCTAAGATATGTGACTAAACGGGAACAAAGCATAGATCTAAGATATGTGACTAAACGGGAACAAATCTAAGATATAGGACTAAACGGAGGCAAAGCATCTAAGATATGGGACTAAACGGAAACAAAGCATCTAAGATATGGGACTAAAGGGAACAAAGCATCTAAGATATAGGACTAAACGGGAACAAAGCATATAAAACATGAGACTAAACGGGAGTACGGCAGCCAAGATATGGGACTAAACGGGAACAAAGCATCTAAGATATGGGACTAAACGGGAACAAAGCATCTAACATATATGACTAAACGGGAACAAAGCATATAAGTCATGGGACTAAACCGGATTAAGGCAGCCAAGATATGATACTAAACTGGAACAAAACATCCAAGATATAGGACTGTCACAGGATTGCCGAGGTTTGGGTCAGTCGATCAAAATAACAATCAAAATCACAGATAAACTAATAAACCTTTATACAAATATATATAACTGTATACGAATGACACAGGGTATGAAAATTATTATACAATGGTGGTATGTCATCAAGCAAAAAAAAAATAACACTTGGCTTTTCTTCTGTTCAGCCACAGTAGTTCGCCTCCAGACTGTCGGGGCTACAAGAAAAATATTACGCCATTGGCTTTCCATACCTTAAATACCAAACGCTCGAACTAATTAAAGTATCTACTCAAAAAAGCATTTCCCTATCCATTACACGGGTTATAATAAACGAACCTTATAAATTACATTTCATAAATCTCCTGATGTTAAACTAACAGTCTATCACATAATAAACAAAGAGATATCTTCAACGACATAAGTGTACACCCGAGTGATATTGCATTAGGCCGGGACTCACATTTCCTGACTTGGTTTTCAAATAATAAAACAATATCAGCAATTCTTCTCCTGTCTTCCAACTTCTGTATAAACTCTTCAAACCTCTTCTATAAACTTCTTCTCTGGTACAAACATAAATTCAGCTCTCTCTCCGTCTCTCTGTCTCTCGGTCTCTCTCTACCGGCTTTCACTCCTAACATCAAGATCTCTCTCTGGGCGCATTTCTTTGGGCCAGGTTCGGTATCCCGCCCCGGGCCCGCAACACGTGACAGGGAACCTCCGAGTGTGCCGATAGGGATATGCCTATTCCAATGAAATGTACACACCGTTCACATCCGGTGCACGTTAGGGCACTGGAACCAACCTACTCTCATCACCTTTCAATCAGCCGCCATCTTCTCCCGAATGCCCCGTGCTGTTTTGAACGGGGCACATCGGCATACCGAATAGATGCGCGCGCATCCATACCAGGGTGAAAGAAGTGTCGGGCGGTGAACCGATGCGTAATGTGCGCATTCGGTCCACCGTAGGGATACACCCGGGGTACCAAAGAGATGCGCCCTGTGTGTGTACGCACGCTCACGTGATCTGGCATTACTCAAAAGTATGGGAAGCCGTTCTCACACTAATAATATTGATATTGTGACAAGGACTAAACGGGAAGAAAGCATCCAAGATATGAGACTAAACGGGAACTAAGCATCTAAGATAAGGGACTAAACGGGAGTAAGGCATCCAAGATATGGGACTAAACGGGAATGAAGCATATAAGAAATGGGACTAAACGGGAACAAAGCATCTGAGATATGGGAGTAAACGGGAACAAAGCATCTAAGATATAGGACTAAATGGGAACAAAGCATCTAAGATATATAACTAAACGGGAACAAAGCATCTTAGATAAGGGACTAAACGGGAGTAAGGTATCCAAGATATGGGACTAAACGGGAACAAAGCATCCAAGATATAGGACTAAACGGGAAAGAAAGCACCCAAGATATGAGACTAAACGGGAACTAAGCATCTAAGATAAGGGGCTAAACGGGAGTAAGGCATCCAACAATTGGGACTAAGCGAGAACAAAGCATCTAAGATATAGGACTAAACGGGAACAAAGCATCTAAGATATGAGACTAAACACGAGCAAAGCATCTGAGATATAGGACTAAACTGGAACAAAACATCTCAGATATAGGACTAAACTGGAACAAAACATCTCAGATATAAGACTAAATGGGAACAAAGCATCTAAGATATGGGACTAAACGGGAACAAAGCATCTAAGATATGGGACTAAGCGAGAACAAAGCATCTAAGACATAGGACTAAACTGGAACAAAACATCTCAGATATAGGACTAAACTGGAACAAAGCATCTAAGATATGGGACTAAACGGGAACAAAGCATCTAACATAGGGGACTAAGCGAGACCAAAGCCTCTAAGATATGGGACTAAACGGGAGCAAAGCATCTAAGATATAGGACTAAACTGGAACAAAACATCTCAGATATAGGACTAAACGGGAACAAAGCATCTAAGATATGGGACTAAACGGGAACAAAGCATCTAAGATAGGGGACTAAGCGAGACCAAAGCATCTAAGATATGGGACTAAACGGGAGAAAAGCATCTAAGCTATAGGACTAAACTGGAACAAAACATCTCAGATATAGGACGAAACGAGCACAAAGCATCTAAGATATGGGACTAAACGGGAACAAAGCATCTAAGATATGGGACTAAGCGAGAACAAAGCATCTAAGACATAGGACTAAACGGAAACACAGCATCTAAGATATGGGACTAAACAGGAACGAAGCATCTAAGATATGGGACTAAACGGGAACAAAGTATTTAAGATATGGGACTAAACGGGAAAAAAACATATAAGACATGGGACTAAACGGGAGTAAGGCAGCCAAGATATGGGACTAAACGGGGACAAAGCATCTAAGATATGGGACCAAGCTGGAGCCGCTGGCTTGCATGTGATCATGTGATCGCCTCATCCTAGAAGGTAGCAACACAAGATATCTGAGCATGATTAATACTCACCAAACATTTTATCAATCGGCATGTCATGAATCAGCTGATCATAACTCATACACCGAGAGGTACAAGAGTTTGATATGATATGGTTTCATTCATACATGCGGAGTGGTAAACTTAGTCACAGCTTTGTCGTGGTCTCACCTGCTCGTTGTGCCGGTGTCCATGAAATAAAGAAATCATATTCAATATAAGTTTAGCACTTTCTTACTCCAGAAAATCTATTTTGAACCTGATATTTACTGATGTCCACATACCGGTGATTGTAAATAATAGCCCACCGGCACCATTAGAAATCGGTGATGTCAACTTGTGACGGGTTTCCGCCGCTAGTGATGAACATCACCTGGGGACCTGGACGTTCTTCAAAGAGAATCCCTGGACTACGCATGTCACATGAAGGTTGACGAAGGTTGGCGAAAGGAATAGATCATACGACACCCATGTAGGGTTTCTATTTTGAACGTACAATCATGACCAAGAACTTACAGAACCAGACAACATGAGTAACACATAAAGAAGGCTTTATTGCAAGTTACCTCCTTTATAGGCAGTACACCTGATGGCCACTGAAGGTGTGATATATCGGCCCAGGCCCGGTGGATAAAAGACACCGAGAGCCTCGGGCCAAACGGGAAGTTCCCTTTGGTCTAATGCGTTAGGTCTTTGTCCTGGATGTAAAGGGTCGCCGGTTCGAATCCCGCCAGGGTCGGGTAGGAAACTTTCGGCGTCCATTCGGGCCTAGGACCAGAAATACTACAAAGGCATAAACTACAAACGCCACCTGGTGTATGATCACAAATATTCGTCATAACGTTCACAACCCTACAAGTCATAATGACCAACACATTACAACACAGAATCCTTATTGACAGCTGTAATACACGATGCATATTGTGTGACCTGCATAGATGTGAAACCATGAAAATAATTTACTCCGAGCTCCAGATCAACAGGTCACGGGTTCGCATTCAGCCACCTGCGTCTGCGCCAAGTTTCATCCAACCCCATTTCATCCCGGTAGCTTGTTCAACCTTCATGTGCATAAACACGACCTAACACAAATGCATATTATTTTTGTACGGTTACATATTTAGCAGCGCGTCGGTAGTCATAACGTCACCCCTCAAGACCTATGGACTGTTAAAAAATTGTGTGACGTCACGCCTTTGTCTTAAGTGTTCATTATCTTGTGTTCTAGCCGTGTTGTATTAACGTAAGTGTGCATTATTCAAATAAAGAACGGTAAAACAGTGCTTTATTTTATTAATGAACGGAAAAACTGTGCATTATCTAGATAAAGGGCAGTTGTTAATATTGACTCGTCAAGTGTCACGGTATAATCAGTCGAGCTGAGCTGAGCGGAGCCGAGTTGGCTGACCAGTGTTGACAGAACTTGCCAATTTCAAGACAAACAATGGAATGCATAAGTCAATTTTAAGCATCAAAGGGGCGGGGGTTAGATCAGAAATCTCAAAATGTATGGAAATTCCACGGTTATGGATTGCATACATTTTTCATTATATCCGCTATATCGCTTTTCAGGGGGAGAAGTTTTCACGAAACTAAGAAGCAATGACTTCCAAAATGTCTACTTCATCCTACCCATGAATGGCCTCGCCTCCTCCGTCGTTCTCACCCATGATAGAAGCCCCTTACCAGCCGGTGCGCAAGAAAACAAAGTCTTTAGACCGACGCTGTTCGAATAGTTTTCAACTGGGCGTAACTAAATTACGTCTCCGTTCATCCTTGGGCATTAAGTGGTGAGACTGCTAGGTAATCTGCCTCATTGGTGGTCCCTTTATTGTGTATATGCGGAAATTCCTTCTTCAAGGCCCTTCCACCGATGGCCACACCGTCCACCTCCATTCGTGTTGATCATTTGTACTTCCGGCCTAGTTCTTCGGGGTCAGTGCGTAGTTCGCACATGAGGAATAAATTCATCGGACGCTCGAGTTGCAGAACACGTGCACTATTGAACAGATTGAAAGATTCAGAAAACGCGGCAACATAGCAAAACAGGCGTGTGACTTACTGGGCCATGATGATTAATGAAATGACGAGCGGGGAATATGTCAAATTTACAGAAAAGTGATGGCCCAGCCAAAATGAGAACAATACGTTGGTGAAACACACCAAACAAAAACGTGTTCTGCAACTCGAGCGTCCGATGAATTTATTCCTCATGTGCGAACTACGCACTGACCCCGAAGAACTAGGCCGGAAGTACAAATGATCAACACGAATGAAGGTGGACGGTGTGGCCATCGGCGGAAGGGCCTTGAAGAAGGAATTTCCGCATATACACAATAAAGGGACCACCAATGAGGCAGATTACCTAGCAGTCTCACCACTTAATGCCCAAGGATGAACGGTGACGTAATTTAGTTAAGCCCAGTTGAAAACTATTCAAACAGCGTCGGTCTAAAGACTTTGTTTTTTGGCGCACCGGCTGGTAAGGGGCTTCTCTCATGGGTGAGAACGACGGAGGAGGCGAGGCCATTCATGGGTAACTTCATCCACGCCTTCCAACCCCTACCCTCCCCCCTGGGGCTTCACAATGACGAACCGTTGTTTCCAAAATGTGCCTCATGTATTCGTCGGGCAGTGCAATTGACACAATAGTCAATTCCTGTGTCAAGTACTCGACAACGAAATGACATGCTGCTATGTTTGTCCGACTTGCTTGTCCGACATAAGTCCGCACGTGGAAGACCTTTTTTTCCACCTGATTGTTTGACAGTAATTATAAGAGCAAAGGTTCTACATTCGTATATTTTATTAAATTGCATAGACAAAAACATACATGGTGGACTAGGACAGAAAAGATACATGTTAAACACATCTCGTGCTGAGCTATACACATATCTAATTATACAAAGACAGCATAACATTCATACACACATTCATACACAACTTCTACGCCAAGATTGTACAACAGACATACCTTCTGGCGCATCCAGCCCCAGAGGTTGGTCCCGTGTTGGGACGAACCGGACAATGCGACCTACAGAGGCATCGAGCCTGTATTTATTGGGCTTCCCTAATTAGGATGGGCCATAAAACGCTAATCCGGACAAGACGATTGAACAGACAGGACAAACACAGGACACGGGATTGCTGTCACACTTGGATAAAAGCAACAATGACGTCAGTGAATGATTGACAGCCTGGACCGGTCTGTAACCGTGGCACAGGAATATATAGCGTCTCCTGTTAGATCAAATATCAATCCGACCCACAGCCTGGGTTTGCCAGACAAAGCAACCAACGTATCCTCCCGCCTTAGGTAATTGTAAGTAGCGCATTTGGAAAGGTCAGCCTCCTTTGAGGCCGCAAATATTCCTTGGAAGTGAACTTCTTTGCAGCGCCCTCTACACGAGAATGCTCTTACAGCCATAGTGCGTGTCCCCATGGAAATGGAGATCAGTTAGAGCTCTCATTACCCCACCCTAGTTTATGCATCTCCTCTGTGAGTAATAGAAGCACAGTCTCCAGCCAAGGAAACATTATCTGCTTCCTTCCTTGGTATCCGGGGAATCTTCTAATTTTCAGGTTTCTGCTGCTGCTTTTGTCCAAATTTTCCTTTTATTTGCACTTTTCTTCTTCACGGCTTGGCCTCGAGGCGTTATCTGCGGTTTTCGACGTGTGACTGATTTTGTCGCGAAGGCCTGCATTGCAGCAGAGTAATCTGTAAATGGGTCTCCGCATAATGGGGCAAAATGGTGCTGGCAGGATGCGTTGACTCACAGTTCAAGGTCAGCCCACTTCATGCTTTGGTGCGAATCCTGTTCCTGTAATATGGAAAACGTGATACTGTAAGTTATCCATTGACAGGGAATGGAATTAATAGTTGTTGGTCAGTGTAGCCGGTTCACACCTGTTTATTTTCTTCAGATGGACAAGGAAGGCTAAGGGGGGGGGGGGGGGAGGGGTGGCGTGTGGTCCTGCCTGCAATACCATCCGGATTGGCAATTGGCACTTTAATTGGCTGTTAGTATTTGGAAGATTCAATCGATTACAATCGAATACCGATTGAAGATTTTTGTAGATCATGTAGTTACATATTCTTTTATTTTTAACGGAGCCCAGTTCTTACCTTACCGACCCTGTAGCAGTGCCCTTGCTTTGTCCCTCACCGTGTGTTAGCAGGAAAGCTTGAAAAGGGAGTATTACACAATTCATGTGACAAACCATGTGTCTTGCTCTTTAAATGGACAACGTGGTTTGCCCTTATAACTATACTAACAATATGTCACAAGGTCTACAAGTCGCGGACGCCTGAAGAAAGACGCTCATGGTGGAGGTCATGGTGCGCGCATGCAGCGCCAGTAGTAATGTTTGGTGTGCCATATATTGCCGCATCGGCGCTCCATCACTTAACGACGCCTCGCGGTTATGTTTTGTTTACACTTTGGCTTTGTGTTGGATAAACAACGGTTGTGTTCGCTGTCGACTTGTGTTTGTGATTATGTTATAGTGGCGTGGTGGCAGCGGTGGGATTCGAACCCACGCCTTCGAGGAGACTGGTGCCTAAACCAGATGGCGCAGACTCTACTGTTGCAGTTACACCCCAATAAATATATCGCTCTCTTGAACACAACTTTTTCCTGAATAAATTTTTTTTTTGAAATCCAGATTATATCTATATTATGATATAATGTTTATATATGTGGTACGTGGAAAGGTTATACGTTGTATTATTGCACAATCGATAGCGCTAACGGTCACTCATAACGACCTGAATGGTCTGTATCTACGTCACGTCCGTGCACCGAGCTAGCAGTCCACTATGTACTAGTTAAAGAACGAGCTGAAGTGCATTCGCCAAAATAAAGCACGAGACGCGATAGCGTCGAGTGGTATATTTGGGGAATGCACGACAGCGAATTCTTTAATGTACTTATAAAATTGTTATAACAAGGCATGACATGTGCTCAGCTTTCAATCAGCTGTGATTGTACGTTTCATACTCACGATAAAGGAAAGAGGACTCAAGCGTGGGCGGGGCTTAGTGTCGGATATGGATCTGTCTATTACTGTATGCTGGTATGCTGGGCAAAAGCCTCACATCAAAATGGGCGCCCCTATCCAGCATATCTGGATCTAACCCTGAGACCGCCCCCCCCCCTATCCAGATTTTTTAGATACGTCCCTGGGATAGCCACAATATTGAATTACAGGTCCACTATAAACTCCCGGCATGGGTGCCATGTCTGTCATGTCGTGTAGTGAGCAGTAATTCAATGATTACCATGACAACATTCAATAACAGAATATCTAACAATGTCATTCGCAAAATTACGTGTTCTTACATTTGCGAGGTTACGCGTATTGTCCTACCTGCAAACGACCATCGGACAGTTATCTCCTACGCTTAATCACATGTGAGCAAGTCTTTTTCCGATCCTCAGTGTCGGAATTTAGGGGTCAATGTCGAATGTCGATTTTTCCAATATCCCTGTGTCGCGTGTTGGCCATTTACCCCTTTCCAGACCCCTGTGAGCAGCTACGATTGAGTTGCGAAGGCGCTCGCCAGTTAGGTGGAACATCTAGCATGATAATATATTAAATAATTAATAAACAGAGAATTATGGAAGGGAGGAAAGGGGGGGGGGGGGGGCTTGTCCCGATTTCCCGGCAGAGGGCGGTCCGCTTAAGCTATTGTCCCCGTGTTATTCGAACTGTTTCATTGTGATTGCATGACAACGGAATGTCTTAAATGTTTCAAAATATCGCATGAACAAATCTTAAATCTTGAAATGTCAAATCTTGCGGTGTCAAATCAAGCGACTCAAGGAACGTTGAAACACGTCTTTCACCGAGTCAAATGTTCAATGAACAAGTTATAAATTACGTGTGGAATACTGAAATGTTGAATGAACATACGTTAAATGACACATGGATAGCAGACAATGTAAAATGAAGCATATCGAATTTTGGCCCCGATCCACTTCCATAGTTACAGGCTTGCGTTGAGAGTATCTTTAAGGCGGTGAGAGGGTTTTGGTGGAAAGGACCGTACAATCGATCTGTCACCCTAGTGCAATGCCCCCCCCCCCGGTGATTGGCTCTGCGATCAGGTCTCACACAACCAACAGCTTTCTCCATCAACCTCTATCCACCATTGAAGCGTTTTGCTCTTGAAAGGTCTTCAACGGTGACGTAACTGCCAAGTGATATCCAATTTAGAGAACGACCAGTTGGTCATCAGCAAACTCCACAACGAGAATCAGTGCCACGAAAGTTAAAATGCAAGTGTGGCTTTCCTATTGCCTATCACATATCCCAGGTCTTGTCTCGGCTTACACATCGATAGTCTCTAGTGTTAAGCTTTTAGCTGAAAGTTGCGCTGATTGTGTTCAAGTCTAGAATCGTGTTAGCACTCCCTAATTGGGCAAAAAATCATGCAACTACAAAACACGAAGCCTGGGTTTTACTCGTGACGCGGCTGGCAAGAAACACTGATCTGCGCTCTTGCATCAGCAATAAATCTAATGTAGATGTGTTCGTGGTGGCGGTGGTGGTGCATGGTGGGGGTGGTGCGTGGTGGTGGAGCGTGGTGGTGGTGAATGGTGGTGGTGCGTGGTGGTGGTGCGTGGTTGTGGTGCATGGTGGTGGCGGTGCGTGGTGGTGGTGCATGGTGTTGGTGCATGGTGGGGGTGGTGCGTGGTGTTGGTGAATGGTGGTGGTGCATGGTGGGGGTGCGTGGTGGTGGTGCATGTTGGTGGTGCATGGTGGTGGTGCATGGTGGTGGTGCGTGGTGGTGGTGCATGTTGGTGGTGCGTGGTGGTGGTGCATGGTGGTGGTGCCTGGTGGTGGTGCATGGTGGTGGTGCATGGTGGTGGTGGTGCGTGGTGGTGGTGCGTGGTGGTGGTGAATGGTGGTGGTGCGTGGTGGTGGTGCGTGGTGGTGGTGAATGGTGGTGGTGCATGGTGGTGGTGCATGGTGGTGGTGCATGGTGGTGGTGGTGCGTGGTGGTGGTGCGTGGTGGTGGTGAATGGTGGTGGTGCGTGGTGGTGGTGCGTGGTGGTGGTGAATGGTGGTGGTGCATGGTGGTGGTGCATGGTGGTGGTGCATGGTGGTGGTGCGTGGTGGTGGTGCCTGGTGGTGGTGCATGGTGGTGGTGCATGGTGGTGGTGCGTGGTGGTGGTGCATGGTGGTGGTGGTGCATGGTGGTGGTGCATGGTGGTGGTGCGTGGTGGTGGCTGTGCGTGGTGGTGGTGCCTGGTGGTGGTGCCTGGTGGTGGTGCATGGTGGTGGTGCATGGTGGTGGTGCATGGTGGTGGTGCCTGGTGGTGGTGCATGGTGGTGGTGCGTGGTGGTGGCTGTGCGTGGTGGTGGTGCGTGGTGGTGGTGCATGGGGGGGGGGTGGTGCGTGGTGGTGGTGCGTGGTTGTGGTGCATGGTGGTGGCGGTGCGTGGTGGTGGTGCATGGTGGTGGTGCATGGTGGTGGTGGTGCGTGGTGGTGGTGCGTGGTGGTGGTGAATGGTGGTGGTGCATGGTGGTGGTGCGTGGTGGTGGTGCATGTTGGTGGTGCGTGGTGGTGGTGCATGGTGGTGGTGCATGGTGGTGGTGCATGGTGGTGGTGTGTGGTGGTGGTGCATGGTGGTGGTGTGTGGTGGTGGTGCATGGTGGTGGTGCGTGGTGGTGGTGCCTGGTGGTGGTGCATGGTGGTGGTGCCTGGTGGTGGTGCATGGTGGTGGTGCGTGGTGGTGGCTGTGCGTGGTGGTGGTGCGTGGTGGTGGTGCATGGTGGTGGTGCGTGGTGGCGATGGTTTGAGAGAGAGTGACAACCACTTGTAGTAGCAGGTCAGGTGTTTATTGACTATAACTAATACCGAATAAAGCTCAGTGCCGGCTCGCTGCCGGCAGAAACCCCACACACATTCTGCGCGGGTTGCGGGTCTCGCTAGCAGAATTGCAGGCGAGATGGGTGATAAACCAATGAGAGGGTACGTAGAACAATGAACCAATGACAGCATGGAGACGATAAAGAGTAGTAAGTGCCCTACTGGCGAATGTACGGTGTGGTCACGATGAAACTGTAGAATGTGAACAACACCAAAATACGGAATATAAATGAGTTGGCAAGGCGAGGAAAAAGAACTGCCACTCAAATATTATAGGTGATACCAGTCGTGAGCAGCAGCACGGGATGAATTGTGGGATATATAACTATAAACATATAGTCCGTCCTCATTTCAAGTTTAATAAGTTGACGTCTTCCAGAATGACAACGACGGTACCCAAGAAAATGGAGTGAACCATGAGTTTATTGGAACAATTAGGATACAAAGAGATTTTAGCCCATATTCACAGGTTATCGCCCACGCAAGCGAACGGGTATGTTTCTAAGCCATATGTGTGCCATACGCTGTACCCGTAGTATTTCCACCACAACACAATGACACACAACACATCGCATTATGTCTATATCATATCAGTTTTTTATTTATATATTTATTTTGATTTACTATTTGCCTCGTCAGGAATAAATTAATTATGTCGCTTCCAGCTAAAAATGGCGTAAATATTTAGCTGCCCACCCCCCCCCCCCCACCCCCCCTATCCTCCGCACACCTGTGCTCAACACCACCAGCGCGAAAATGTCAATATTTGCTGGTTTTGTGTGCATTATCCTCCTCGGCTGTCAAAACGATCATCCATTTTGTTTAACAATGGATGACCTTCCTTGGATAGGAACCAGCGAGCCTCGACATTGCAGATATATCGCAATATCTATTGAAATAAATATTGCGATCTAAAAATGGATTCAGATTTTTAGCCTGCAGATATAGCCTGCAGAGATAGCCCCAAGAGATGGCGGCTGCGTTCAAGGTGAAGGTAAACGTCGGCTATGTTTTTTATATGTCAGGGGCGTCCAATTATCTCACATGGGACACGAGGCAATGCTCAAACCATATCGCGTAAGCACTTTCCATTCAGGGCAAGTAACTCCAAACACCCAAGAGGTCTAAATGGACAATATCCTGCCCTGACAGGTCTTTCAATCATCTCTCTATGGATAAGTCAAGAGTCAAGTCTGCATTGAGGTCTCGTTCCCGCGTCGAAGGCAAGCACGTTCCGCTCCTGAGTGACGTCAGACGGTCACGTTTTGTCCAGAGTCCTCTCCAGTGAGCCCAGCGAGCCAGGCCGTGGGTTAATCAAACGGGCGCAGAGTAGCTGTGAATATGGAAAGAAAACTGGATCAGGCCACCGTCTGCTTCTAGTTTTCGAGTGGTCCTTGACGAGTATCAGCGAGTTGGGTTGGCTGCGTCAAGGGTGGGGCAGGCGGTAGAAACAAGTTTTGGCCTCCTCAAGGAGTCTGCAATGGCGGACATCCAGCCGTCCGTTATAATAAGGGAACAATCAATAGACTTCGCCATAAAACCTGATACTCAAAGGGAAATTGATCGGGGATTATGTAATTCTCTCCCGAGTCTTTATTGTGGCTGTGGACAAATATAGTATTTCTATTTGGTTGTATTTATGCAAACATTATGCAACAAATAAAACACACACGCAAGAGCACTGTAGTATATCAGTATTTTCAGCGCCAATGTCTTACATATTTTCTGTGTCTTCTATGTCTTCCAATTCTCCTATGTTAACAGACATAGCTCCATTTCATCATCTGGGTGTCAGTCAGTGTGCGCACATGATATGAAAGACGGGTCAATTATGAATTGTAGGTATCGGTGTTGGATCTGATTTGAGTTCTTGAGCCATTTTTTGTTTCGTTTGTTGGACTAAAATATCGTTCAGGCCCCGTGGGGGTGGGGGGGGGGGGTAAACTACACATACTTAGGTATATACATATGTGCCGCCCAAATGACCCCTTTTTCCGCCTTTTTTAATTCAATCCTCTGAGATACAATCTACAAATTTTATCAGTTTTATCAAAATTTCAGCTCTTGACTACAGGGCCTATATTTCAGTTGATAACGCAAGTGATCCAGTAATTACCCCCTACATACGTTGCCATCACTGTCAGTATCTAATTTAGATGCCTGTTTTAACAACAAATTTATCTCTCAATGACCACAAATTCTTGCACTTTTCTCTCGCTGTCCAAATACCCTCCATGGCCTGGGCGGCACTCCCCACTACTGTATCAATGTAGTGCCCTCACCCACCGGGAGTTCAGCGCTGTAGCCGTAAACATTCCGTCTTACCTTTTCGCGTCTGATTACCGTACATTCAGGTCACCCAATATATGAGTAATACGAGAGCGATACCATTTCGTTTTCGTGAAAGGAGTCGTTGCACTGGTCGGTGTGGAGTCAGCAGTGTAGCTGGCTCCGGGTACAGTCACCTTTCCATGAGGCCGTATCCCCCGAGACAGTGCAGGTAGTGTGTAGGCCGCCATACGCTGACCGCCAGCAGATTGTCAGGGTACCTGACCTATAATCGTGGTTGCCATGCTATCAATTCAATATAGTGGCTGCCACGCTGTCAATTCAATATCTCGGCTGCCATACTGTCAGTTCAATATAGTGAATGCCATGCTGTCAGTTCAATAGCGTGGATGCCATGCTGTCAGTTCAATATAGTGACTGCCATGCTGTCAGTTCAATATAGTGGATGCCATGCTGTCAGTTCAATGTAGTGGTTGTCATGCTGTCAGTTCAATATAGTGGTTGCCAGATATTGTCTGATTCCAGGATTCAGCCTGATATAACTGACCGTCGTTTCCTTAGCCTGCGACTAAAGCCTGCCATCGCAACACATGCATTCCAAGCCGAAATCGTAGGAGATGCCTAGATTTTGTCCTTGAAATGACCCTTTAGTCTCGGACACATAGATAGACGCTTTCTGTCGAGCCCTGTTTTGTGCAACACCAATGGCCTTTCACAACAGATCACGTGATCGAGACGGCGCGGTTCGCCGTCAATGGTGACCTTGGGAGGAATCTCGTGGCTTCGAACTTCCGTTTGATTAGCTTACGGGGCACACGGTTACCTAGCGTGGCTGTCCTCAATGTCGTGCGAAAGTCGTATAAATCGTGTACGACACAAGGGTAGACTTTTCTTTCCATAACAAAATGGGCACCAGGATAGACTAACAATGCCAGCTTTGTTTTAATTATATCTTTATCCTGCACAATTTGCACTCAGCTTTTTGACTCTTTTGTTGCTGAGGGTCACACCTGACGGTCAACACTAGGAGCAACGCCCCCCCCCCCGCCCCGCCCCCGCCGTCTCTCCCAGCCTCCTCCCCTCTGGTGACCAGTCGTTCTCAGAGCTCTGGCCCACCTCCGTCGTCACCTTTCGAAGCGTTTATCCAGCTGAAATGAACCATGCGCCTTTAAAGTGAGGATGTTAACTGTGGATATTAGCGTCACTGGCCGTATGGAATTACTCAATACTCAATTGTATATAATCACGGGCAATATGGCATTGTATATAATCACAGCAATAGGACATTGTATATAATCACAGTAATAGGACATTGTATGTAATCACAGCAATAGGACATTGTATATAATAACAGCAAAAGGGCATTGTATATAATAACAGCAATAGGGCATTGTATATAATCACAGCAATAGGACATTGTATATAATCACACCAATAGGGCATTGTATATAATCACAGCAATAGGGCATTGTATATAATCACAGCAATAGGACATTGTACATAATCACAGCAGTAAGACATTGTATGCAACCAGAGCAATTAGGACACTGTATATAATGACATCAATAGGACATTGTTTATATTCACAGCAATAGGGCATTGTATATAATCACAGCAATAAGGCATTGTATATAATCACAGCAATAGGACATAATTTATAATCACAGCAATAGGGCATTGTATATAATCACAGCAATAGGGCATTGTATATAATCACAGCAATAAGGCATTGTATATAATCACAGCAATAGGACATTATTTATAATCACAGCAGTAGGGCATTGAACATAATCACGGGCAATATGGGCATTGTATATAATCACAGCAATAGGACATTGTATATAATCACAGCAATAAGGCATTGTATATAATCACATCAATAGGGCATTGAATATAATCACAGCAATGGGGCATTGTATATAATCACAGCAATAGGACATTATATATATTTACAGCAATAGGACATTGTATATAATCACAGCAATAAGGCATTGTATATAATCACAGCAATAGGACGTAATTTATAATCACAGCAACATGGCATTGCATATAATCACAGCAATAAGGCATTGTATATAATCACAGCAATAGGACATTGTATATAATCACAGCAATAAGGCATTGTATATAATCACAGCAATGGGACATTACTTATAATCACAGCAATAGGGCATTGAATATAATCACGGGCAATATGGCATTGTACATAATCACAGCAATAGGACATTGTATATAATCACAGCAATAGGACATTGTATACAACCGCAGCAATAGGACATTGTATATAATCACAACAATATGGCATTGTATATAATCACAGCAACAGGACAGTGTAAAAAACCACCGCAATCGGGCATTGTATATAATCACAGCAATAGGACATTGTATATAATCACAGCAATAGGACATTGTATATAATCACAGCAATAGGGCATTGTATATAATCACAGCAATAGGACATTATTTATAATCACAGCAATAGGGCATTGAATATAATCACGGGTAATATGGGCATTGTATATAATCACAGCAATAGGACATTGTATATAATCACAGCAATAGGGCATTGTATATAATCACAGCAATAGGACATTGTATATAATCACGGGCAATATGGCATTGTATATAATCACACCAATAGGGCATTGTATATAATCACAGCAATAGGTCATTGTATAAAATCACAGCAATAGGACATTGTATAAAATCACAGCAATAGTACATTGTATATCATCACAGCAATAAGGCATTGTATATAATCACAGCAATAGGACATTATTTATAATCACAGCAATAGGGCATTGCATGTAATCACAGCAATAGGTCATTGTATATAATCAGAGCAATAGGACATTGTATAAAATCACAGCAATAGGACATTGTATAAAATCACAGCAATAGGACATTGTATATAATCACAGCAATAAGGCATTGTATATAATCACAGCAATAGGACATTATTTATAATCACAGCAATAGGGCATTGTATATAATCACAGCAATAGGACATTGTATATAATCACGGGCAATATGGCATTGTATATAATCACAGCAATAGGACATTGTATATAATCACAGCAATAAGGCATTGTATATAATCACAGCAATAGGACATTATTTATAATCACAGCAATAGGGCATTGTATATAATCACAGCAATAGGACATTGTATATAATGACAGCAATAGGACATTGTGTATAATCACAGCAATAGGACATTGTATATAATCACAGTAAGAGGACATTGAGTACAACCGCAGCAATAGGGCATTGTATATAATCACAGCAATAGGGCATTGTATATAATCACAGCAATAGGACATTGTATACAACCACCGCAATAGGGCATTGTATATAATCACAGCAATAGGACATTGTACATAATCACAGCAGTAAGACATTGTATGCAACCAGAGCAATTAGGACACGGTATATAATCACAGCAATAGGGCATTGTATATAATCACAGCAATAAGGCATTGTATATAATCACAGCAATAGGACATAATTTATAATCACAGCAATAGGGCATTGTATATAATCACAGCAATAGGGCATTGTATATAATCACAGCAATAAGGCATTGTATATAATCACAGCAGTAGGACATTATTTATAATCACAGCAATAGGGCATTGAATATAATCACGGGCAAAATGGGCATTGTATATAATCACAGCAATAGGACATTGTATAAAATCACAGCAATAAGGCATTGTATATAATCACATCAATAGGGCATTGAATATAATCACAGCAATGGGGCATTATATATAATCACAGCAATAGGACATTGTATATATTCACAGCAATAGGACATTGTATATAATCACAGCAATAAGGCATTGTATATAATCACAGCAATAGGACATTGTATATAATCACGGGCAATATGGCATTGTATATAATCACAGCAATAGGACATTGTATATAATCACAGCAATAAGGCATTGTATATAATCACAGCAAGAGGACATTATTTATAATCACAGCAATAGGGCATTGTATATAATCACAGCAATAGGACATTGTATATAATCACAGCAATAGGACATTGTGTATAATCACAGCAATAGGACATTGTATATAATCACAGTAATAGAACATTGAGTACAACCGCAGCAATAGGGCATTGTATATAATCACAGCAATAGGGCATTGTATATAATCACAGCAATAGGACATTGTATATAATCACAGCAATAGGTCATTGTATATAATCACAGCAATAGGACATTATATAAAATGAGAGCAATAGGACATTGTATATAATCACAGCAATAAGGCATTGTATATAATCACAGCAATAGGACATTATTTATAATCACAGCAATAGGGCATTGCATATAATCACAGCAATAGGACATTGTATATCATCACGGGCAATATGGCATTGTATATAATCACAGCAATAGGACATTGTATATAATCACAGCAATAAGGCATTGTATATAATCACAGCAATAGGACATTATGTATAATCACAGCAATAGGGCATTGTATACAATCACAGCAATAGGACATTGTATATAATCACAGCAATAGGACATTGTGTATAATCACAGCAATAGGACATTGTATATAATCACAGTAATAGGACATTGAATACAACCGCAGCAATAGGGGATTGTATATAATCACAGCAATAGGGCATTGTATATAATCACAGCAATAGGACATTGTATACAACCACCGCAATAGGGCATTGTATATAATCACAGCAATAGGACATTGTACATAATCACAGCAGTAAGACATTGTATTCAACCAGAGCAATTAGGACACTGTATATAATCAGAGCAATAGGACATTGTATATATTCACAGCAATAGGGCATTGTATATAATCACAGCAATAAGGCATTGTATATAATCACAGCAATAGGACATTATTTATAATCACAGCAATAGGGCATTGTATATAATCACAGCAATAGGGCATTGTATATAATCACAGCAATAAGGCATTGCATATAATCACAGCAATAGGATATTATTTATAATCACAGCAATAGGGCATTGGATATAATCACGGGTAATATGGGCATTGTATGTAATCACAGCAATAGGACATTGTATATAATCACAGCAATAGGGCATTGTATATAATCACAGCAATAGGACATTGTATATAATCACGGGCAATATGGCATTGTATATAATCACACCAATAGGGCATTGTATATAATCACAGCAATAGGTCATTGTATATAATCACAGCAATAGGACATTGTATAAAATCACAGCAATAGGACATTGTATATCATCACAGCAATAAGGCATTGTATATAATCACAGCAATAGGACATTATTTATAATCACAGCAATAGGGCATTGTATATAATCACAGCAATAGGTCATTGTATATAATCACAGCAATAGGACATTGTATAAAATCACAGCAATAGGACATTGTATATAATCACAGCAATAAGTCATTGTATATAATCACAGCAATAGGACATTATTTATAATCACAGCAATAGGGCATTATATATAATCACAGCAATAGGGCATTGTATATAATCACAGCAATAGGACATTGTATATAATCACAGCAATAGGACATTGTGTATAATCACAGCAATAGGACATTGTATATAATCACAGTAATAGGACATTGAGTACAACCGCAGCAATAGGGCATTGTATATGATCACAGCAATAGGGCATTGTATATAATCACAGCAATAGGACATTGTATACAACCACCGCAATAGGGCATTGTATATAATCACAGCAATAGGACATTGTACATAATCACAGCAGTAAGACATTGTATGCAACCAGAGCAATTAGGACACTGTATATAATGACAGCAATAGGACATTGTTTATATTCACAGCAATAGGGCATTGTATATAATCACAGCAATAAGGCATTGTATATAATCTCAGCAATAGGACATAATTTATAATCACAGCAATAGGACATTGTATATAATCACAGCAATAAGGCATTGTATATAATCACAGCAATAGGACATTATTTATAATCACAGCAATAGGGCATTGTATATAATCACAGCAATAGGACATTGTATATAATCACGGGCAATATGGCATTGTATATAATCACAGCAATAGGACATTGTATATAATCACAGCAATAAGGCATTGTATATAATCACAGCAATAGGACATTATTTATAATCACAGCAATAGGGCATTGTATATAATCACAGCAATAGGACATTGTATATAATGACAGCCATAGGACATTGTGTATAATCACAGCAATAGGACATTGTATATAATCACAGTAAGAGGACATTGAGTACAACCGCAGCAATAGGGCATTGTATATAATCACAGCAATAGGGCATTGTATATAATCACAGCAATAGGACATTGTATACAACCACCGCAATAGGGCATTGTATATAATCACAGCAATAGGACATTGTACATAATCACAGCAGTAAGACATTGTATGCAACCAGAGCAATTAGGACACGGTATATAATCACAGCAATAGGGCATTGTATATAATCACAGCAATAAGGCATTGTATATAATCACAGCAATAGGACATAATTTATAATCACAGCAATAGGGCATTGTATATAATCACAGCAATAGGGCATTGTATATAATCACAGCAATAAGGCATTGTATATAATCACAGCAGTAGGACATTATTTATAATCACAGCAATAGGGCATTGAATATAATCACGGGCAAAATGGGCATTGTATATAATCACAGCAATAGGACATTGTATAAAATCACAGCAATAAGGCATTGTATATAATCACATCAATAGGGCATTGAATATAATCACAGCAATGGGGCATTATATATAATCACAGCAATAGGACATTGTATATATTCACAGCAATAGGACATTGTATATAATCACAGCAATAAGGCATTGTATATAATCACAGCAATAGGACATTGTATATAATCACGGGCAATATGGCATTGTATATAATCACAGCAATAGGACATTGTATATAATCACAGCAATAAGGCATTGTATATAATCACAGCAAGAGGACATTATTTATAATCACAGCAATAGGGCATTGTATATAATCACAGCAATAGGACATTGTATATAATCACAGCAATAGGACATTGTGTATAATCACAGCAATAGGACATTGTATATAATCACAGTAATAGAACATTGAGTACAACCGCAGCAATAGGGCATTGTATATAATCACAGCAATAGGGCATTGTATATAATCACAGCAATAGGACATTGTATATAATCACAGCAATAGGTCATTGTATATAATCACAGCAATAGGACATTATATAAAATGAGAGCAATAGGACATTGTATATAATCACAGCAATAAGGCATTGTATATAATCACAGCAATAGGACATTATTTATAATCACAGCAATAGGGCATTGCATATAATCACAGCAATAGGACATTGTATATCATCACGGGCAATATGGCATTGTATATAATCACAGCAATAGGACATTGTATATAATCACAGCAATAAGGCATTGTATATAATCACAGCAATAGGACATTATGTATAATCACAGCAATAGGGCATTGTATACAATCACAGCAATAGGACATTGTATATAATCACAGCAATAGGACATTGTGTATAATCACAGCAATAGGACATTGTATATAATCACAGTAATAGGACATTGAATACAACCGCAGCAATAGGGGATTGTATATAATCACAGCAATAGGGCATTGTATATAATCACAGCAATAGGACATTGTATACAACCACCGCAATAGGGCATTGTATATAATCACAGCAATAGGACATTGTACATAATCACAGCAGTAAGACATTGTATTCAACCAGAGCAATTAGGACACTGTATATAATCAGAGCAATAGGACATTGTATATATTCACAGCAATAGGGCATTGTATATAATCACAGCAATAAGGCATTGTATATAATCACAGCAATAGGACATTATTTATAATCACAGCAATAGGGCATTGTATATAATCACAGCAATAGGGCATTGTATATAATCACAGCAATAAGGCATTGCATATAATCACAGCAATAGGATATTATTTATAATCACAGCAATAGGGCATTGGATATAATCACGGGTAATATGGGCATTGTATGTAATCACAGCAATAGGACATTGTATATAATCACAGCAATAGGGCATTGTATATAATCACAGCAATAGGACATTGTATATAATCACGGGCAATATGGCATTGTATATAATCACACCAATAGGGCATTGTATATAATCACAGCAATAGGTCATTGTATATAATCACAGCAATAGGACATTGTATAAAATCACAGCAATAGGACATTGTATATCATCACAGCAATAAGGCATTGTATATAATCACAGCAATAGGACATTATTTATAATCACAGCAATAGGGCATTGTATATAATCACAGCAATAGGTCATTGTATATAATCACAGCAATAGGACATTGTATAAAATCACAGCAATAGGACATTGTATATAATCACAGCAATAAGTCATTGTATATAATCACAGCAATAGGACATTATTTATAATCACAGCAATAGGGCATTATATATAATCACAGCAATAGGGCATTGTATATAATCACAGCAATAGGACATTGTATATAATCACAGCAATAGGACATTGTGTATAATCACAGCAATAGGACATTGTATATAATCACAGTAATAGGACATTGAGTACAACCGCAGCAATAGGGCATTGTATATGATCACAGCAATAGGGCATTGTATATAATCACAGCAATAGGACATTGTATACAACCACCGCAATAGGGCATTGTATATAATCACAGCAATAGGACATTGTACATAATCACAGCAGTAAGACATTGTATGCAACCAGAGCAATTAGGACACTGTATATAATGACAGCAATAGGACATTGTTTATATTCACAGCAATAGGGCATTGTATATAATCACAGCAATAAGGCATTGTATATAATCTCAGCAATAGGACATAATTTATAATCACAGCAATAGGGCATTGTATATAATCACAGCAATAGGGCATTGTATATAATCACAGCAATAAGGCATTGTATATAATGACAGCAATAGGACATTATTTATAATCACAGCAATAGGGCATTGAATATAATCACGGGCAATATGGGCATTGTATATAATCACAGCAATAGGACATTGTATATAATCACAGCAATAAGGCATTGTATATAATCACATCAATAGGGCATTGAATATAATCACAGCAATGGGGCATTGTATATAATCACAGCAATAGGACATTATATATATTTACAGCAATAGGACATTGTATATAATCACAGCAATAAGGCATTGTATATAATCACAGCAATAGGACGTAATTTATAATCACAGCAATATGGCATTGCATATAATCACAGCAATAGGGCATTGTATATAATCACAGCAATAGGACATTGTATACAACCGCAGCAATAGGACATTGTATATAATCACAACAATATTGCATTGTATATAATCACAGCAATAGGGCGTTGAATATAATCATGGGCAATATGGCATTGTATATAATCACAGCAATAGGACATTGTATATAATCACAGCAATAGGACATTGTATACAACCGCAGCAATAGGACATTGTATATAATCACAACAATATTGCATTGTATATAATCACAGCAACAGGACAGTGTAAAAAACCACCGCAATCGGGCATTGTATATAATCACAGCAATAGGACAGTGTTTATAATCACAGCAATAGGACATTGTATATAATCACAGCAATAGGGCATTGTATATAATCACACCAATAGGGCATTGTATATAATCACAGCAATAGGACATTGTATATAATCACAGCAATAGGGCATTGTATATAATCACAGCAATAGGACATTGTATATAATCACGGGCAATATGGCATTGTATATAATCACACCAATAGGGCATTGTATATAATCACAGCAATTGTATAAAATCACAGCAATAGGACATTGTATATCATCACAGCAATAAGGCATTGTATATAATCACAGCAATAGGACATTATTTATAATCACAGCAATAGGGCATTGCATGTAATCACAGCAATAGGGCATTGTATATAATCACAGCAATAGGACATTGTATAAAATCACAGCAATAGGACATTGTATAAAATCACAGCAATAGGACATTGTATTTAATCACAGCAATAAGGCATTGTATATAATCACAGCAATAGGACATTATTTATAATCACAGCAATAGGGCATTGTATATAATCACAGCAATAGGACATTGTATATAATCACGGGCAATATGGCATTGTATATAATCACAGCAATAGGACATTGTATATAATCACAGCAATAAGGCATTGTATATAATCGCAGCAATAGGACATTATTTATAATCACAGCAATAGGGCATTGTATATAATCACAGCAATAGGACATTGTATATAATGACAGCAATAGCACATTGTGTATAATCACAGCAATAGGACATTGTATATAATCACAGTAAGAGGACATTGAGTACAACCGCAGCAATAGGGCATTGTATATAATCACAGCAATAGGGCATTGTATATAATCACAGCAATAGGACATTGTATACAACCACCGCAATAGGGCATTGTATATAATCACAGCAATAGGACATTGTACATAATCACAGCAGTAAGACATTGTATGCAACCAGAGCAATTAGGACACTGTATATAATCACAGCAATAGGACATTGTATATATTCACAGCAATAGGGCATTGTATATAATCACAGCAATAAGGCATTGTATATAATCACAGCAATAGGACATAATTTATAATCACAGCAATAGGGCATTGTATATAATCACAGCAATAGGGCATTGTATATAATCACAGCAATAAGGCATTGTATATAATCACAGCAGTAGGACATTATTTATAATCACAGCAATAGGGCATTGAATATATTCACGGGCAATATGGGCATTGTATATAATCACAGCAATAGGACATTGTATATAATCACAGCAATAAGGCATTGTATATGATCACATCAATAGGGCATTGAATATAATCACAGCAATGGGGCATTGTATATAATCACAGCAATAGGACATTGTATATATTCACAGCAATAGGACATTGTATATAATCACAGCAATAAGGCATTGTATATAATCACAGCAATAGGACGTAATTTATAATCACAGCAATATGGCATTGTATATAATCACAGCAATAGGGCATTGTATATAATCACAGCAATAGGACATTGTATATAATCACAGCAATAAGGCATTGTATATAATCACAGCAATGGGACATTATTTATAATCACAGCAATAGGGCATTGAATATAATCACGGGCAATATGGCATTGTATATAATCACAGCAATAGAACATTGTATATAATCACAGCAATAGGACATTGTATACAACCGCAGCAATAGGACATTGTATATAATCACAACAATATGACATTGTATATAATCACAGCAACAGGACAGTGTAAAAAACCACCGCAATAGGGCATTGTATATAATCACAGCAATAGGACATTGTATATAATCACAGCAATAGGACATTGTATATAATCACAGCAATAGGGCATTGTATATAATCACAGCAATAGGACAGTGTTTATAATCACAGCAATATGGCATTGTATATAATCACCGCAATAGGGCATTGTATATAATCACAGCAATAGGACATTGTATATAATCACAGCAATAGGACATTGTATATAATCACAGCAATATGGCATTGTATATAATCACAGCAATAGGGCATTGTATATAATCACGGGCAATATGGCATTGCATATAATCACAGCAATAGGACATTGTATATAATAACAGCAATAGGGCATTGTATATAATCACCGCAATAGGGCATTGTATATAATCACAGCAATAGGACATTGTATATAATCACAGCAATAGGACATTGTATATAATCACAGCAATATGGCACTGTATATAATCACAGCATTAGGGCATTGTATATAATCACGGGCAATATGGCATTGTATATAATCACATCAATAGGACATTGTACATAATCACAGCAATAGGACATTGTATATAACCACATCTATAGGGCATTGTATATAATCACAGCAATAGGACATTGTATGTAATCACGGGCAATATGGCATTGTATATAATCACAACAATAGGACATTGTATATAATCGCAGCAATAGGGCATTGTATATAATCACAGCAATAGGACATTGTTTATAATCACAGCAATATGGCATTGTATATAATCACAGCAATAGGGCATTGTATATAATCACGGGCAATATGGCATTGTATATAATCACAGCAATAGGACATTGTATATAATCACAGCAATGGGACATTGTATACAACCACAGCAATAGGACATTGTATATAATCACAGCAATAGGGCATTGTATACAACCACAGCAATAGGACATTGTATATAATCACAGCAATAGGACACTGTATATAATCACAGCAATAGGACATTGTATATAATCACAACAATATGACATTGTATATAATTACAGCAATATGGCGTTGTATATAATCACAGCAATAGGGCATTGTATATAATCACGGGCAATATGGCATTGTTTATAATTACAGCAATAGGACATTGTATATAATCACAGCAATAGGGCATTGTATATAATCACAGCAATAGGACATTGTTTATAATCACAGCAATATGGCATTGTATATAATCACAGCAATAGGGCATTGTATATAATCACGGGCAATATGGCATTGTATATAATCACAGCAATAGGACATTGTATATAATCACAGCAATGGGACATTGTATACAACCACAGCAATAGGACATTGTATATAATCACAGCAATAGGGCATTGTATATAATCACAGCAATAGGACATTGTATATAATCACAGCAATAGGACATTGTATATAATCACATCAATAGGGCATTGTATATAATCACAGCAATAGGACATTGTATATAATCACATCTATAAGGCATTGTATATAATCACAGCAATAGGACATTGTATATAATCACAGCAATAGGGCGTTGTATATAATCACAGCAATAGAACACTGTATATCATCAAAGCAATAGGAAATTGTATATAATCACAGCAATAGGGCATTGTATATAATCACAGCAATATGACATTGTATATAATCACAGCAGTAGGACATTGTATACAACCACAGCAATAGGACATTGTATATAATCACAGCAATAGGACATTGTATATAATCACAACAATAGGACACTGTATATAATCACAGCAATAGGACATTGTATATAATCACAAAAATAGGACATTGTATATAATCACAGCAATAGGGCATTGTATATAATCACAGCAATAGGACATTTTATATAATCACAGCATTAGGACATTGTAACGAACCCGCATTAGTGTTATATATAACTGTTGAAAGTGTCCCCAGTCCCCGCGCTCGGGGATTTTGGGCGACGTATTGCTCTGTCCAGCTCGGTGCAGCTCCACAATTATCTGTGGCGTCACTGACCTTCAACTGACCTTTAACTTTTTATAGGGCCGCTCTATACACTCCTGGAATAATATACAAAGGCTTTTGACAGGTTTGAATTACACGTATGTTCAGCTTTCAGGCATCCTTTAGATTCTAGGAATATATCCATTTAAAAAAAACGATATTTAAAGTGTTTTTTAACGTGGTAATAAGGCAAATATACCCGCCATCCACCACCTCGAGGTCTGATGAGTGTCATTGCTAACGGTCGACTTACAGCCCCGAGACGCACCTGTCTGTCTGCGGCAGTGCCAGCCACAACACAAAAACTAATAATCTCCGCTGTAAATGTGACGGTTTACCGGTCGTACCAGACGCGTCCTGTTCCCAGAATCCACTCGAGCCGCAGTCGCGCGTTGACGCGTTGGGATAGAATCTCCTTTTCATTTCAACCAGTCGCATGCAAGGTGGTCACCGTTGTCTTGTCGCCTTCAACCATATGTCATCAGAAACACGGAAACATTTCCTATTTGATTTGCTAATGATTTTCTACCTTTTAAACACCTGGCAAGACGCTCTATCCCGAGAAAGGAGCTGTCTGGTTATCGGGTGTGGGGATGCGCTCTGTCCCGAGAAGGGAGCTGTCTGGATGCCGGGCGTGGGGATGCATGTAGGTAGAACTTCACATTTTAAAGTTTATTACAAGCTGTATTGTGACAGTTTGAAAAAAAGGTTGCTGGCTCGGGAAAAGAGCATAACTTTAGAAAAACGTATCTAGCTAAAAATATATTTATTTGTTATTGCACTAGCAATATTTTACAACCATCGCGCGCTTAGAACTGTTAATTATCAATAACTCTTCTGTTCGGGGTCTTAACCCAAAATAACATGATATACTATTTCACCTGCAACCTGTAGCAAAATCAGTACAAAATGCCCACATCGCCAGCACCCTAAGACGATGTATGAAGCAACCTGTCGTCATTAACCTGTTATTGGCAAGTGTACCCGCAAAGCGACAGAGATGGTCTGCTCTAGTCTCCCCTAACCAGGCTTGGTTGGGAGGGGTGGGGAGGGTGGGGAGGGGGTGAACTGGACTTCTGGACCGGGTTTTCATATTCTCGCTGTCCTTCCAAAGCCCACCCATTGCAATTTATCAGACCGGCATTTGTGATGAAAAAATAGGCAAATGGGCATCTTCAATCTAAAAAGTTGTGACCATGCATTCTGTTTGCTAATTGGGGTGCTGTAGACCGTGGCTATGCTAAATAGACGAGGGTCACAAATAAACGTATCACAGGGCAAGGAGTTGCTCACCGTTAACCAACTGCGGCGCGGCCACACGGGTGGCACATAATACCAAGATCCAAACCTAGTGCTAAATTTGAAGAATAAATAATAATAATGTTTATTGTCCAAAGGTATGCATCTCAAGTAAACATAAACATGAATGGCATAGCATATAGTTTTCTTCTTGACCTTCTGTCACCTCAGAGCGACTCAGAGCTCAGAGCTGCAGCAACCAGTGCTTCATCTGCCTCTGCCAGTTCCGTCCTGCTACTGCTGCTGACTGATGAGCACGGGTCGAGCCTCAAACAAAGGGCCAGAGCATGAAGGCCTCACACACCGACTGTGAGTCCTGCCTGCAGACCTGTTCGGGGTGAATAGAAAGTCGCGAGCGGCGCGACAGGTGGGCTTGACCCGGAAGCAGTCGCAGAGGGACGCGCACGCGCACTCACCCCGTGTGAAGTGGCCCGTATTATTCCATATCTGACACAAACTTCATGGTTTCGCCTTTGTTCGATGGTTAATGGTTAGAACCCTAATTTAATTTAACTGCGATGTAGGAGAATTTATCAATTTCGTGTCTATATCAACAGTTCTTAAGCACGACAACAAAATGTATTCGGGGAAATGAACAGGAAAAGTATCTGATAGCCATGGACAAGTTTTATTTTTCCTTTAAAGCAATATGACAATAATAATTTATTTCAGATGACAACGGTTGGCTGAGATATACGTCAGAGGCCATTTCTATTCTCCCCCCCCCCCTCCCCCTTCCTTTCCCTTGTGAATAAATGATGTCCTCCTTCCGGGCCTGATGCAACGCAAGCCGCCAATCACCACGTGGCTCCAAGGTCACGCCAATGACTTGATGCAGTGATCACCCCCCCCCCCCCAGTATACAAGTACTTCTATAAACTTTCGAAATGGGCAATTTTTACTTTCTGGGTTTCCGCATGACGCGCTATCGATTATCACGCCACGTGCTCTGCGTACTGTAACACTGGTCATCTGCAAGCGCCCCCGTCCACGGAGATTGTCTTCGTGTCCATTCCGAGCATAAAGCAGACCTAATGAGACACTGAGATGGCTGTAAATACCCTTCCTGCCTGCCACAGTCGTAGATAAGCAGCCATTGCCGCGGGCAGCGCCATTAAGTGGGGCTGCTGCTTGGCAGCGGTTGGGTGAGGGATGTCTATAGAGGTGAACAAGGACAACCAGAGTTCGATCGGTAAGACATTTAGTGATCGCTGGAAGAACCTACGTGGACGTCAGTGAGGGGTAATAAACCCCTACCCGTCGTGCGTTTGTCGTTCAGTAGCAAGCTCACCGCACGGTGGCGCTACGCACGCTCCTCTTTTACCGCTGCTGTCGGCCGGGGGTAAATTTCAAAATTCCTGAAAAACGGTCAAATCAGCTGTAATTTCTTACAACATTCGTATTTCCAAGAAGTTAAAAAGTAACGAGCTAAAACAGCAAAATATTTATTGTATCACTTAAAAAACGTTATACTTGAGAGATAACTCTTTCTTTTCCTCACGTGATATCATGTGTTATTAGGCTTAGGCTGGGTACCCGGAACTAATTTGTAGAAATGCGTGTAAAAATGCATTGAGGAGGCAGGCGAATATAGAGATATAACGGAGCCCTCGCGGAGTGAGTCTTAGAGTCTAATCGATTCAACTTTTCCAGGCAGAGAAGAGCCCATCCAAGAATAGAAAATATGAGCGATGAATCGATCGCGTCTGACGAGTTGGAAGAGTAGTTTCAATATGGCGAACGGAAACTTACCTGTTGCTCACAGCTTATCGCCCACTTCCATATATTATCGCCCAACATTATCAGTGAGATAAATGGTTAACTACATATGTGAGCCCTCATGTACCACGCATATGCGTTTCAAATAAGAAAATAAGGTCTTACATATGTTTCACATCATTTTATTCGTTGTTTCATTCATGTATTTCCCCCTTATAATGCTTAAACCTATTTGATGACACTGAGCGAATATTGCATGGTTAGCTTTCGCCATCTTGGAATAGCCTCTACCTCCGCTCACCTGTTCCAACTTCCTCCCACCCCTTCTCACATCCGCCCACTCCCTCCCACATTCGCTAATCTCCTCCCACATCCCTCCATCCGTCTTTCATCATGAGTGCTATCATGTTGTTGCATCACGTAGCAACGCAGTGCATGATTTTTATATTAAAAATAATGCAATTAATTTTATTGATCACATCTTAATTCAGAGACGCGTGACTGAAACCCTATTCACCAAAGCAGTGGCGGGCGCTACCAACTCTTAGAACGGAGACGGAGGCGTTACGTGGTTTTAACACGTTTATTACGAGGCGAGCGTTTTGCATTGTGTACCGTGGCGTAATGGCGCCGCCACGAGATGGCGCCACTTCACGGTGAGGGTTTCCTTAGTGGCGCGTGAGGTGTCGTGTTTACTCACTTAAGAGCAGTCGGCGGCACATCAAAGGGGGCAGGCAGCGGTGTCACGTGTTACTGACGTCATGGCGTATTTGCGAAAATGCTAAACGTGAATAAAAACCAAGACGGTCCATTAAGGGTGAGTACGTGCATCGCCCGCTATGAAGTGCCGCTACCCTAGGAAGGTGACTGTTCCAGAGTGCCATGGTGGGAGGTGCATTCTGCCCCAGAGTGCAATGGTGGGAGGTATATTAGGTTGCAGAGCCATGTTGGGTTGTATTGCGTATTATATAACATTTCACAGTGTCGGAACTATCCCGCGGAAGTCCAGTGGTCTATGGCAAAGTTACCCATTACAATGTTCCGACAGCTAAATGCCGCCATTGTCGCTATTGTAGTATTTTTACAGTTTTTCTAAATGAAACAATAATACATGAATGTTGAAGGTATCGAAGTGACTTACCAATGTAGAATCCGACTGTTAAGTGTAGAACGGTGATGACGAAATATGACGACGTGAACTAAAGCTTATACATCACCTCTTTACCTTAACCAATCTAAATAAATATTGGGACTTAGTCTTAAGATATGGGCGTCTGTTTAAATAGAAGTCAATGTCTGTCAGTCTAATCAGTCGTTCCGAACTTGTCCTGTCAAAGTCAAATCAATAAGTGTCTGTCTTTCGCGCCCAAACCCCTGTCGTGCTGATAATCACGTGACACGACCAATCCCGAACCCACTCGTACATAGTCGGGGGTTTCCGTAGCTTTTAACTTTTGCCGCATCACTACACTATAACCACATTCATAAAATGGTAAAACTGCCCATTTGTCGGTGCAACGCGAAGAATCTAAACATTGGTGTCTGCAGGTTTGCATGTCGGGTGGACATTATATCTGACGAGGCTGGTGTTTATCACGTGGCTATAAATATGGACACACAAGTCCTTACAGCTTGTCGGCGACTAACGACATTACAGTTGTGCTCTTTGTATACGAATAATATATTAAATCTATCTCCATATCTCGGACTGCCTCTATTTATATCTGGTCGTCGTTGCCAAGGAGACAAAGTCAAGATGTATCATCCGGGACCAGTCGAAGCTGTCACACAGTGACGTCATGAACCAACACGGGACTCCTTCTCTGGGTCTGGGACAAAGGGAGATCGGAATGAAATACGAAATCAAAATCCGATGATACATTAGTGGTTCCGCCAAGGGAAGTTTATTCTTGTATAAGCATGATGGCTCGTATCTCCTGGTAGGTTCACGAAGTGTGGCATTGGCACCATCAGAATAATGTGAGATATGACGACACCCAGGGAGACATAACGAGTGGATTGCTGATGTCTGGTTGACACATAAGGTCGGTAGACACATGATGCCTCGACACACAGCTCTGCACCCCGCCGTTTGAAAAGGTCAGCGAGCTATATTCCTAAATCATCCATTATACGGCGAACACGTCACTTAAAACTGGTGCCCAGGCCATTGAAACCATACTAATGATGGCGCCAGCCTCTACCCAGGGGACACGAAAAATAATTCATGAAGTGTACTCACCTTTAATTCATTTACCCCAACTGCCTTCGGGGATACTTATGGCTAGCTATAAACCCAGATAGTGCGTCATTAAGACAGTAGCACATGGAGGTGGTCTGGCAGGATAAAGAGGCTCAACCAACGGGAGCATTCATATACATCCCCATCTCTGGACAAGGCCGAAAAGCCATTTCTGCAAATTGGATCCTGATGCAAGCTGGTACAAATCGACGTCGTGGCTTAACGCCATTCAGCGGGCATAGAAATGAGGGTCACTTTCATGGCCAGCTGTACTCACTGATCCTCCTAACAGGAGTTAATGCGGAAGACTTTAACAAGGACACCGATGTCATTGCCAGCGATAAACAGGAAGACCCCCGACCGGGTAATCTGATGGCATATGTCTGTGACCTCAGTGAAGACAGATCCCCGACCGTGTGATCTGATGGCATATATCTGTGACATCAGCGAAAACATATCTCCGACCGTGTGATCTGATGGCATATGTTTGTGACATCACTGAAGACAGATCCCCGACTGTGTGATATGATGGCATATGTCTGTAACATCAGTGAAGACAGACCCGTGACGGTGTGATCTGATGGCATATGTCTGTGACATCAGTGAAGACAGACCCCCGACCGTGTGATCTGATGGCATATGTCTGTGACATCAGTGAAGACAGACCCCTGACGGTGTGATCTGATGGCATATGTATGTGACCTCAGTGAAGACAGACCCCTGACTGTGTGATCTGATTGCATATATGTCTGTGACATCAATAAAGACAGACCTCCGACCGTGTGATCTGATGGCATATGTCTGTGACATCAGTGAAGACCCTTGACCGTGTGATCTGATGGCATATGTCTGTGACATCAGTAAGGAACTCTAACCGTGTGATCTGTCTGTGACACCAGTGAAGCCTTGGGATCGAATTCGTTACCCCCTAAATCCAAGTAATAATAAGTTTTACTTTTATCTGCAGGTAGACATCCGGTGCAAATACTAAAAGGCGGATAATGTTTGATGTGCTCACGCGATAAAGGCTTAGTTTAATTATAACATGGACCAGACTAAATGAACTCGAACTGAGTCGTAAAAGCTGCAATTATTGCGCTCAACACTCTGTTGACATTAGGTAGCTGATTCACCTCCCACCCGTTCCAGGATTTAGGACGGGTTGGGGCGGAGGATACAATTTATCTAATTACTATTCGGGCACGGATTCAGTGAGAAACGTGCGACCAGAGGGGGAGGGTAGGGGGTGGGGGTGCTGGTGAGGTACAAAAAAAGTGGACACGGTGCCCCTATTTTGTTTGTTTCGCGAAATAAGGGGTGGGGGGGGGGTAGTGCCCTCCGTGCCCCCCCCCCTCCCGCTGGATCCGCCACTGCGTGCACTTACCGCTCAATGCTTACTGTGTCACAAAGAACGCCTCATGTTGCTAAAGCCACCGCACGTAATGTCTGCCAATGATGGACAGCGTGGCTGCCCTGTGCACTACGTCATCACACGGAATGTCTGCCAATGATGGACAGCGTGGCTGCCCTGTGCACTACGTCATCACACGGAATGACTGCCAATGATGGACAGCGTGGCTGCCCTGTGCACTACGTCATCACACGGAATGACTGCCAATGATGGACAGCGTGGCTGCCCTGTGCACTACGTCATCACACGGAATGACTGCCAATGATGGACAGCGTGGCTGCCCTGTGCACTACGTCATCACACGTAATGTCTGCCAATGATGGACAGCGTGGCTGCCCTGTGCACTACGTCATCACACGTAATGTCTGCCAATGATGGACAGCGTGGCTGCCCTGTGCACTACGTCATCACACGTAATGTCTGCCAATGATGGACAGCGTGGCGGCCCTGTGCACTACGTCATCACACGTAATGTCTGCCAATGATGGACAGCGTGGCTGCCCTGTGCACTACGTCATCACACGGAATGACTACCAATGATGGACAGCGTGGCTGCCCTGTGCACTACGTCATCACACGGAATGACTGCCAATGATGGACAGCGTGGCTGCCCTGTGCACTACGTCATCACACGGAATGACTGCCAATGATGGACAGCGTGGCTGCCCTGTGCACTACGTCATCACACGGAATGACTGCCAATGATGGACAGCGTGGCTGCCCTGTGCACTACGTCATCACACGGAATGACTGCCAATGATGGACAGCGTGGCTGCCCTGTGCACTACGTCATCACACGGAATGACTGCCAATGATGGACAGCGTGGCTGCCCTGTGCACTACGTCATCACACGGAATGTCTGCCAATGATGGACAGCGTGGCTGCCCTGTGCACTACGTCATCACACGGAATGTCTGCCAATGATGGACAGCGTGGCTGCCCTGTGCACTACGTCATCACACGGAATGACTGCCAATGATGGACAGCGTGGCTGCCCTGTGCACTACGTCATCACACGTAATGTCTGCCAATGATGGACAGCGTGGCTGCCCTGTGCACTACGTCATCACACGGAATGACTGCCAATGATGGACAGCGTGCCAGCCCTGTGCACTACGTCATCACACGGAATGACTGCCAATGATGGACAGCGTGGCTGCCCTGTGCACTACGTCATCACACGGAATGACTGCCAATGATGGACAGCGTGGCTGCCCTGTGCACTACGTCATCACACGGAATGACTGCCAATGATGGACAGCGTGGCTGCCCTGTGCACTACGTCATCACACGGAATGACTGCCAATGATGGACAGCGTGGCTGCCCTGTGCACTACGTCATCACACGGAATGTCTGCCAATGATGGACAGCGTGGCTGCCCTGTGCACTACGTCATCACACGTAATGTCTGCCAATGATGGACAGCGTGGCTGCCCTGTGCACTACGTCATCACACGGAATGACTGCCAATGATGGACAGCGTGGCTGCCCTGTGCACTACGTCATCACACGGAATGACTGCCAATGATGGACAGCGTGGCTGCCCTGTGCACTACGTCATCACACGGAATGACTGCCAATGATGGACAGCGTGGCTGCCCTGTGCACTACGTCATCACACGGAATGACTGCCAATGATGGACAGCGTGGCTGCCCTGTGCACTACGTCATCACACGGGATGACTGCCAATGATGGACAGCGTGGCTGCCCTGTGCACTACGTCATCACACGGAATGTCTGCCAATGATGGACAGCGTGGCTGCCCTGTGCACTACGTCATCACACGGAATGACTGCCAATGATGGACAGCGTGGCTGCCCTGTGCACTACGTCATCACACGGAATGACTGCCAATGATGGACAGCGTGGCTGCCCTGTGCACTACGTCATTACACGGAATGACTGCCAATGATGGACAGCGTGGCTGCCCTGTGCACTACGTCATCACACGTAATGTCTGCCACTGATGGACAGCGTGGCTGCCCTGTGCACTACGTCATCACACGGAATGACTGCCAATGATGGACAGCGTGGCTGCCCTGTGCACTACGTCATTACACGGAATGACTGCCAATGATGGACAGCGTGGCTGCCCTGTGCACTACGTCATTACACGGAATGACTGCCAATGATGGACAGCGTGGCTGCCCTGTGCACTACGTCATCACACGGAATGACTGCCAATGATGGACAGCGTGGCTGCCCTGTGCACTACGTCATCACACGGAATGACTGCCAATGATGGACAGCGTGGCTGCCCTGTGCACTACGTCATCACACGGAATGTCTGCCAATGATGGACAGCGTGGCTGCCCTGTGCACTACGTCATCACACGGAATGACTGCCAATGATGGACAGCGTGGCTGCCCTGTGCACTACGTCATCACACGGAATGTCTGCCAATGATGGACAGCGTGGCTGCCCTGTGCACTACGTCATCACACGGAATGACTGCCAATGATGGACAGCGTGGCTGCCCTGTGCACTACGTCATCACACGTAATGTCTGCCAATGATGGACAGCGTGGCTGCCCTGTGCACTACGTCATCACACGGAATGACTGCCAATGATGGACAGCGTGCCAGCCCTGTGCACTACGTCATCACACGGAATGACTGCCAATGATGGACAGCGTGGCTGCCCTGTGCACTACGTCATCACACGGAATGACTGCCAATGATGGACAGCGTGGCTGCCCTGTGCACTACGTCATCACACGGAATGACTGCCAATGATGGACAGCGTGGCTGCCCTGTGCACTACGTCATCACACGGAATGACTGCCAATGATGGACAGCGTGGCTGCCCTGTGCACTACGTCATCACACGGAATGTCTGCCAATGATGGACAGCGTGGCTGCCCTGTGCACTACGTCATCACACGTAATGTCTGCCAATGATGGACAGCGTGGCTGCCCTGTGCACTACGTCATCACACGGAATGACTGCCAATGATGGACAGCGTGGCTGCCCTGTGCACTACGTCATCACACGGAATGACTGCCAATGATGGACAGCGTGGCTGCCCTGTGCACTACGTCATCACACGGAATGACTGCCAATGATGGACAGCGTGGCTGCCCTGTGCACTACGTCATCACACGGAATGACTGCCAATGATGGACAGCGTGGCTGCCCTGTGCACTACGTCATCACACGGGATGACTGCCAATGATGGACAGCGTGGCTGCCCTGTGCACTACGTCATCACACGGAATGTCTGCCAATGATGGACAGCGTGGCTGCCCTGTGCACTACGTCATCACACGGAATGACTGCCAATGATGGACAGCGTGGCTGCCCTGTGCACTACGTCATCACACGGAATGACTGCCAATGATGGACAGCGTGGCTGCCCTGTGCACTACGTCATTACACGGAATGACTGCCAATGATGGACAGCGTGGCTGCCCTGTGCACTACGTCATCACACGTAATGTCTGCCACTGATGGACAGCGTGGCTGCCCTGTGCACTACGTCATCACACGGAATGACTGCCAATGATGGACAGCGTGGCTGCCCTGTGCACTACGTCATTACACGGAATGACTGCCAATGATGGACAGCGTGGCTGCCCTGTGCACTACGTCATTACACGGAATGACTGCCAATGATGGACAGCGTGGCTGCCCTGTGCACTACGTCATCACACGTAATGTCTGCCAATGATGGACAGCGTGGCTGTCCTGTGCACTACGTCATCACACGGAATGACTGCCAATGATGGACAGCGTGGCTGCCCTGTGCACTACGTCATCACACGTAATGTCTGCCAATGATGGACAGCGTGGCTGCCCTGTGCACTACGTCATCACACGGAATGACTGCCAATGATGGACAGCGTGGCTGCCCTGTGCACTACGTCATCACACGTAATGTCTGCCAATGATGGACAGCGTGGCTGCCCTGTGCACTACGTCATCACACGGAATGACTGCCAATGATGGACAGCGTGGCTGCCCTGTGCACTACGTCATCACACGGAATGTCTGCCAATGATGGACAGCGTGGCTGCCCTGTGCACTACGTCATCACACGGAATGACTGCCAATGATGGACAGCGTGGCTGCCCTGTGCACTACGTCATCACACGGAATGACTGCCAATGATGGACAGCGTGGCTGCCCTGTGCACTACGTCATTACACGGAATGACTGCCAATGATGGACAGCGTGGCTGCCCTGTGCACTACGTCATCACACGGAATGACTGCCAATGATGGACAGCGTGGCTGCCCTGTGCACTACGTCATCACACGGAATGTCTGCCAATGATGGACAGCGTGGCTGCCCTGTGCACTACGTCATCACACGGAATGACTGCCAATGATGGACAGCGTGGCTGCCCTGTGCACTACGTCATCACACGGAATGTCTGCCAATGATGGACAGCGTGGCTGCCCTGTGCACTACGTCATCACACGGAATGACTGCCAATGATGGACAGCGTGGCTGCCCTGTGCACTACGTCATCACACGGAATGACTGCCAATGATGGACAGCGTGGCTGCCCTGTGCACTACGTCATTACACGGAATGACTGCCAATGATGGACAGCGTGGCTGCCCTGTGCACTACGTCATCACACGGAATGACTGCCAATGATGGACAGCGTGGCTGCCCTGTGCACTACGTCATCACACGGAATGTCTGCCAATGATGGACAGCGTGGCTGCCCTGTGCACTACGTCATCACACGGAATGACTGCCAATGATGGACAGCGTGGCTGCCCTGTGCACTACGTCATCACACGGAATGACTGCCAATGATGGACAGCGTGGCTGCCCTGTGCACTACGTCATCACACGGAATGTCTGCCAATGATGGACAGCGTGGCTGCCCTGTGCACTACGTCATCACACGGAATGACTGCCAATGATGGACAGCGTGGCTGCCCTGTGCACTACGTCATCACACGGAATGACTGCCAATGATGGACAGCGTGGCTGCCCTGTGCACTACGTCATCACACGTAATGTCTGCCAATGATGGACAGCGTGGCTGCCCTGTGCACTACGTCATCACACGGAATGACTGCCAATGATGGACAGCGTGCCAGCTCTGTGCACTACGTCATTACACGGAATGACTGCCAATGATGGACAGCGTGGCTGCCCTGTGCACTACGTCATCACACGGAATGACTACCAATGATGGACAGCGTGCCAGCTCTGTGCACTACGTCATTACACGGAATGACTGCCAATGATGGACAGCGTGGCTGCCCTGTGCACTACGTCATCACACGGAATGACTGCCAATGATGGACAGCGTGGCTGCCCTGTGCACTACGTCATCACACGTAATGTCTGCCAATGATGGACAGCGTGGCTGCCCTGTGCACTACGTCATCACACGGAATGACTGCCAATGATGGACAGCGTGCCAGCTCTGTGCACTACGTCATGACACGTAATGTCTGCCAATGATGGACAGCGTGGCTGCCCTGTGCACTACGTCATCACACGGAATGACTACCAATGATGGACAGCGTGCCAGCTCTGTGCACTACGTCATTACACGGAATGACTGCCAATGATGGACAGCGTGGCTGCCCTGTGCACTACGTCATCACACGGAATGACTGCCAATGATGGACAGCGTGGCTGCCCTGTGCACTACGTCATCACACGGAATGACTGCCAATGATGGACAGCGTGGCTGCCCTGTGCACTACGTCATCACACGGAATGACTGCCAATGATGGACAGCGTGCCAGCTCTGTGCACTACGTCATTACACGGAATGACTGCCAATGATGGACAGCGTGGCTGCCCTGTGCACTACGTCATCACACGGAATGACTGCCAATGATGGACAGCGTGGCTGCCCTGTGCACTACGTCATCACACGGAATGACTGCCAATGATGGACAGCGTGGCTGCCCTGTGCACTACGTCGTCACACGGAATGACTGCCAATGATGGACAGCGTGGCTGCCCTGTGCACTACGTCGTCACACGGAATGACTGCCAATGATGGACAGCGTGGCTGCCCTGTGCACTACGTCATTACACGGAATGACTGCCAATGATGGACAGCGTGGCTGCCCTGTGCACTACGTCATTACACGGAATGACTGCCAATGATGGACAGCGTGGCTGCCCTGTGCACTACGTCATCACACGGAATGACTGCCAATGATGGACAGCGTGGCTGCCCTGTGCACTACGTCATCACACGGAATGACTGCCAATGATGGACAGCGTGGCTGCCCTGTGCACTACGTCATTACACGGAATGACTGCCAATGATGGACAGCGTGGCTGCCCTGTGCACTACGTCATCACACGGAATGACTGCCAATGATGGACAGCGTGGCTGCCCTGTGCACTACGTCATCACACGGAATGACTGCCAATGATGGACAGCGTGGCTGCCCTGTGCACTACGTCATCGAAATCCAGACATTGTTATCTTTACTTTTGATTATTTTGGAATACTTATTTTAAAAGCATATATGCTCAAAGACGATCAGATCATGTCTGCAGATATTTCTAGGACGCTAAATTAATTTATAGGAACAAATCATTGCATGCAGGAACAACTGAAATGCAGTAGGGCGAACCAATTTATCATATTAATGCAAGATATTTCATCAGCGTAGATTTAATCTAGTTAAAGCGACGTTGCTCTCCCAACTTTTCGTCAAGTAAGATTTTCAGCTTTAGATCATCCGCCACAAGTCTGTACCTGTACCTTGTACTAAACGCTAACAGGCGAGTCCTCCCACTCCCCACCCCCCTCCACGGTTTTACCCTCGTGGCTGACATCTGTGGTCATTAGCGGCCGTCTAGACCTTACACATTTCGTTCCAGTAGCTACTTGAAGGACCAGAGCGGGAAGACCTTGACCTCGGGGTTTACGCACGGTGATTAGGGGACGCAAATATCATACATTTTTTTTTTTTTTTTTTTTTTTTTTTTATTTCGTTGAAATGATAGTCATACAATATTGTTCCAATACAGTTTTGTTACAGAACGTAGTTGCACAGTTGACGATAGCATAACACATACACCATTTACTTGAGCTTGATAAATTAGGACTCAGATGAAGGAGGCTGACAAAAGACACCCCATCTTTCTTGAAATATATTTGACTGCCCTCTCATTAGTAGGATGTGTTTCTCCATAAGAATATGGTACTGCAAGATTACCTTAAACCCAGGAAAGCTAATTGGTTGGATCTTGCATTTCTGTGTATGAATAAAATGTTTTCCAAGCAGCAAGCAGTTATTTAATGTATAATTGTCCGTCCCATCACCTAGAATTATTCGTTTTTCCGACAGATCGATCCTGTCATTAATTATATTTTCCCACCAGTGCACAAAACAATTCCAGAAACGTTTTACCACAGGGCATTGCACAAATCTGTGTGTTATGGTGTCGATTTCCGAGCAATAGTCACAGATATGTCTACCAATCCCATTTTATGCAGCCTGCTCTTATATGGTACAAACCTATATAGTACAGAGAATTGAAACGACTGTAATTTGGTCTCGAAACTATTTTTAAAAGGTAATAAACAGTAATTAGACCATTCATTTTCTGAAAAACTAAACATTTCCATCCATTTATTGCGCTGTATAATAGTTATTGGTTTCGGAGTGAGTTTCCAATAAATACTTCTACATGTGTATTCTGTTTCACAATTCAGATTTATCGAGCCTATTCTTTCTCCACCTTGGAGGGTTATCTTCCAACTGCGGGGTATAGCTGACCTCAGGCCATAGTATTCTAAAAAGTGGAAATGTACTCCATATCTCAACCTTAACTGGTCATCTGAGAGCAGCAAATTATCACCGCCAATGATGTCATGTATAGTCTTGACGCAAATATCATACATGCTTAATGTTCGGGTTCCGGGCCTCCGGGCATCCGGGAATTCCGAAGCCTTTCATTGGTTCACGTCATGTCTTCCAGTTGAGACCAAAAAGCACCATCAGACCATCAGATCAACTCTCGTTTTAAAAGTAGGTATTATGAGTTACCAACGTTTAGCTCAACACGTAGGCTCTCGAATTACAGCAATTTCAGTTGCAATGATCTTCGGTTGGATTGTTACCGTAATCTAACAACGCATGTCGTCAAGCATATGTATTCTATTTTAGATTTAAGTTTTGATGACGTCTTACAGAAAATTAAATAAAAACAAACATTATCCAAGTCATGTACTAGTCGTTTTAATATTGATCTTATTTATTTAATGCCTACTGCTTATTTGTCTGTATGCAATAACGCCCGGGACACATCATTTCCATTGACTGAAAGGGTAACACCTGCTTTCTGCTCACCAAAGATAACGTTCCTTATCGGAATGACTAGACTGAGCCCCCGGGGACTAAGCTCGCCTCTATCATAATGCATCGGCCCAGCTTGATGTGGTGTATATGAAGACCGTCCTTGTGAGGAGGAGGAACCAGCCGGCGACAGCGGCCGGGCACCAGGGGGCGCGTCGGTACCAAGTACGCAATCTCTCAGCGGTATATGCGTCCAATCGTACTCAGTCACTCGGTTCCAAATCAAGACTTTTTTTGGACGAATCGATCTCAATTTCTCTCATGTGCCGCGCTCGCCGCTCTGTGTTAGGCAGCCCGATAAAGGGGTCCTTTGGCACGAGCAGGTAGTTATACGGTCTGCTTGACCTCTCGCCCCCGTGACCCCCCTCCCACCTCTCTCCCAATCCACCCACTCTCCAAAAGCCCTTTCTCCATAGGACTCCCCGCTGCCTAAAATACAAATTGCCTTCATCGCCTCAGGAGTGTCTCCTGGTCGTTATTACCTGATGCCATTCAGGTCCACAAGGTCAAGGACAAAGGAGTCGACGGCTCATGTGTTTTCAGTCCGTATCTGTCTGGGAACGTTTCACGTGCAACACTAGAACACGTACAAGGTGGGACTGAGCGAGCGATGACGGAAGGGAGTTATTCACGTATTTATGCAATGCGGAACACATCATTTTACTTGCATAACTTTCATAAGCTGAAATAAGATTCGAAACCAGAATAAAACAGCACGCATTTGCTGCCATTGTTCATGCTCTCGCTGGCCAGTAGCAAACCAGGAGCTAACATTAAGTTACACGGTTTAAATCAAGCAAAGGGTGAGATTATAATACGAAAATACTGTGACCTACCTAGCCCAGGCCATTGACATTGACATATGTAGCTAAGTTACATATGAGACGCAATGCCCGCTCTATTCGTGACTAACCCCATAGAACACAAACCTTCCCCTTAGCAGATATATACGTCTGCTGAATTGTTGATGTTCAGAGAGGAGAGGAGCGGTTACACTGGCCTGCCCTGCCCTGCCTACAGTGGTGACTAGCGGATGCAGCAGGTATGCACGAGACAATAGATAACTTGCTGTGGGAAAAGATCTACCTACTACGTTATAGAGTAACTACTGAAACAAGGGCTAAAAGTTTCCAAAATCGATTTGTGCAACGTATTTTACCTACAAATAAGTACCTGGAAATGTGTGGTATAGCTGAAAGCGACTTGTGTTATTTTTGCAGTTCTCACATAGAAACCATCGAGCATTTGTTCTGGCGCTGTAAGCATGTAATAAAATTTTGGCAAAATATTATCACAGTCCTACAGCCTGGGTTAGACTTCAAATCTGTAATTACAGAAAAAGGATGCAGCAGGTAGGCCACATGGTAATGTAGTCAGGGAAGTGACTGAGTGGACCGCCTTCATCCAGCCATCGGGCGCCTCCGTTCTCCCTCCGCGCTTTACGGTATATATATATGTATATATGCCTTACCCCTATGACCTACTAGGTTCTACCATCTATACCTGAAGCACGTGGTGGGCTATATTGGGAGGATCGGCTTTAAAGCTTAGCGGCTTATAGGCAGTTCAGGGCCACAGAGTGTACTCAATGGAAAGCTTTCTGCCGAACCAGGATGTCGCTCCCTTTCATCCCGCCATTGTTCTCGGCAAGTCTTTTTTTTTTTATTTTTTTTTTATTTCTCATTTAATTAAGAATACATACAGTAACAACATAAAAGGTTCAATACGGGGAAACCCAGTACAACACTGCGGGATACAAGTGTAATAATCTAAAGACCAGTAGAAGCAAGAGAAATAAAGAGCAAAACATTTCGGAGCTAATTGTAATTAAATTTTGTCTATTAAGCCCTTTAAGCACCGCCACTTTTGCCAGAACATTTTGATTTTTTTGTCCTGCTCGGTAATATAGTGATTATATGCAACGCCTTTCTCTAATGAATATATAAATTTTAACTGCCTTAACGCGGCTTTGACATTCAGCGACTCTCTTTTGCACTTAGCTGTATAAATATACCGTTTAATAATGATAAAAATGTGATTAATTAGGTGTCGGGAGGCTGCTCCGAGTAGAACCACAGTCTTGACGAGGAATGGGGTTTCATCGACGTATGGCCAAATGCTGTCCCTAATATTTTTCCATAGACACTGAACCTTCTTACAATCCCAAAATAAGTGTTCTATTGTTTCTATTTCTGCCTCACAAAAATGACACGTATTGCTCTCAACCATGCCCCACTTAAATAAACGTTTGTTGGTGGGGATTATCCTCTGTAACAGGTTATATTGAAAACTTCTACTTTTCGTCTACACAGTTGTCTTGAGAGGGCGGAGGAAAATATTTTTCCACTCTTCAGGTGTATATTCTACATCTAAATTTGAATGCCAGCTTTCTAATCGTTTATTACCTGGAGTTGTTTTCTTAATCAGTGTCCAGTAAAAAAATTACACCCCCTATTGCTTAGCAATATGTCTGATAAGGAGTTGTCATTTCTGCCATTTGGTGGTGGATACGGAGACTGTAATTTCCCAAACCATTTGTGAAGTACATTCCTAGTAAGGCTTAAATAAGCCATAAAATTGATACACACACGATAGATGGCAAGAAATTGTCTATATGTCAACGCATTGCCGTGTTCATCCAGCAAGTCCATCACAAGTACACAATTATTGGCTACAAAAGTGTCTTTAAGTGACCTTAAATTTCTGTTATTCAAATATGAGGAGTTCCAAAAAGTATATTGCATTTCAAACCCCTCCTCGTATAAGCTAATGCGGTATTTTTTCCATGCCAATATTATTTCTTTCCAGAAAGAACTTGTGATATTTCTCGACAAATGTGTATAGCTATCCGTATCTAGTTTCCACAGAAGTGACGTATGTTTTTCACGTAGCAATACCTTTGCGACGGCTTGCCAATTTCCCTCCGTCGTCTCTAACCGTCTTATCCAGGTCAACCTTAATGCACCGATTAATGTGTGTAAATGTGGCATTCTAATCCCACCGTCACAATAGTCTTGTGCGAGTTGGTTCAGAGCTATTTTAGGGCGTTTTCCGTCCCACATGAAATCGTTTATTATACTCTGTAAACCGTCTAGGACTTTCTTTTCCTTCGGTACAACTGAAAAGAAGTGAATTAATTTTGGTACGACCATGGTTTTAACCACGACGACTTTGCCCATTAATAATAAATTTCTGCACTTATATAAGTTTAATAATTTTCGTACCTCTACGAGTTTGGCATTCACATTCATTTCTAGAATATTACCTAAATTAATATCATATTCAATGCCTAATAATTTAAAATTCGTGACCCAGTTGATTGGGTAGTCTGCACACAATCTATCTATTGAATTTGTTTTGGACCCTAACCAGACCGCTTGTGTTTTATCCATATTAATATTTAGCCCAGAACATAATTGGTAAAGTTTAAATGTTTTAAGGGCCGCTTCTAATGACTTTTCGTCATCTCTAAGAAACATAAATGTACCGTCGGCATATTGTCCTAACAGTACTTCTACAGCATCAATTAATATCCCTTTAATTTTTTTAATTATTCGCAATGCGCAAGCTAGCGGCTCAACTGCTAAGATGAATATATAGGGTGATAGGGGATCCCCTTGCCTGTATCCTCGACCAAGCTTAAAACAAATTGAGAAGTTACCGTTATTAATAACACAGCTTTCAGCATTGTTGTACAAACGCAGAACCATATCAATAAGTTGTTTTCCAAAATTATAGGCTTCTAAGGTTTTTTAATGTATGTCCAATCTATGGTGTCAAACGGTTTTTCAAAATCTATTAACAAAAGGAGTCCTGGTTTTTGAGCGTTTTTTAAGTATTCTATAACATCATACACCAGACGAGTGTTCTCGACCCTTGAGAAACCCCATTTTGATCAGAGTTTATCACCTGTGGTAAGATAATCTTAAGGCGGTCTGCCAGCACTCCCGATAATATTTTAGCGTCACAGTTTAGCAGCGATATTGGGCGCCAGTTCTTCATTTCGTCACGAGGTTTGCCTGGTTTGGGAAAGCAAGATAAGATGCCCTGGCGTTGAGTTATAGACAGCTTATTTGCAGACACACCATATTGAAGGCTGCGGATAAAAAATACATGATATCGACCCAAAAGAATTGATAAAACTCGTATGGGAAACCATCGGTACCCGGGGATTTACCATTTTTCATTCGTGACAGCACGTTTTTAATTTCCTCTGTCGTTATGGCCATATCGCAAAGCTGATTTTGTTCTTCCGTTATTTGTATGACGTGTCTTGGGTTTAAAAATTCTTCGTATAAGGCTCCTGAGTGGTCCCTGATGCTAAAGAGGTTTTCGTAATACGTCCTTTGTTCCCGAAATATATCTGTTGAGTCCGTGTAGATCCCACCGTTTACTCTTCAAAGGCTTGAATTCTTGCTCAGACCATAGCACCTATTGTTTTATTTCGTTTAATAGAATACAGTTCGTTTCTTTTACATTCTAGCATGCTGTTTTTTTCCTCGCTCTCTATTTGTGCTATTTCTTCTTCCAATTCTGCAATTTCCTCTTCTAGTTGTTCTTCTTTTTCTTATTATACGATGCCTATGAAATACTTTTCCGTCGAATTTCCAGCTTAAGCGCTTCCAAAAAAAGCTGATCATTTACATTCAGTAGAATTGTTGGATCTTTTTTGTTTTGCTAAGGTAGGGCATGTTGTCTTATCACTTCGTTTATGGTCGCTTTAACTATATCGACATACGCTTCATATCATGGAGTAAGGATACATTCAGTTTCCAGAATCCCTTTCCACGAACGTCATTAAAGGTGTTTATTTCAAAATTGATTAAGGAGTGGTCTGTTTTATATTTTATGCCAATGTTTACACGTACCATTTCGGCGCATAGATCGGCTGATGCCAAGAAGAAATCCAATCTGGCATGTTTCTTCGGTTTAGTTGTACTACTCCATGTAAAGCGCTTGAGGTCTGGATATTGCATTCGAAAAGGGTCGACTAAATCGAACTCTTAACATATAGTTTTAACTTCGTTAGTGGCCTTTAGGTTATTCTGCCGGATGTATCCTTTCGTATCTTTCTCAAAGTCTTGAACCAAGTTCCAGTCCCCACAAAGGAGAATAGAGACATTTGGAACCTGTTTAACACTTGCGATATTTTTTTATAGAAGTCAGGTGAGTCGTTGTTGGGTCCATATAAGGACACTAGAGACATACTCTTTCCCCCTAAGTTCAGATTGACTGCAACAAAGTTACTTTCAGGATCGCTTACCCAGTCAACAATATCAAATTGAAAATTATTATTAAAGAGAACAGCTACTCCTCTAGCGTTACTCCTAAAACTGCTGAAAAGAGATGTATACCCCCATTCAGCTTCGTACATCGATATCAAGCTTTTAGCGCAATGGACATCCTGCAAGTTGGTTGTGAGGGTTTAGAGGTGGATAACATGGTACGTGAACCCGCTTGGCTGTGGTTTAACTGCCGACTGGATCGATGCGAAAATGTTTAGCCCTTGAACCGATTCTGTCACTAAGGAACCACCGCAGTACTTATTAAAATGTCTTGGTGTGTTTTGATGAGATGGGAAGTAGAATTGAGTAGCATGTAATACGCATTGTCTGGTTCCTCATGGAAGGTTATAACAACGAGTAGACGGATGAACGTCAGTACTAACCATGAGCAACGCGTGATCATCATTTCCCAATAGCATGTAAGAATTAATGTAGATTTTATTACATTATAGTTCGAATGGTTGATATAACTTTTGCGGCTACTTTACAACATTTTTACAACTTTTTAAACATATTAAAAAATAAAGGGCACATCAAGTAAGATTCATTTCAGTAACAGTTTTTCGAATAAACGTTTATGGATTGGAAGTCACATTCGTGTTTATATTTATTTGAACCATTTGATGCAGGTCTAATATAAAGACGATTTCGGTAGGACAATGGTTAGCGTGCGTGCCTTGTCATCTCTCGACCGGGGTTCAAGCCCCCGACCTGGCGGCAATGACCTTCCGGAGTCCTATGACTTCAACTACCACACTGGTGCCAATGGTAACCAACATGGGGCCACCCTTTCGGGAAATACGAAGCGACGCAGGGTGTATAGCGGCAGGAAGGCCGACTTTTGCCGATAGCTACCGTTAGATATAAAAAATGGTTCACTGTTAACGTTAAATTGCAAATGATACTTTAACGGTAAACTAATGAGTAAAATCACGTTAGAATAACGTAAACATATAATGTTAATTAAATGTAGCTGCTGACTGCATCTCAAGTTAAGTTAACGTTGGCATGCTATCTCGGTTACTCACAATAAACAAGGTGTAGACGTCATTACTCACAATAAACACTGTGTAGACGTCATTACTCATAATAAACAAGGTGTAGACTTCATTACTCCCAATAAACAAGGTGTAGACGTCATTACTCACAATAGACAAGGTGTAGACGTCATTACTCAAATAAACAATGTGTAGACGTCATTATTCACAATAAACACTGTATTGTCATTACTCCCAATAAACAATTATAGACGTCATTACTCACAATAACCAAGGTGTTGTCGTTACTCCCAATAAACAAGGTGTAGACGTCATTACTCACAATAGACAAGGTGTAGACGTCATTACTCAAATAGGCAATGTGTAGACGTCATTATTTACAATAAACACTGTGTCGTCATTACTCCCAATAAACAAGTATAGACGTCATTACTCACAATAAACAAGTATAGACGTCATTACTCACAATAAACAAGGTGTTGTCGTTACTCCCAATAAACAAGGTGTAGACGTCATTACTCACAATAAACAAGGTGTTGTCCTTACTCACAATAAACATGGTGTAGACGTCATTACTCACAATAAACAAGTGTTGTCATTACTCACAATAGACAAGGTGTAGACGTCATTACTCAAATAAACAATGTGTAGACGTCATTATTCACAATAAACACTGTATTGTCATTACTCCCAATAAACAATTATAGACGTCATTACTCACAATAAACAAGGTGTTGTCGTTACTCCCAATAAACAAGGTGTAGACGTCATTACTCACAATAGACAAGGTGTAGACGTCATTACTCAAATAGGCAATGTGTAGACGTCATTATTTACAATAAACACTGTGTTGTCATTACTCCCAATAAACAAGTATAGACGTCATTACTCACAATAAACAAGTATAGACGTCAGTACTCACAATAAACAAGGTGTTGTCGTTACTCCCAATAAACAAGGTGTAGACGTCATTACTCACAATAAACAAGGTGTTGTCCTTACTCACAATAAACATGGTGTAGACGTCATTACTCACAATAAACAAGGTGTTGTCGTTACTCCCAGTAAACAGGGTGTAGACGACATTACTTACGATGAACAACGTCGATATAACTGAATACGTGATTACGTTGTAAGTAACAACAATGTTTATGGACTGTAATCGGCGCCTTCACATAAGTACATGACACACTCAATTAAAGTGTAACCTCGACCCTTAATCGACCACTTTCTGAATATATTAAGTGATAAAAGAGAACGAGAAAATTGAAGCGGTTTCCGCCTTGTCAGACATTTGACGCCGGGATCTATAAGGCAACTGAGGTTTGAGGTGCAGACGGGGTGGGTAGGGCAACGAAACTGTTGAAGGTGGCTTATGTGCAACTAGCTCTATGTTGTTTAGAAGTGGGTCAGGGACAGGTGGGTGAACCCTGGTTTAATTAGCCCAAGGCGAGAAATGCCAAGGTAAAGATTGTGATCTACATTTAGCGGAAGTCATGCCTTTGGTGGAGTGAATATGGACACAGCCCCTGGCGGTCTGTAGGGACAACGAGACGATTGGTTATTTAACTAAACAGCGAGATGTGTCACGTAGATTAACTAAACACCGATATGTGCCACATAAATTAACAAAACACCGAGATGTAGCAATAAATTAACTAAACACCGAGAGGTACCAAATAGATTAACTAAAAGTCGTTTGTCTATAGTTACGGCAACGTGCGACCCGATTGGTTCTGTACATATGACCGCCCCACCAGTCTCGGGTTCGCGCAGCACCAAGTAGGGACGGCAGCAGGGGCGCTTCTCCCTGAGACACCCGAGGACCGTCTCGCCGATGTCTTGCCGTCGCCAGGATGCTCCTATAATGCGAGTCCTGTTCCATTTGTCTCGGTCCAGGAAGCACACCCTGAACCCCTGTTGTACAGCTTCCACCGCTCACGAGGGATGACCTTGTTCGCCCCTAGCAGGAGTGCCTTGGGCGGAAATGATGCAAATTGCGTTCCGTTTGAGACAGCTCGCCTTTGTCTGTTTATGCTAACGGAGTGTTCGTGCTCGCGGAGGTTAAATGTGTCCATGTACGCGGCCATTTACAAATTAGGCAGAACGTCTTGTTCGACAAGGCGATCTGATACCCGTTGGCATGTGTGTATCCATGTTAGCATTATCAGCCTTGGGGAACATCATGCATGGCGCGGAGTGTACCGAGGCGCAGATAAAACATTCCTCCGAATCATCGCCTTGACTAAATTTCGTGCGCAGTCGTGAGCCCAGACGCCTATGTGGGAGGGGAGGGGGGAGGGGGAGGAGATCTTTCTTGGCTGCCTCCTCAGCGGCGGATGAACGCGGAGTTTCGCTTTGTTGGAGGGTAATTTAAGCCCATCGCCACCATTTACCACGAGGTGACATCTGGCTGTGATGGGCAGTTACAGTGAAGATGAAAGAGGAGAGAAAAAACAGAAGAAAAAGTGATTGACATGAAGATGGAATAGGCGTCCAGGCGTGACGGGGCACTGGCTTCACCACTGGGCCCCCAATGCACGGTAGACGTAGAAACTGTTTGATGTTAATAACAGGGTACTGAGCAAAATGCCTGTTTAACAATACGACAACATGTTGTAATTATAGCTAGTTCACCACCAGCCTGTGGCGTCAGGCGTGATGGAAACAACGCCTCCCATTGTGGAAATTCATTAACATGCATTGGGGATTACTCAACACTGGTTTCGTGGGAGTTTCGCCTTAAAGCCCCCCCCCCTTCTTTTTGAGGGGCGTTTTACCGCTCGGAATAGGTATTTGTTTCCGTTGACCACTAGGTTTACTATGAACGCGCATTTTCAGTCAGTATCAAAATACCCGCTCTTATTCATCACAAATGTCCTCTGTCTCAGGCATCAAGGGGCACCCGTGCAACCTCCCACCAGATTTGTATAATAGTGTCCCCCACCCGGGATAAGCGGGTAAATACAGAAGAAAGACACAACAGATGTTTAATATGAGCAGAGGCTGATGACGAAGACACTCGGTTAACACAACGAGAGGAGCCAACAACACACAACATAATACCCTTTATGCGCTAGGACGACACTTCACACCCATAATCCAATATGGTGGCCGAGGTCAGCCACGCCAAGACGTCAACCAGACCAAGGATACGGAGCCGGGTGTGGATGGACAGCGCTGTCGTCCTGTCCATCGACGCCCTGCCAGCCCTCCCCTCGAGGCAATCAGTCGGCCCTCGCCCAACTGCTCGACCAGCGCCGGTCGATGAGAAAATGCCAATATCTGGCCACCCTTGGGCAGAGATTGGGAAACCAAGGTCCCAGTAGTCACGCCGCAATTTCGCGACACCTCATTTGCATATTATCGGCTGTGGTCACATATTTTTATTATCGGGTTTGGTCACATATTTTTATTATCGGGCTTGATCGAATTGTTTTTTATTATCGGGCATAGCAAAATATTTGCATTATTAGAAATGGCTACATGTTGTGGTAGGCAGGTGGGAGACAGATAACGGAAGAGGCGGGGAGGGGTTTTTTTTTGGGGGGGGGAGCAGAGGAAATATTGGACATGGTCTCTGTCATCGGACGATCGGTATGTTGTGGGGAAAAGAAGGGCTGCAAATTCACGGGAAGTCTGCAGCTTATTGACAATAAACAAAATGAACAGCTTTGATCATCTCATACATTATGTATACTTTGAACTGGGGATCGCAGCCAATACCAGTAACTCACCCTGTCTGCAAAAGGCAGGAAACATGTACAAAGAGAAATAATTAGCGCAGTAACCCACCACTTTACGTCCATTTTATCCAGACATTCTTGGTGTGTGTGTCCCATTTGTAGGTAAATTGCGTTAAGCTTTAAAGGTCCAAGTCGTGACTGTCGCGTCCAGGTTTCCAGTGGCTTCCTTCTGTATCCAGACGTCGTCACGATTTTATTTTGCAAAGGCTTGCAAAAGGAACCTAAATTGAAAAAAAACACATCGGGGATATATGTTATCACGTAGCCACAACTACGACAAACGGTAAATGAACTCATATATGAAGATATATCGCAGGACAAATATAACAAATGCACCAAACTATGCTCAATCATAACAAATCTTAATTACACGTCGGCAAATTCGCCGGACGTTTTCTGATTGATGTTCTGAAACTAGTCCTGTTTTATAAATACATTAAGCGTTTTGGTTGGCACATTTGCGTAAGCCAACTGCTGTTGCTCACACAGGGTTTCCGAGGCAAAGGTAATGTTACGAGAAGGGCCACCCATCAAGTCAAACGTCAAACTTAGCCACTAAAAGTATCGTGGGCCCAAAAGAAGGAAAGCTTTACAAAACTACGGTCCGACGCCTGATGCACGCGGCGGCGATAAAAGGAGGAAATTGATTCATCATTAGGACACTGTGTTGGCGACATTCGCGCCATGGTCTGCATGGACAGGGTGTCACTTAAACCATATCTTCTGCCTTAATAGACAATCCCCGGGAAGGGTCCAGATAGAGATAATCTGGTCTCCACAGAGGCCATTCGTCACGCCGAACGACTTCCTCCGGCCAACATTATGTATGCAGCGCCCTGTCCACATTTCCGGCGCTCTTCCATACAGCGAAGCCCCTCCCGCCTTAAGATTGGCCATTTATCAGGCCGGCATTGCAGTGCCTCCGGCGCGGGATTTATAGCTATCTGGGAGGTATCGGAGTTTGTCATGTCACCCCCACCTCCCCCACCTTCCACCACACCCTCCGTCGTACCCTCAACCATCGATATGGGGGAGAGGGCGGGAGAAGGGAGGGGGGGGGGGGGGGCGCACGTGTTTCTGTTACCATCCGGCGGAAATAGGACGTTCATCGACAGGCGACCGTCACTTCTCTCGCGAGAGCGGGTCACGAGGATGAGTTGATTGCATGAGACAATGTGGCCCTGAAATGGATGCCTTCATAGTGATGGCTTAACTAGGCACAGCGGTGCCCCCCGCGGTCTTCACGGAGGTGACTCACAGCCTCCCCCCCCCACCCTCTCTGCCACATAGGTTACGAGTATGCCACTCGCTGTACGCAACCCTGGCCATCACGTTACAGAACCAATTGACGGGTGGGTGAATGAGTCCTTCTCGACGACGTATATCATGGGTGCGTGTTCTGGCGCAGTTAACCCACAGGAAGATACCGACCAGGTCCAGCATATCAGTCCGCTCACCGGCGTTGAAATGATTTGAGCACATTGCTGCGAGCCCACCATGCGCCGTATCCGATCGGGTCGCCGCGTCCATGGTACCATCCAGATCATGTAAGGAGGTGATGTAAGAAGGTGATAGTCACTACTTTTCCGAAAATTTGAACAATATTGTTATGAAATAAAAAAATTACGTTACTGTCTGCAAAAACGGAAGGGAATGATGACGTCGTGGTTGCAAGACACTACAATTAAAGCCGCACAGGTAGGAATAAGAAGAAGAATAAAAATAAATATTTTGTATTTATTTATTTATTTATTATTTTATTTATTTTTATTGTAAGTTTATTGTTAATGACGAGGAAGACCAAGGCGGGGTCTTACCGTAATTATACTGTGAGTGAGGAGAGAGACCAAGGCGGAGACTTACCGTAAGTATATTGTGGGTGAGGAGAGAAACCAAGGCGGAGTCTTACCATAAGTATATTGTGAGTGAGGACTGAGACCAAGGCGCAGTCTTACCGTAAGTACATTGTGAGTGAGGAGGGAGACCAAGGCGGAGTCTTACCGCGAGTATATTGTGGGTGAGGAGAGAAACCAAGGCGGAGTCTTACCGCGAGTATATTATGGGTGATGAGGGAGGCCAAGGCGGAGTCTTACCATAAGTATATTGTTAGTGAGGAGAGAGACCAAGGCGGAGTCTTACCGTAAGTATATTGTGGGTGAGTCCGGACGCCGTAGGTACATGGACATTCGCAGCACTGTGTGATGATTAATAGTCGCGCGATAAGTGATCAACACGGTGCACTTTTACTCAGACTTACAGCTTCATGACGTCAGATGTGACTTGGTGATGACCAGTGACGTCATGCCTACCGCGGGCCTGCCGGGAAACCACACACCGGAAGGGGTCTCGACGATAAGCTCAAATAATGGAAGTGGTACAGTAGGTCTTCTAAATCTTGTTGGTCATAGGGCATGATGAGATGTTACAGATGTCTCGAGTGACGAGCAGTGATAGGGCAGCAGTGCTAGAGGTCCAGGCGTCATAGCAACCGTCCTTGAAGGTGGTATATTGATGCACAGTCTGGCGGTTAGCGGGCTGGGTTTGGCACAAAAGGCAAAACGGTCTGAAGAGATATCTAGGCGAGACATCCATAATTGAAAACAAAGAAGAAAAGAAGGAGAGACATCCAGAATTAAAAATAGAATGAAACAAAGGCGAGACACCCGAGAACGACGCCACATATCCCACAGCGGCTTCCCGGTGTTGACACGGTTGGAGATCAATCTCCGTGTCACCAAAGAAGGTCGTAAAATCATACTTTGCTTCCAGTTGTAAGCCAGTTTGGGTTCGTTGGGCTACGCTGTGTGGCCGATTCGTCACGCCACTGATGTCAGGTCGCCACTCCAGTCCCAGGTCCGTCGTCACCTATCGTGGCAGCTGATGCTTTATGCCCATCCTACGTGACTGTCGTCAACGATGTCGACGACCGCAACATCAAACACTGAACCGGTATCCCCGATGGGAGTACCCAAGTCATCTCAAGATCGACGATAAAGTCCTCTGCTAATAGTCTGATTTTTTGGCCTACGGGCAGTTAGCTGGACAAAATGAATCGGGCCAGCTGAGGAAGAGCAATTATGGGTGTTTTTGTTGGTTTATCTGATGTCTAAGTGGAAATGATTAGATATATTATTATTATTTCACGTTGTGACAAATATCTATGTTGGTGAAGGAAAGAACAGGCCACGTAAAACGAATTTCGGGCCACCCTCCGCCCTTAGCCACCGATTAAAGTACTGCTATGACGACATTCTATTGTCTAAACTGTACATTAATTTTCACGAATGTACTCTTTTAGCGAGCTGATTAATTAGCGATTGACTCAAGGAGACCGAACAATGTTTCTGTTGAACAATTGTCCTTCTGTTACGAAATCGACAATCGCAGTCAATGCCAATCATGAGCAATAAGTGAGCTTGTCTGAAACACGTCACAACCACAATGTGTGATAAACTGGAAGCTTGACGCCAGATACAAAAACAGATACACATTTCTCATCAAAACAAGAATAGATCACAAAATCCACTTTAAAAACTGAATTTGAGATCATATGTAATTCATATGCAAAATACATACCGACATTTCCTTATATCCTATAATCACACTTGAAATCATTTTTGTTTCTCGCGAATTCCACAAAACTCATTTACAAAGCGTATCCTATCCATCAACAACGCACTGGGTGTGACTTGTTTCAAACACCATGGCAACATCGCTACGCATCAGATCCTTTCAGTATCCAATAATTGAACGATTGTATCATATGCCACATTCAAATGACCATTATCGTCTGTATAATGACACATAATCCACGCGAAGTGGCCTACGCGTCTTGATGTGAAACACGACTTCATTCTTACATTCTGAAGATGAACTAAACTGATTGTGGCTGCAGCGTCCGACGTTCTTCCATGTCAGGGCGAACCACTTTTTCAGCTTAGCTCACGTATGACTCTAGTTTACCATTGCTACAACAATACATTTCGTGGGTTCTCAGATAGAATATGAACGGACTTCAGTCAGCTATTTTATTGGTTTCGGATGCAATGTACATCTTAAAAGAACTCTTATTCACGCTACATGGACCAGGTGAGGCTCAGCGACCGTACTTTAGGTCAGAGAATACCCGTGTAACAGTTCATTCTTGAAAAGATATGTACTCGGCTTACGCCTCGTACATTCTTTTTCAAGAATGTACTGTTACATTGGCAGTCTCCTTACCATAACGGTTATTGTAATGCTATTCTTGTACTACGTTGGTATCATAGATCATAGATAATAGAACGCTTGTTCTTGGCGCATCTACAGACAGCCCATTAGGTGCCTCTATTTTTTCGTGTCGGACAGGACCTCGATGGGGCTGGTCAGGCTGACAACAATTCAAGATTACATCAGTTATTTTGAAGTTATTTAACGCTTTTTTAGAAGACATGACCAAAGATATGCTCTTTTCTTCCATGTGACTAGGTGCAAGTTTTTTTCAATGTTATTATTAATATCGTTTTTGTTCGCTTGATTTTGTAACCATTTTTTTTATTGCACCAGTATATAAGCACTACTTCCGCTCAGTGTGTGATGGAAAATGTAATGTACATGTTTTGAGATGAAATAAACCTTTTATTATTATGTCTGTTCATGATCTGTTCATATTATAGAGTTGGGAATAAATGGCATCCATCTCCGAAAATAAGGCATTTTACCATGCAGCCGCGAAAATCCCTTACATCAACAAACTTAACCCAACCTTTAAAAAATATATTTATGAGGGGTTCTACCTGCGCACTAACAGCAAATCAATAGGTCCTCGGTTCGATTCCAAGCCCGGACACCTAATCTGGAGCATCTTTCATCGTCCCGAGCGACAGTTTGGTCCAATTTAACCCTTTAGCTCCTGAGCTGGTAACATGACTGCAGCCGTCACTAGGACCAACACATCAGCCGTTAAGATCCTCGAACAGCTGGGTCAGAGCTTTCGACTCATTATCTGTTGTTTTATGCTTCGGCAAATGAATTCAGACAGCGCGGATACATCAATTTAGGACCAGCTGAGAGTGTCCCGACATGCATTACATTTGATGGCGTCTACAGATGGCACTCCACTCGTGGCGTCCAGGCAGCCATTACCTTCCCAGTAGTAACTCTGGACATCATGGGCATTCAATCCACGGGAATGGTTCTACAGCATGGCCCTTGGTTACTTTTCACGTTATTTGGCAAAAACCAATATGTCTTATTTTGTATGCAATAAATGTATACTAATTATCAGATCACATCACATGTAAGATTAATATCCGGCTACTCACCAATGGCAGAGGCTGGTGCAGGAATTCTTGAAATGGGGTGGGGGGCACAACAAATTGTTCCAACAGGAAAGAAAGCCTGTAAAAGCCTCATACGTAGGTGGCCGTGGTTCACATTAGGTACTATTTGCACACTTTATAATCGTTGGTAAGATAAAGAAAGAAACATCAACTACGAAGCTTGATACATTGCAATATGTAAGGAGAGGCCAGGGGGACAAACTTTCAAGGGAGGGGGGGGGGCGCAGGTATACCTTAGGGTATACCTGAAAGGGCAAGGGGCACGAGCCCCCCCCCCCCCTGGACATGCCCATGCATGTCGATATTACGATGTTATATATTGTGTTTCCATCATGTAGAAAAACAATATACCATGAATTTTCACAACACATATATTCGCAATATTCAAATTAGGCATCGTTCATTAAAGGCAGCCACAGCCTGACCTGTAACGATGCTTTACCGATTTTGTTATCCCTCAAATTACAGAATTCTCCGTTCTGTCTGTAGCTCACAATAAAATTTAGAAGTAACCGCCAACCACGATTACGCCGCTTAACCAGGCGGCAGCCCTTTTTAGATGTATGTCCGCGATTGACCAATCAGAAGGAAATACTGTTATTATATTCAAACCGAAAATGACGCCTACTGTATGAGCAAACAAGCGCGCGTGATAATCGCTAATATAAATAGTTGCGATTATAACTGCAATCATGAGTTTTTACATAGACAATCGTTGCCAGAGATCTATCAATATGTTTGGATGCTATTTGTCCATGAAACATTAAGAGAGTGGTCTATTGCGCCGCTTGGAACTGCCGCAATTCATCCGCAAATCACGGTCCTGGGGCCGTATTCTTAATCCCTTCGTAAGTTACGCACGAAAAGTGCATTTTCGTCTTAGCCGCACCAGGTCATTGCGGTGGCGCTCATGATCAAGAAATAGTCTTCAATAGAATTTTAGCACTTTCTTCATTCAGAAAATCCACATTTTGGGTGACTACTTATGTATTTTGAACCCGATAATCGCTCGACAAGTCTTCCACTTAGCGCTAAGTCTAGTGGCGTAGCCTAAGCTGTGGTTATGAATACGGACCCTGATCTCTCATTTCACACGTTTCACCTGAAGGCTACCTCTACTGTGAAGAGTTCGTTCTATGAGGTAACATCCAGTTCTAACCCAAGGTGACGCCGCATGAAGGGTCACAGTATACGTCACTTGCTCTGGCAAAATGGCGCGCTGCTCGACATTGATGGGGGTGGGCTATTTGTTTTCTCCTTACCAGTCCGCCGAAATGAAGCGTTAACACTCGCCAATTTAATTTAAAAATGTAAACTTTCGGTGTAATCGCGATTAGATTAGGTTTGACCCCGGCTTTAAGTTACAGATTTGTAACTCGCCATGTCAATGCGTCTGTTTGACAGTGTCTCTATCTGTGTCTTGTTGTGCACCAGTCTCTAGCTGTCCGTGTCTTTTTGAGCACAAATCTGTAGTCTCTATCTGTTTGTTTTCTACCAATACCTCTAGTTCTTGCTGACTGGATGGCTGGCTGTATTTTTGTCCTTGGTTGTTTCTCTGTCGCCTTCTATCAGTCAATTTCCGGGCAGCTGTCTGGTTGCCATTACCGTTCACCATGTAACCGACGGGCCAGACTTTTAGGCCGGGAAATGTAATTATGCGTCTTTGTGGTTGTAACACAGTCACTGAACACCGCTGTCCAGCGGCTTCGTTGTCTCTGAGGAAACAGTTCCGTCTTGCGTCACTAACCCGCCGCCAGGGTGGGGGTGGGGAGGCCGGGAAGGGGCGGGAGGAGGTGCGAGGTGAAGGGGGAGGGGGGTAGGGGGAACGGGGAGGAACGTGGCCGGGAGAACCTGGACCCACGTGGCAGTGCCGGGCTTCTCGGGCTTCTACGGGTGGAAGGGAGGCTTGGAGTGGACACAAATAACCTCGGTCGTTTCTTCTGTTGTGTTAATGTGTTAATGCCGCCATTTAGTTATGGACCTTTCGGCCGATCTCATATATGGGCCCACATCCTGGAACATGGAGTACACTCTGCCCAGTCCCTTCAGAACAATAATGCCAGCTTCCTCGAGTGGATACGGGGTGCCGGCCCGATAGCTCAGTGGGCTAGAGCGCTCGCATTGAGTGAGTGCTCTGGTCACCTGAGAGCCTAACGGCACGTGGATCCGTGGTTCGCCCCCCGCTGTGGCCATGTCTGTGTGGTCGCAGCATAAATATCCCATGTCTTTCTTCGCATAGAGTAGGGGGTTACCCGCGAGGATATGGCTCCACTCTCCCTTCCTCCTCCCATTGACGCGATATGACCAACAGTGGTTCAAGCGTCCTGAATATACAACCAACCAACCGAATGGACAAGGAAGTGATCACAATTCGATCGTGTGACCCTTCGCATTCTGCCCAATGCCAGGGCATTGGACTAAAAGGAACTTCCCTTTGCTTTGGCTGGAGGCTGTTGGTGTCTGTCTCTATTTTGACTGGGGCCGCGATATCACGCTTTCCAAAAATACACATATATTCACCGCACTTTTATGTCTTTAAGTAAAAGCAACATGAAATATTTGCAGTAACAATTGTATATTATAGGCAGATTCTGGCAGCAATAGCCAAATTTTGATGACGTAGTACAAAAGAAAACACCTGCCCTTTTATATGGAGCACATTATATATTTATATTTGTGTAATAAGGACATAAATTTATCATTTCCATTTGAAAGATTGAAAAGTTTATCAAGAAACAGAACTGTTGTGTAAGTAACTTCAAGTTACGTGCAATGAATGATTATAATAATCAACAAAACCACTTGCCGTAGACAAGAAATCCTGAGGCCGAGGTGTTCCGTCTCTGTGAACTGTTTGTGTGTTTTTGCCCTGTGTAATCCATAAGGAATCGGCTTTCCGCCCGTGTCCCGCCTCTCACAAACACCAATTAATACGGGGTGTTCAGTTGATCGAAATAATAAGTGTGCAAAGCGATGGCTTAGTGCCATGTGGTGCATGGCTCCTTCTGGAGGGGTTGAAGGGTCTGGAGGCTGTTTAACCCGGGTCAGCTGGTCTACTCCAATTCTTATCGGTGGCCGCGTCTGGGTGGGATCGGGTGTCGGGGAAAGGAAAACAGGAGCACTTCACAGTGCAAAGACAAAAAGTGCCCTGGACAGCGGCTGAGGCCACGTCGTATATCTATCTGCTCCAAAGGCAGTAATAAATCATTGAGATGAAAAAATATTCGATGCTCACACTAGCTAAGAAAGTGGATTGTGGACAGAAGGAATGGTGGAAGGCAGACGACTGGGTAAGGGCCTTCACACACTTTACAGGCCAGAGTAACTCTTGGCGGGTCTGCTGCCTCGATACATTGACGTACAGGCAGGCACTTACGTCCAATGGCCTCTATACACTGGTCGTGCCGGCGCCCGCGTAAAATGTGTCGTGTTTAAGATATTAAGCACCATAGTATTGCTATATTATATACAGTGTGAATTAAAAACAAAAGTAAATTATAATCATAGTAATTGGACCAGTGATTGCGCAGGCACCATTGATCGGCCACCCAGCAAAAGGGGGTAAGCAATTAATTATTTATTGCTTTACACTTTGCTTTGACAATTACCAACGCTGTTATTTCTCATTGTTGGCGCACCATGCAGCGCTGCAGGGCGGCGCGGCGCGTCCAGTGTGTGGGGTGTAACTGGAAATAATGCAGGCTGTTTGAAAAGGTTGGCACTGGCGCGTTCTTTGTGTGACGGCCGTTACGCAACACCAGCATTAGACTAATAAAGACAGAAAACCATCAATTCTAATTTCATATTTAGGTGAATACATAATCGAGGAATAATTCACCAAGGAATGTTTTTTTCATGGAATACCACGATACTTCGGGAACAAGGAAGGTGACCATGAGTTTCATAAGTACATTATAACTTGATAGACTAGGTTAATTAGTTTATTATTACTTTCATAGTGTTAACTGCCAGTGTTTATTACATGTATTTGAGAAGAAATGAACTGTGAGTTATATATTCAGGACGCTTTAACCAATTCTGGTCATATCGCGTCAATGAGAGGAGGAATGGACAGTGGAGCCATGTTCCCGGGGTAACCCTCTACTTCTTACGAAGAAGGACATGGGCTCTTTATCCTGCGACCACACGGACATGACCAACATCAAACACTGAACTGGTGTCCCCGGTGGAATACCCAAGTCATCACAAGATCGTCGATAAAGTCCTCGGCTAATTCACGGCCGACGGGCAGTTAGCTTGCCAGACTGAATCGGGTCAGCCGAAGAAGAGCAGTTATGAGTTTTTTGTTGGTTTATCTGATGTCTAAGTAACACTGACTAAATAATTATTATTATTTCCCGTCGCGACAAATATCTATGTTGGTGAATGAAAGAAAAGTCACCCTCCGCCCTCAACCAAAGAATAATGGTTATTGTAATATTATTTAGGTACTACATTGGTATCATAGAGACTAAAACAGAACACTTGCTTTTTTTAACTAAAACGAATAGTTCAAATAATTCGCAGGTTGGCAAACGGTGATACTTTCATTTGGTGCGTCTCTTGGTCTAACGTGTCACAGAGCGGTTCTAATGCCAAGATCTGTTCTCGGCGCATGTACAGACAGCCCATCATGTGCCTCCATTATGACCTGTTTGGCAGGACATCGATGGGGACGGTCAGGCTGACAATAAGTCAAAACCACATCAATTGTATGTCATTTTGAAGTTATTTAACTCTCAGTAAGAAGACATGACCAAAGATATGCACTTTTCTTCCCTCTTATCGAAGTGCATAATTTCATGTTGTGTCTAATTATAAAGCTGGGAAAAAAACATTTCCACGTTTGATTGGTTGATCTCTATATATTTATATTATTAAAATGAATGAAGACCAATTAGTAATACATCACACACAAGTAAAACACTCGAAACGTTTCTCATTGGAAGCTGATCTGCACGAGAAACATTAATTGAAGCGTTTCCTTCAGTACAAAACGCACGGTTGAATGCAATAATTTGCCCCACATCTACATATAATGACATTGGCCGCTTCAAAGGAGACATGGCGGAAGCTTCAAGGCCACCATGCCCGCTGTCGTGAGGCGGCCAGCCCACGCCACTTCCGCCCACCCTAGTCGGGATCCGTCTGTGTGTGCAACACGGTGGCATGGTCCAGGGTGGTTTAGCGTGGATGCTCCTATATTGTACTTACATTTAGATGTGGCCCCCTCCCTGTCGGTATCAGGTGATGGGCGACACCTGACCTCGGCGTCAGGCCATGGCCACGACAGGGTCCTACACACAAAACATAGTGTCGTGCGTGGACAACAACACTGTCTCCCAGACCGTCGCTGGCCAATGAGAGGCTTGTCTACTATAGTTCACAACTGAGGGAGCCAGATGGAGAAACAGCCTGAGTTTTGCCGGGAGGTGCGGGAGTGGTGGAGAGGCGAAGTCAGAGAACAAGGGGGCAAGCAAGTCATTGAGCGAAGGATAACGACGGAGGGGATGGTGGTGGGGGAGGGGAGGGGGTGTAGGGAGGGGCGGAGAATGGATCCAGGGGTGGTGGCTGGCGGATAGGGAGACGCGGATCGAGAAACGCGAACATGCAAACATTGCATGGCCAACAAACACGCAGGGTTTTGTCCCGTTTTATGTCCTCTGCCCAGATGTCAAACGGCTACAGGACAACTATTATTAATTATGCACTACGTGTCCTTATACAATTTTAATGACGTTTTCGGAAAATATACTTTAATCGCAATTTGATATATTCATATATTCATCAATTATAAGACATCCCCTGTTGCCGAGCGCCTGACTGGCTCTCTGTTCCACAGGGCGCGCCATATAATGTTCTGCACCGAGTAGGCTAACCGGAGCATTTAATGCGGTACTTCAGCTTTAAAGGTCAATGAAGTAGAAATCAATCCGACCCTTACTTTATTGCAGACATAACAGGACGTCAATAAATCACTTATCACTTATAACTGACGCACCGGCAAGCTGATTCATTATCAGTTTGATGTCTTCACATGATAGTTAGAAGTGGCTGTCGAAGAGTCACCTTGCCTACCGCAGCCACAGTCGGACATGTTACTGTAATGGTAATCCGGCCGGTTCGGCGCAGATACACTACCAGACACTCTGTCTCTGTCGCCAGGGGGCGCTGGCTAGTGCTGCCCCTAGTGGGAGAGCAGTGCGGTGATCACGTGGTCATAACCAACATACCAAGCTCTCCATGCTAACTGCTCGCCATGGTGGCCACCCAGTGGTGCGAGGTACCAGCCACATACGCCTGATTGCACACTGCTTCTGAACACCAGATGCAACTCCACATGTTCAAGTAGGTCGACGGGGTCCTGTCGCAGGCTGGAAGCCGCAAAAAGTCGCTTTCATCAACAAACCGAATGCAACCTTAAAAAAATTATTAGGAAAGTTTTCCTGGTGTACTTGCTTGCCCAATAACAGGAAATCGATAGGTCGTTGGTTCGAATCCAAGCCCGGACACCTAATCAGGAGTATGTTTCGTCGTCCACCTAGTCAGTTTTGGTCCGATTTAGGCCTTTAGCTCCTGCACTGGTAAAATGGCCGCAACCGTCACTACGACCGAGACGTGGGTTAACCGCGCTTTGCAGTCGCCGTTCGGCGACATTAACAGCTTCAGCGGGGTGAAAGGGTGGGCGATATTAAGTAGATTATCTATCATGTCAGGCGGTGGCCGGGTTGTCCGCCATTTGTCACACTTCAGGCCTACTCGGCCCGTCCGTGGAGCCATCAATCCATGGTCTGTCTTAGAACCAGCTTTCCAGCCCGTGTCCCGCCTCCCACAAACACCATTAAATACAGGATGTTCGGGTGATATGGAGATAATAAGTGCGCAAAACGATGGCTCAGTGCCATGTGGTGCATGGCTCATTCTGGAGGGGTTGAAGAGTCAGGAGGCAGTTTAACCCGGTCAACTGGTCTCCTCCATTTGGTATCGGTCGTCGCGTCTCTGGGAGGGACCGGGTTTCAGAGGCAGGAAACAGGAGTAATTCACAGGAAGCAAAAACATTGCACTGGGCAGCGGCTGAGGCGATGTCATATGTCTGTCTGCTCCAAAGCCAGTAATAAATCATTGAGGTCAAAAAGAATGGCCAGCGCCCGTATCAGCCCGGGTACACACACTGGACGTGCCATACAGCACTGCGTGCCTCGAGCCACGGCCATCCGCTTTTCACAAGACGATAATATATTAACTGTTGTTGGCATCCGTCCGTCCGGGAGAGACGATGGGTTTGCAGCATTCTTTTGGTTTAAGTTATACCAATTGCCTCGCTCCATTTGAGCTTATGACTGAATAAGCCTATGTGTGACCGACAGAACTTACCGCAGTCGTCGCATCGGTGACCTGTCGATAGCCCTTGGTTTGTGCTTACTGGTGGGCACCTAGATTGGCGTTTCATGTCCAGTTTCTCAAACCAGAGCCCGTCCGGGTGGGCCATTCCCTGACGCAATAGATAAAACACGAGTCTCAAAACTGGATACGGCTTCATGAGGAAATGTTCGTGTTAGCTGCCGCTTCATGGACATGGTTTATAATTAAATAAAATATGACATGTTTAAAATGTTAAGCTCCATATTATTGCTATATTATATACCCAGTGGGAATTATGTAAAAAAGTAAATTATAATCATATATGTAATTGGACCAGGGATTGCGCAGGCATCATTGATTGGCCGCCCAGCAAAAGGGGTAAGCAATTAATTTGTTATTGCTTTACACTAATGATATATATAATAGTTTATTTCAAAGCAACAATGAACCCGAGGCCCTCGTGTTGAAAAAATGCAATACACATAATGACATGTGGCGGGTTCATACAATAGTACACTGGAACGTCATTCAGGTTCTCTCATCTTGCTGGCCAGATAAACATATTCAGACAATCTGTTCTGTAATTTCGTGCTCTGTGACATAACTAGTGCTAAAAATTTATCTTTATTTGGTAGTCTCCAATAATACGGTGGGATTAAGCTCTCTCTGAGATTATCATGCAAACGACATACAAGAACAAAGTGGACTTCGTCATCTAACAACCCGCACTCGCTACACAACCTCTCTTCCACGGGCAGTGGCTTTGGCTTGTGCCATCTCCCAGTTTCAATGCGGAGGCGGTGGCTAAAGGTTCGGAGCTTAATTAAGGAATACATAAATCTGTTCTTTTCCACATAAGCAAAGTATGAAGGAAGCATGGGCAAAACACTATATTGTAAATATTGCGTACCACGAGAGGTTTCCGATAGCTCGGCTTGTACCGTTTGAAAATAACAATCCTTCGCCCGCTGCTTAAAGAGGTACATGAACGCCTGGATATCTCCAACGGACTGCCAGAGCCAGACATCCCCCATCCCCAGCGACATTAGCGAATCACGTACCAGCAACGCCCAGTTACGTCGTCCTAACTCTAAATCTTCCAACAGCACCTTATACAATCGCTTAACATACCGTGAATCATTCAAATGTATAACCTTTACCCAATAATTGATTATTTTTACCAACCTCTGAGTTTTCATGTCTAATCTGCCGAGTTCACTCCTAGCTAATGATAGATACTATTTGCCATTGATTTGCCGTTGATTCTGGAGTAACGATAATCTACTGTCTAGAAAATGGAACCTGTACTCTCATAATATATATGTATCAGGGGAAGACCAAAAATGTGGAATGAACTTGATTAGTCAAAGGTGCATGGATGTTGCGAGACATGCTGCTGTTGAAAGTGAAGTCACGGCAGACGACAATTATTGACTCGGCCTAAGGAGGCTCGCCACAGGGCGCTTTGAAAATTAGCAACGTTTCTACTTCTCATTTTGCCGCACCATGCAGCGCTGCAGGGCCGCGGGCGCTTCCAGTGTGTGGGGTGTCACTGAACATAATAATGCGGGCTATTTTAAAAAGGTTGGCACTGGCGCTGGCGCTGGCGCGTCCAGTGTGTGGAGGCTCTTACGTAACGCCAGCATTGGACGAATATCGACACATGTCACACAAAAAACACCATAAATTCTAACTTCATATTTATGTAAATAAATAAACGAGGAATTAATCACTAAGTCTACATTTTAAAGCAAATATTGTGTTGTAGAATCGATGGCGTTCGACGGCTGTCCGATGGTTCATCTTGAATGGCATCAGACAGACGGCCAGCTGGCGGCCTCTGGCGGCCTCGGCTGGCGGCATGGCGGTCGCTATCACATTTATCGCCATTGTACAGCCATGGGACAACGTGTTATTAAAGGGTGACCTTTCAGCGGCGGCTCCTTTCCGACTGCCATAGAATGCCTATTATTTCATTACTGGCGATTGGATCTATGCGTTGTGCATTGTTGTGCATGAAAACAGAATGATCCCTTGGCTATCTTCCTGATTACCCGGCGAGTGGGGGAACAACAAGTCTCGCATAGCGACGTCTGATCTCGGGCCGCAAGACGTGACCTTGGCATGTTACGCATGCACACTGACAAAAATAAAAGCAAAGTATGTTATGTTCTCAAAAACTACAACCTGGAACCGTTTTGCCATTACAACATTAGTGTCGGGAATCCGCCGTATCGTTTAGGGAGACGCATCTCATGGAAGTGTGCGCCTCAAATTACGGGGGGAAGGGGGTGGTCCTTTCTAGCAAAAGAACCATTCGATGATATTCGACACCCTTTCATGTGAAGGATAATTGGACATAAGAAAGGTAATAATACCTACACGAGCATGAGCTCGTTTGTTCGTAAAATACTCGTTCGTCGCTTTGTCATCGCTGAATACCAGCAATTAATTGAGGTATAAAACTAAAATAAAATAATAGGAATATAAATAATTGAAAAGTACCCCTATGCCCTTGACGACGTGCACATGTGAAAAACTAGTTGATTGCTAAATGTGCATTTGAGGATATATATGTCTTATTTTTGGATCACTCTTCAATAAACTTCTTTAGTTCGGTGCATCATTTGACTTCCCTATCCGTTGGCGAGTCTTATTTATCTGTCCATAAAGTTTGCGCTCCCTGCTCCGGACTGACACGCCTCTGTCTCTGGGTATCGCCCGCCTGGCTGCCTCAAGTGGTGGCTTGGCTCCTGTTGCCACCTGGTTCCGTCAGTGGGTTTACATTACATCAGTTTTTTCCCATTGTTTTTCCATTTCCAAAGCGCCATATCCATATCGGCATGGCATCCAGAGTCCTGAACAAAATAGTGAAGAATGTGATCATCAATTTAGGTTTCGTTTTAAATATTTTGTGCAGGCTTTTTTACAGCACACAAGCTCTAGTTGTTCTACTGTAAAAAATGCTGGCACTACATGTATAAAATAAAACGTATATCAACCGGAAGTTGGTGCTGATTATCCCCACGAAGAGTATAAGCATAACCAAATAACCAAAAAAGCAAGACCGTTCAATTGTTATACTTTAATACAATAAAGAAAATTTGATCATTTTCGACCTGCCAAATAACAATAATCAAGTTTTTTCTTGGTCAGGGCCAACCTTCCAAGCATTCTTGCTCTTGTGAAGCAAAGACGTCTTCGTTGGCTTGGAAACGTTTATCCAGAAGCTGGACTTGAAACGCCAAACTAGGCACTCACCAGCGAGTACAAGCCAAGATATATCGACAGGTCACCGATGCGACGGCTGCGGTAAGATCTGTCGGTCACAGATAGGCTTATTCAGTCATAAGCGCAAATACCTCCTTACAAATCGTATAACTTAAACCAAAACAAAGCTGCAAATCCATCGTCTCTCGCAGACGGACGGATGCCAACGAAATTGTTCTTGGAAACCGCCGATGGCGATTTACGACTTGATAGGCTGAACCGTTCATTAAATACAAGCGCTACTAAAATTTGAAGAAATGGCGAATCACAGTGACTGTGATAAATGTTGTTTTGGGAATGAAGTGCAAACTTTTACCTCATATGCTATATAATTGTACGGAAGTTGTAGTTTACGGGACGTCCTATTTGGAGTGCAAAATAATAATGAAAATTTTGTCGTATCTGTAATTTGCTATCTAAGATACAAAGTGTGGCTACTACACCAAAATAAGCATATTGACGTTAGACTTGGGACATTTTTTAAACACTTCTTCAGATCTGAACTAAAATATAGAATTCAAATATATTAATTGACTAAAAGACCGCTGTATAAAATTAAAGACGATGTATGAAGGGCGTATTTAGATTTCTCACTATGTCTATTTTATGTACGCATTATTATTTCGATTTTATGTACGCATTTGCAACATCTTTGTGCAAAAAATGTTCTCAAACAAACAAAAATGCAAGCGACCCCAGGACATAAACACCAGCGTCACATATCGCGTGGGAGCGGCAATGGGGCTCATCAAGCTAAATTTCTCTAATCCCCACTCAGCCACTCCCACTCAACCGCTCCCACTCAACCACTCCCACTCAGTCACTCCCAGTCAGCTGTTCCCAATCAGCCACTCCCACTCAGCCACTACCGCTCAGCCACTCCCGTTCAACCACGCCGACTCAGCCACCCCCACTCCGTCACTCCCACGCAGCTATTCCTACTCAGTCATTCCCACTCAGCTTCTCCCACTCAGCCACTCCCACCCAGCCATCCCGCTCAGTCACTCATCATTGCCGGACGACGTCCCCAGAGTGCAGCACCCCCCCACCCCCACAGCCCTCCGCCCACGCCTTCACGCACTCGAGTAACGTAGATCTGATTCCGCTCACATTTATCACAAAGCGCACAAAGCATGAATAATAGATTAATTCAAATAAGACAGTCGAGAGGCTTGTCTTGCGAGTACATAGAAGGCCTGTTACAAGCTTGCCTTCAGGATATCTTTAAGGCGGTCAGATGGTTTCGGTGGAAAGGACCGTGCAGGCAATATGTCCCCCTAGTGGAATGCCCCCCCCCCACCCCTCCCCCCGCGTATTCCATGTCACGGACACCAGCAGGCGTGATTGGCTCTGGGATCAGGTCTCACACAACCGACAGCTTCCTCCATCTACCTCCTTTCACCATTGAAGCGTTTTGTTCTTGTATGTCTTTAACGGTGACGTAACTGCCAAGTGATGGAGACATTTGAAGAAAGAATTGGTAATAAGCAAACTCCACAACGATAATCAGTGCCACGAAAGCAGAAGTGAAAGTGCTTGTTTTCCTCTAGCGTATCACATATCCCAGGTCTTGTCTCAGCTTACACATTGATATTCTCTCGTGTTAGGCCTTTGGGTGAAAGTTAAACTGATTGTGTTTAAGTCTGAATTCGTGTTAGTACTTACCAATTGGGGCAAAAATCATGCAAAACTGCGGCTTCACTGGTGACATGGCGCCACCGGCAAGAGACCCTGATCTGCTCTTCCACCAGCAATAATATATTAAATCTAATGTGGTAGGTGTGCTCGTGGTGGTGGTGCATGGACGGTGCTTATGGATCTAGAGAGAGTGACAACCACTTGTTGTAGCATATCAGGTGTTTGTTGACTATAACTAATACCGAATAAAGCTCAGTTCCGGCTCGCTGCCGGCGCAAACCCCACACACATTCTGCGCGGGTTGCGGGTCTCGCTAGCAGAATTGCAGGCGAGATGGGTGATAAACCAATGAGAAGGTACGTAGAACAATGAACCAATGACAGCATGGAGACGATAAATAGTAGTCAGTGCCCCACTGGCGAATGTAAGGGGTGGTCACGATGAAACTGTAGAATGTGAACAATACCAAAATAGGGAATATGAATGGGGTTGATACGGAACGGAAAAACAACTGCCACGCCAATAGTATAGTTGATACCAGTCGTAAGCAGCAACGCGTGATAAATTGTGTGGTATATAAGTGATATTATATATATTGTTGGCCGCGAAACCAAGTTGGTCCTATACTATTTATTCTTGCATTTACATACATATCAGTGCAATATAACTCCATTTAAGTTGTCCTATACTAGTTCCTTTGTGATGATACGATAATTTGGGTTTCACCTCTTCTTTTTTTTCTTCTTTTTTTCGGGGGGGGGGGGTCGCTCCTATGCTAGCAACCAATCGTGGTTTCAATGGGAGTCCCCAGAGTAAGAATCCGTCTGTATCCAAGAAAACGGAGTGGACGACGAGTTGGAACAACAAGGCAGAACGTTCGCCCATTATCGCCCATGTTGACAGATTATCGCACAAGTTGACAGTTTATCGACCACCCCAAGCGGACGGATATGTTTCTAAGCCACATGTGTGCCATACGCTCCACCAGTAATATCTCCACCTCAACACAATGACACAACACCTCTTATTGTGTCTATATTACATCAGTTCATTCTTTTAGATTTAGTATTTGCCGCGTCGGAAATAAACTAAGTAGGTCGCTTTCAGCTTGAAATTGCGTAAATACCTAGCTTCCGCTATTTTCAAAAAACTCTTTCTCCCCTCTCCTTCCCACACCTTTGCTCCATACCACTAGCGCAAAAATGTCTATATTCCCTATTTGCTATTAGATAATCCTCCTTAGCTGTCAAAACGATCATCCACTTTTTTATCAATGCATGACATTTCTTGGATAGGAACAAACGAGAATCGACACGCAAGTAAGCAACCAACCTACACTGACCACTGTATCACAATATCTATTAAATATTGCGATCTAAAAATTGATTCACATTTTTAGCCTGCAGAGATAGCCCCAAGAGATGGGGGCTGGGTTCAAGGTGAAGGTAAACGTCGGCCATGTGTATTATATGTCAGGGGCGTCCAATTAACTCACATGGAACACGAGGCAAACAGAATGCCACAAATAAAAAAAGCACGCAAGAGCACTTTAATATAGAGATATTTCAGCGCAAGAGTAATGCGTGAGTTATTGACATGTTTTTTTTGTGATATATTATTCTGGACAACTATTCATGACAATAATGTCTATTCTTAGTAAGACGTTCTAGGGATGTTAATTGTAAAGTATGGATGTCTATGCGAGGCAAAGATTGTATGCCTTGTGTAAGCATATAAATTAATAAACATCGACATTCTATTCGGGAAGGCCAACTTAAATTTTCAAGAAAATTTAGAAATATTTAAATCTGTACATGTGTATATTGAAAAGACAAGGCGTTTTAACACATAGTTTCGCTAGTGGAACGCGTATATTCACGAATTCTCTTTCAATCTGCCATACTTCTTATTTCTTATTTTTCAAGCAAGAGGAATTTGTATAGGCTTTGCCTGCTTACCAATTGCCAAATAAAAATTTGTTTAAACGAATAAATCGTGATTACGCCAATGTCTTGCATGTCTTCTTTGTTATCCAATTCTCTTATGTTATCAGACGGGGGGGGGAGGGGGGGGGGGAGGGCACTACATATAGTTAGGTATATACAGTTGTGCCGCCCAAGCGACCCCTTTTGTCGCCGTTATTTAAATTTCCACTCTTGATTATATATTCCAGTTGATATCAAAAGCGTTCAAATAAAATTAATTTCAGCTCTGGACCGCTACACATTCGAGTTGATATCGCAAGTGTTCAATCAATCAACCTCTATATACAATTGCCATGACTGTCAGTATCTAACTTAAATGCCTTTTTTAACAATTTTCTTTTTCAATGACCACACAATCTCGCACTTTTCTCTCGCTCTCCATATACCCTACATGGCCGGGGAGGCACACCCCCACTAATGTACTAATGTAGTGCTCTTACCCCCGGGAGTTTAGGACTGTAGCCGTGTGAAACATCCCGTGGTATTGTTTCATTTACCGCGTCTGATTACCGTACATTCAGTTTACTTAATATGTGAATAATACGCGAGCGATACCATTTCGTTGTCGTGAAAGGAATATGATGTCTACCATTATGGAAGTGCTCGACAGGCATGACTATTAATCAGACATGATGCTACAAAAGTAACGGAGAAGCATGTTTCTCTCATTTAATGGAAGCCCCGATGTGACACAGTAAGCTGATATGGATCAAGAGTCTTTGCACTTGGCTATCTTGGCTATCTGTGTGTGGAGTCCGCAGTATGTAGCTGGCTCTGGGTACAGTCAATCCATGAGGCCGTATCCCCGGAGACAGCGCAGGTAGTGTGTAGGGCGTAAGGCGCTGACCGCCAGCAGATAGCCAGGGTACCTGACCTATTATCGCCCGCTCGGGTATCCCTTATCTCCCCGCCGTCAAGCCGAGTAACGCGTCCCCAGCATGTACCGCACCAATCCCAGCAGCGTCACGCTCAAACCGTCCCCGCCTTGTCTCTTTAATCTCAGGAGTGATCATTCCGCGGGAACAGCTGACCAAGGCGGACTACAGAGCCCCCCCCCACCCCACCTGTTAGTGGTAGCCCACCTCAAGGCAATCAATCTCAGAGCGATACCCCCCCCCCCCTCGTCCCGCCTCTCCGCACCCCCCCCCCCCCCGCCCCAAGAGATTGTCGAGACACCACTGCTTGCCTCGCTTTGCACCCCCAACCCAACATCCCCCGGCCCCATAGCCTCTTTGTCTCCCTCCCCGCGGCCATACCCCCCCCCACCTCATATCCTCAGCCACCACCCTTCCATTCCCCCACCCCACGGCCTCTCAAAGACTTAACATCCCCCCCCTCAATCTCCCTAGGCTGCCCCCCCACCCCCATCGCGTCCCCTCCCAGTCGGACACCAGCGAGGTGAAATCTTTGGGCCGTATGATGACGTCAGAGCCTAATTAGCCTCAGACTACTGCGATCCGCGCGTTGGTTTAAACATATTTATTTAAACACGATTAGATAAACAGAAAAATCTGATACAATCCTTTCGTGGGTATAAACGGGTTTGCTGGTGGACCGCTGGACAAGTAAGTGGAGAAAACTTAGCAACAATGGCATATACTAATATTCAAGGCTGTAGTCTAACCACTGACATCTAATAGTTACCTTACACATTAGCGACCAGTTTTGTTACACTGTTTATACGTGCTTGTTTCGTCTAGATAAAACATTAAAGCGTCCGCTTTCTATCATAAAATTTTGAACAAAAATTTGAACTTCCATAGTAATACGTACATGCACGTTATCTGGACCGTGAAGAATCGAGTGTATATTATATGCCCTGAGTGGAACAAGAATTGAAGACAACTGGCGTCGAGCTTTGACATATAACGGATAAAGACAACTGGCGTCGAGCTTTGACATATAACGGAAAAATAGTGATCAGCGTCTTCGTATAGATGCCCACACTGACATTTTGGTGAGTCTATTAGGTGCATACGACACAAGTCAGCACAAAGCGGGCTACAACGCATCCTAAGCTGAGCGTAAATAATGGAGAATGCCCTGGTTCCCATACATTTCAACAGTTCAACTTTTGGTTTCGTCCCCGCTAGATGGTTTTTGAATTCCCCACGGTCTGAAATACTTCTGACCTCCAATGGCAAGTTGTTCCACAGTTTAACCGTTGCAGGGAGGAATGATTGGTGGTGGGATACTGTAAAGCTCTTAGGCAATGACAGATTTTGGGAGTTCCTGGTATTATATGGATTCCGCTGGGACATTGATGGTGGAAGCAATTCACGCAAGTATACTGGTGCTGACCCGTGAACAATTTTGTGCATTAGAACAATCTGGCTTCTTTTTTGCCTCTGTGCCAGTGTTTCCCAACCCAACTCCTCATAAACTGTATTACGTCCCGTCCCCTTAATTGCACCGCTGACAATTTTGGCAGCTCGGTATTGGACTTGTTCTAGCATTTCGATCTCGGCATCGCTACAGTTGCTCCACACCACACTTCCATATTCCATCGTTGGCCTGATAAAAGTTTCATAAATCAGGTCGAGTTTTTCGATCCAATTTCCACTTTAGCGGTACAAGCAAGTCTACTCTGGCATTAGCTTTCCTAAGAATCTCCTTACTATTTAAAGACCATGACAAGTCACTTTTCAACGTCATTCCAAGATGCTTGTGAAAAGACACATCTTGAATAGGTTTGTCGCCCAAATATAATGGTGGATTACCAGAGTCGCGCTTCTTGCGCGTTGCCAGCAACGCCTCAGATTTATCGGGATTAAAAGTCATTAACCACTTTTTAGCCCAACGCTCAAGAGCTTGTAAATCTTTTTGCAGCACCGTGCAACATTTATCGGGATCGTCAATGGTAATGAACAGTGTGGTGTCATCAGCGAACAACCGTATGTGCGACGTTACCACTTCGGTCATATCGTTTATGTATAAGAGAAAAAGGATTGGTCCGAGGATTGATCCCTGGGGCACACCCGCATCCACATATCCCCAGTCCGAGTGGGATCCTTCCACCACCACCCGCTGACGGCGGTTACATAAATAGTTTTTAAACCATAGTAGTAGGGGTCCACTTATGCCATAGCCTTGTAGCTTTGTAATCATGCCTGCATGCCATACCCTGTCGAAGGCTTTTGACACGTCTAAGAAAACCAGCCTGACATCTTTCCTCTTATCAAGAGATTCAGAGACTAAGTGGTAGAGTTCGACTAGTTGGCACACTGTCGAATCCCCTGGCCGAAACCCTGACTGATATTTAGATAAAATATGATTATCCCTGACGAAATTAAATACATGTTTATGCACACACTTCTCCAACACCTTACCCAAGCCACTCAGTAACGAGACGGGGCGGTAATTACTAGCCACACTCTTGTCATTTTTCTTATGTATAGGCACAACATTGGCATCTTTCCAAGCATCGGGAAAAAGTGACTTCGTCAGACTGAGATTGAACGTACACAGGCTTGGGGCAAGTGCTGACCCACACTCTTTCAGTATTCTGGGATTAATTCCGTCCGGCCCGGTAGACTTATTAACGTTCAATGATTTGAGTACATCACTAACTTCGGAAGAAGACAAATGTATGTTCGTCAGTTTGTCGGTCACAGTAGATGTGAAAGTTGGGACGTTCCTACCGCCTAAATCAAGTTTGGAACTATCCAAGAAGAATTTGTTAAACATATCGGCTTTAGATCGGTTATCGCCAACAGGTTGCTCCTCATCGGATTCAGTCCTCATGGGTGGGTAAGTGGTGTCGGCGCGATAACCTAGAAGGCGCTTAGCAGTACTCCACCAGTATTTCGGGCTTAATTTTCCGGTACACTCCGACCGCGACAAAGAATGAGTCAGTTTATGCTCGTAACGTTCTGCAGCGTCTCGCAATTCTCCATTATAGTCGTTGCGCGCCGTCCGATAATGCTGCCATTTTATAGGGCAGTTCGTGCGCGCTGCGAGTTTATATAATCGCTCTTTGATTCGTCGTAAACGGCGCAATTGACTTGTATACCATGGGGTGTCATTTGGCCTTATTGTAACCATCTTGTTGGGAATATACTGTCGTGCAAGGTTATATAAGGTTGTCGTCCACCGTCCACAAGCATCATTTACATCATCGGAGTCAAAGCAAAACGACCAGTCCGTCTCATTAATTGCCTTCCTAAAACCCTTAAAGTCGGCGTTGGGATAGTCCCAAACGAGTCGATCATAAGACTTCGCTTTGGGTTTCTTAAAATTAATCATGCCGCTAATGGTACAATGGTCGTTTGTGCTGACAGGACAGTGAACTTCGACCCCATTTATCAAGGACGCCGGGAACGTTAAAAACTTGTCGAGAATTGTGGCAGAGGTCTCCGTAATTCGGGTTGGTTCTGTACCGTGTATTTTGAGTCGAGACCCGTCAGCTAAATTTGATAAACGAGGCCAGTCGTCAGATTCGGGGTCAGCATTTAGGTCTCCTACAATAATGATGTTGCGTATCTTGAGTTGTTTGGCTTGGTCGATAGAATCTTGTAAATCCGACCAGAATAGTCTGGGAGAATCCGGGGGCCGATAACAAACGCATAACAAAACCTTATCATTACCACACCCAAGTTGCAGCCACATTGCTTCGAGTCCCGCTTCGAGTCCCGCGTTGGTCAACTGAGCCCTGACAACCCGCCGGCCAGGCGCGTGCGCCCTGCCACCTGAGCTAGGGCCATGTGCGCATGCGTCAAGACTTTAATGGCGTCTTTCATAGGTTGCTAACTACATTACCACGCTGCCAATTCAACAGAAGGCCACCATGCTGTCATCACAATACCGTGGCTACCACGATGTCAGTTCAATATAGGTGCTGCCATGCTGTCAATTCAATATTGTGACTGCCAAGCTGTCAATTCAATATAGTGGCTGCCATGCTGTCAATTCAATATAGTGGCTGCCATGCTGTCAGTTCAATATCATGGCTGTCATGCTGTCAGTTCAGTATAGTGGTGACCAGATATTGTCTGATTCCAGGATGCAGCCTGATATAACTGACTGGTCGTTGCTGTAGACTGTGGTGCTCCTCAGGCTGAGACGGAAGCCTGCCGCCGCACCACATGTATTCCAAACCGATATCATAGGAGATGCCTAGATTTTGTCATTGGTAGACCCTAGAACCCTTTAGTCTCGAACACATAGATAGACAAACGCTTTCTGTCAACCCCTGCTTTATGCAACACCAGTGGCCTGGAGCGAACCTTTCATAACACACCACGTGATCGAGACGGCGCGGTTCGCCGTCAATGGTGACCTTGGGAGGGATCTCGTGTCCTTGGACTCGCGTGGACTCGCGCGAAAGTCGTATAAGTCGTGTACGACCCCAGGATAAAGTAACAATGTCACATTGTGTTTCATTATATCTCGATCCTGCCGCAAATTTGCACTGGGCGTTTTGACACTTTTGTTGCTGAGGGACACACCTGCCCCCCCCCCCCCGCCCCCCGCCCCGCCATCCCTCCCTTCACTCCCCTGGGGACGTGTCGCTCTTAAAGCTCTGGCCCACCGCTGTCGTCCTTTTCACAACACGTGAGTCTTCAAAGTGAGGATATCAACTGTGGATATTACCCTCACTGGCCGTAATGAATCACTCTAAGCACCGTATTTAGCCATCATTATTGTTGCTGCTCGTTTGGTTGAGATGTTGAATGAAGATCGCTGGGGTGCGGGGCGGGGGGGGGGGTGGGATGGTGGGTGGCGGCGGTCACGATCATGGCTCGCGCAGAAATCAGCCCACGGTTGGTCTAGTGCGTGGGATGGCAGGGAGGGGTGGGGGGGTTTATGGTAGGATCTAGACCTTCTGTTAACATTGATCTCCACACGAAAACCTTTCCTATTTGATTTGCTGATGATTTTCTACTTTTTAAACACCTTATTGTCAAAGGTTCTGTCCTGAGAAGGGAGCTCTCTGGATAGTGGGTGTGGGGATGCGTGAAGGTAGAAGCTGTATAGTGACAGTTTGAAAAAGGTTCCATAACTTTAGAAAAACGTATGCAGGAGTTTATATTTGTTATTGATCTAGCAACATTAGACAGCAACCGCACGCTTAAAACTGATAGTCTGGAATGGGTAAATGGCGGCACGCGGCACAGGCATATTTGAAAAATCGACATTCGAGATCGACTCCCAAATTCCGATTCCGAGGATCTGAAAAAGCGACAGCGACACAGATTTTTGAAAAAAAGACACTGACCGTAGCCAAAAGCGCCACGAAATCGACATTTGACAAGGAGGATTTTTAAAAATCCACCTTAGATTGTGGACCCCCCGCCCCCCTTCCCTTGCTTCCAGACCCCTAACTGCTAATGATCCATTGCTGATTTGCTAGGGGTCTTAACACAAACTAACATGATATACTATTTCACCTTCAACCCGTAACAAAATCAATACAAAATGCCCACATTGCCAGCACCCTAAGACGATGGACAAAGCAACCTGTCGTCATTAACGAAAAAATTGGCAAAAAATTTGCAAATAGGCCTCTTCTTTATGAAGTGTTGTGACCATGCATTCTGTGTGCTGATTACAAGTGTCTGTTTTCTCTCCCAATGGCCCATTCGTTGTGGTCTAATTGGGGTGCTATAGACTGTGGTGATGTAATAATTAGACGAGACTCCGAAAGTGCGCACGTGTCACCGGGCAAGGAGTTGATTGGCCGTTCACCCTTCACCAACTACATCCCGGTCACACGGTGGGGGGGGGGGGGGGGTCGTCTGTTCCGTGCTGCTGCTGCTGCTGCTGACTGATGAGCAGGGGTCCAGTCTCAAACAAAGGGGTAGAGCATGAAGGCCCCACGCACGGACTGTGAGTCCCGCCTGCAGAGCTGTACGGTCTGAATAAAAAGTCGTGAGCGGCGCAATAGGTGGGCTGGACCCGGAAGCGACCTCAGAGGGACGCGCACGCGCACTCGCCCAGTGTGAAGTGGCCCATATTATTTCATATCTGACACAAACTTCATGGCTTTCGCTTTCTTCTGGCCGAATGGTTCATGGTTCGAATCCCCATGTTAATTTAACTGCGATGTAGGAGAACTTGCCAATGTCCTGTCTATACCAACAGTTCTTAAGCACGACAACAAATGTATTCGAGGAAGTGATAACAAGAATAATTTCTTATTATCGTTTTCCGTTAAAGCAATATGACAATAATAATTTATTTCAGATGATAACGGTTGGCTAGATATACGTCGGAGGCCATTTCTGTTTTCTTCCCCTCCCCTCCCTTCCCTTGTGAATAAATGATGTCCTAGTTCCCGGCCTGATGCCACGCAACCCGCCAATCGCCACGTGGCTCCAAGGTCACGGCAATGAATTAAGGCAGTAGTCAACCCCCTTCGTATGCAAGTACTTCTATAAACTTTCGAAATGAATCGTTTTTACATTATGTGTTTCTGCATGACGAGCTTTCGATTATCACGCCACGAGCTCTGCGTACTGTAACATTGGTCATCTATCTGGAAACGCCCCCGTCCACGGAGATTGTCTTCGTGTCCACTCCGAGCATAAAGCAGACCTAGTGAGACACTAAGATGGCTGTAAATACCCTTCCTGCCTGCCACAGTGATCGATAAACAGCCATCCCCGCGGGCAGCAACATTAAGTGGGGCTGCTGCTTGGTAGTGGTTGGGTGGGGGATGTTTATGGAGGTGAACAAGGACAACCATCTTCAGAGTTCGATCGGTAAGACATTCAGCGATTGCTGGGAGAACCTACGGGCACGACAATGAGGGGTAACAAACCCCTACCGTGAGGGGTAACAAACCCCTACCGTGAGGGGTAACAAACTCCTACCGTGAGGAGTAACAAACCCCTACCGTGAGGGGTAACAAACCCCTACCGTGTGGGGTAACAAACCCCTACCGTGAGGAGTAACAAACCCCTACCGTGAGGAGTAACAAAAAACCCTACCGTGAGGGGTAACAAAACCCCCACCGTGAGGGGCAACAAACCCCTACCGTGAGGAGTAACAAACCCCTATCGTGAGGAGTAACAAAAACCCCTACCGTGAGAGGTAACAAACCCCTACCGTGAGGGTTAACAAACCCCTACCGTGAGGGATAACAAACCCCTACCGTGAGCGGCAACAGTGAGTATAATTTCCAAGAATAAAACATAAAATAATGAGCTCCCAGCTCCCAGTATCCACACTTTAGTTTACTGGCAAAAACTCTCAACGATCAAAGCCGTAGTTTTCGCGCTAAGTGAAGTAGATCCAGGTTCCGGTTTAATTGCCAAATGTCGGCAGGTGAAGGGTTTATGTGAGTATTCAGATGAATTGATATTGATGAGAAAGGACGTATAACCAGTTCGATGTGTTGAATTAAAAATATCCGGAATATCGTTTTAACCTTCAAATGGTTTCATATATAGTTGACAGGCCATGTAATGATTTTAAAATTGTTGAGGAATGCCCAATACCCATATTAATACCCATATTAATGTGACTTATTCAGAACTAAGTGGCCAGCACATGCCTCTCTGCGATAAGCACATGCCTCTCTGCGATCCAGCCTCTGCCTACCTCCTCCCACCTCCTCCCACCTCGTCCCACCTCCGCTCACCTGCTCCAACCTGCTCCCACCTCTTCTCACATCCTCCCACCTCCTTCGACATCCGCCCACATCCTCCAACCTGAGATCCGTATTTCATCATGAGAACTATCATGTTACATCACGTAGCAACGCAGTGCGTGATTTTTATTTTAAAAATAACTCAATTGATCATTGATCGCATAATAATTCACGGATGCGTGACTGACACCCTATCCACCATTCATAGCAGTTTGGCTAAGTGACGGCGATCGAAAACATTGAACCGTTGGCTAATGGCGGACTCTAACAACCCTCAGAAAGGAGAAGGCGGCGTTACCTGGTTTTAACGAGGCGGGCGTTTTGCACATAAGGTCGGTAGACACATGATGCCTCGACACACAGCTCTGCACACTGCCGTTTGAAAAGGTCAGCGACTGATATTCCTAAATCACCTATTATGCTGATTGACTGCGGCGAACACGCCACTTAGAACTGGTGCCCATGCCATTGAAACCGTACCAATGATGGCGCCGGCCTCTACCCAGGGACGCAAAACATAATTCATCAATTGTCCTCACCTTGAATTCATTTACCCCGACTACCTTCAGGGATACATATGGCTGGCCATAAACCTAGATAGTGCGTCATTAAGACAGTGGCGCGTGGAGGTGGTGTGGCAGGATGAAGCGGCTCAACCAACGGGAGCCTTCATATACATCCCCATCTCAGGACAAGGCCGAGAAGCCATTTCTGCAAATTGGATCCTGATGAAGCTGGTGCAAATCAACGTCGTGGCTTAACGCCATTCAGCGGGCGTAGAAATGAGGGTCACTTTCATGGCCAGCTGTCCTCACTGATCCTCCTAACAGGAGTTAATGCGGAGGACTTTAACAAGGACACCGATGTCATTGCCAGCGATAAACAGGAAGCCCCCGACCGGGTAATCTGATGGCATATGTCTGTGACCTCAGTGAAGACAGATCCCCGACCGTGTGATATAATGGCATATGTCTGTAACATCAGTGAAGACAGACCTCCAACCGTGTGATCTGATGGCATATGTCTGTGACCTCAGTGAAGACAGACACCCGACCGTGTGATCTGATGGCATATGTCTGTGACATCAGTGAAGACAGATCCCCGACCGTGTGATCTGATGGCGAATGTCTGTAACATCCGTGAAGAGAGACCCATGACGGTGTGATCTGATGGCATATGTCTGTGACATCAGTGAAGACAGACCTCCAACCGTGTGATTTGATGGCATATGTCTGTGACATCAATGAAGAGAGACATCCGGCCGTGTGATCTGATGGCATATGTCTGTGACATCAGTGAAGACAGACCTCCAACCGTGTGATCTGATGGCATATGTCTGTGACATCAGTGAAGACAGACCTCCAACCGTGTGATCTGATGGCATATGTCTGTGACATCAATGAAGAGAGGCACCCGGCCGTGTGATCTGGTGAGATATGTCTGTGACATCAGTGAAGACAGACCTCCAACCGTGTGATCTGATGGCATATATCTGTGACACCAATGAAGAGAGACACCCGGCCGTGTGTTCTGATGGCATATGTCTGTGACATAAGTAAGGAACCCTGACCGTGTGATCTGTCAGTGAAGCCTTGGGGTCAAATTCATTATACCCTAAATCCAAGTAATAATAAGTTAACTTTTCATCTGGAGGTAGACATCCGATGCAAATACTGTAAGGCGGATAATGTTTGATGTGCTCACATGATAAAGGCTTAGTTTAATTAAAAAAAGCTGCAATTATTGCGCAACACTCTGTTGACATTAGGTAGCTGATTCACCTCCCACCCGTTCCAGAATTTAGGACAGGTTGGGGCGGAGGATACAATTTATCTAATTACTATTCAGGCACGGATTCAGTGAAAAACGTGCGACCAGAGGGGGAGGGTAGGGGGTGGGGGTGCTGGTGAGGTAAAAAAACAATAGGAACGGTGCCCCTATTTTGTTTGTTTCGCCTGGGAAATAAAGGGGGGGGGGTAGTGCCCTCCGTGCCCCCCCCTCCCGCTGGATCCGCCACTGCGTTCACTTACCGCTCAATGCTTACTGTGTAATAAAGAACGCCTCATGTTGCTAAAGCCACCACGCGGAATGTCTGCCAATGATGGACAGCGTGGCTGCCCTGTGCACTACGTCATCACACGGAATGACTGCCAACGATGGACAGCGTGGCTGCCCTGTGCACTACGTCATCACACGGAATGACTGCCAATGATGGACAGTGTGGCTGCCCTGTGCGCTACGTCATCACACGGAATGACTGCCAATGATGGACAGTGTGGCTGCCCTGTGCACTACGTCATCGAAATCCAGACATTGGTATCTTGACTTTTGATTATTTTGGAATACTTATTTTAAAAGCATATATGCTCACAGACGATCAGATCATGTCTGCAGATATTTCTAGGACGATAAAGTAACGCATGTGTGACACGATTGCATGCATGAACAACTGAAATGCAGTAGGGCGAACCAATTTATAATATTAATGCAAGATATTTCATCAGCGTAGATTTGATCTAGATAAAGCGACAATGCTCTCTCAACTTTTCGTCAAGGAAGATATTTAGCTCTACGCGCGGCATCATCCGCCACAAGTCTGTACTTTAGGCAAAGGGCATTAAACGGGGACAGGCGCGCCCTCCAACCCCCCACCCACTCCACGGTTTTCCCCTCGTGGCCGACATCTGTGGTCACTAGCGGCTGTCTAGACTTTATACATTCCTTCCAGTAGCTACTTGAAGGAAAAAAGCGAGACGACCTTGACCTCGGGGTTTACGCACGGTGATTAGGCGAAGCAAGGCGGCGGTGGCTGTGGCGGTGGCAGTGGCAGCGGCGATGGCGGCGGTGGCTGTGGATTTCAGACGACAGTAATGTTATAGGCCAGTTTTGTTTATATATCGGTGGCGGTGGCGGTGGCGGTTGTGGCGGTGGTGTCGGCGGTGGCGGTGGCCGTGGTGGTGGCGGCGGCGATGGCGGCAGTGGCGGTGGCGGTGTCGGTGGCGATGGCGATGGCGATGGCGATGGCGATGGCGATGGCGATGGCGATGGCGATGGCAATGGCGGTGGTGGCGGCGGCGGCGGCGGCGGCGGTGGCGGTGGCGACGGCGGCGGCGGCGGTGGCGGCGGCGGTGGCGGTGGCAGTGGCAGTGGCGCGACTCAATAAAAGGGGATACGACCGGCACATTTCGCGTCAAACGCTATGGTCGAACATTATACCAGGAATTAGATTGTTTGCTTGATAACAAATTTCATAATTCCCACCAAATAATGAGGCCATCAGATCAACTCTCGTTTTAAAAGTAGGTATTATGAGTTACCAACGTTTAGCTCAACACGTAACCTCTCAAATTACAGCAATTTCAGTTGCAATGATCTTCGGCTGGATTGTTACCGAACTAACAACGCATGACGTCAAGGCATCCTGTATTTATATTATATTTCAGTTTTGATGACATCGGACTAAAATAAATAAATAAAACTACATTTTATCCTTGTATTTCATATTAGAAGTTTTGATGACCTCTAACAAAAAATTAAATAAGATCACACGTTAGCCATGCACATGTCATGCACTATGTAAATTTTATAATATTGTCATTATTAAGTGCCTACTGCTAATTTGTGTGTATGCAATAAGGCCAGAGACACATCATTTCTATTGATTGAAAGGGTAACACCTGCTTTCTGCGCACCAAATATAACGTTCCTTATCGGAATGACGTTTCATGTGCAGCGCTAGAACACGTACATGGTGGGACTGAACGAGCGATGACGGAAGGGAGTTATTCACGTATTTATGCAATGCGGAACACGACATTTTACTTGCATAACTTGCATAAGTTTAAATAAAATTCGAAACCGGAATAAAAAGGCCCGCATTTGCTGCCATTATTCATGCTCTCGCTGGCCAGTATCAAACCAGGAGCTAGCATTAAGTTACACGGTTTAAATCAAGCAAAGGGTGATATTATAATACGAAAATACTGTGACCTACCTAGCCCAGACCATTGACATTGACATATATAACTAAGTTACATATGAGACGCAATGCCCGCTCTATTCGTGACTAACCCCATAGAACACAAACCTTCCCCTTAACAGATATATACGTCTGCTGAATTGTTGATGTGAGGAGATGTGAGGAGCGGTTACATTGGCCTGCCCTGCCTACGTTGGTGACTAGCGGATGCTGCAGGTGACTGAGTAGACCGCCTTCATCCAGCCATCGGGCGCCTCAGTTCTCCCTCCTCGCTTTACGGTATTTATTCCGTACCCCCATGACCTACTAGGTTCCACAATCTATACCTGAAGCACGTGGTGGGCGATATTGGGAGGATCGGCTTTAAAGCTTAGCGGCTTATAGGCAGTTCAGTGCCACAGAGTGTACTCAAGTGAGAGCTTTCTGCCGAACCGGGATGTCGCTCTCTGTTATCCAGCCATTGTTCTCGGCAAGTCAGGTGTGAGGGTTTAGAGGTGGATAAAAAAGTACGTGAACCCGATTGACTGTGGTTTTTGCTGCCGACTGGATCAATGCGAAAATGCTCAGCCGTTGAACTTTTCACTTACGAACCACCGCAGTAAATGTCTTGGTGTGTTTTGGTGAGATGGGAAGAGAAGTTAGTAGCATTTAATACGCATTGTCGGGTTCATCATGGACAGCTATAACAACGAGTAGACGGATGAACCTCAGTACTAACTATGAACAACGCGGGATCATCATTTCCCAATAGCATGTAAGCGTTAATGTAGATTTTATAACGTTACATTATTGTTCGAATGGCTGATATCACTTTTCAGGCTACTTTACAACGTTAAATTGACGCTTGTTTTTCATTTACAAATAAAAGTTCACAAGTTGAACACTCTAGAAAAACGTTTGCCAAAAAACATAAGGTCGCCGCCGAAAAGTGATTTTAAACATATTGAAAAATAAAAGGCACATAAAGTAAGATTCATTTCAATAACAGTTTTTCGAATAAAAGTTTGTGGATTTTAAGTCACATTCGTGTTTATATTTATTTGAACCATTTGATACAGGTCTACTATAAAGACGATTTTGGCAGGACAATAGTTTTTTTTCCAATGATAACTATATGGTTAAGCAGGCGAGAAAAAGGCGAGGTTGTCACTCCTAACATCACAGTCTGAGCCGAAATGAATGTGCCAATGTCTTCTTCAGTGACACTTCTAAACAAAGCTATAAATTCTGACCATAATGACTTCACTGGTTGACAATAATAAAATAGATGTTCTATCGTTTCACACTCGTTACCGCAAAAGCCACACATATCAGAGTTAACTATTTTACTCATGTATAAGAACCTATTCGTTACGGTTGTTCTGTGTAAAATCATGAACTGAAAACTTCTCATTCTCTCATTCGTAGTGGCGTTCACCGGTAATTTATATAATGTTTTCCATGTATCCCCTTCTATTTGTACACCTAAAATATCTGACCATTTACGCTCATTATTCCGTCCGTATATCATTGATTTGACTAATGTTTTATAAGTTTCGTTGCACAAACGCTTCATCTGCTTTACATGATTTGTAAATTTACAAACAACTGATTTTAGCTTCATACCTCCTCTTAACATTTCATATTTCCATTCTCTGGGAATAGAATGGATCAGCCCGTAGAAATCCGCAAAATATATGCGGATTTCGTACTTTATGCAAAATTATGAACCACCTCATAAAAGATTCTCCGAAGCCATATGACCGTAACACTCCAACTTAACTAACGCTTTTTCAAAATCTTTAAGCAGAAGCATACCAGATTTTCTATTCTGAATTAAATAGTGCATGATATCATAGATCAATCTAGTGTTTTCTCCTATAAATCTATTTTGAATAAAACCTTTCTGATCCGAACTGATTATTTCCAGGAGCTCATTTTTTAATCTGTGAGCGAAAATACCTGATAATATTTTATAATCAGCGTTAAGAAGAGAGATGGGGCGCCAAATCTTTAAATATTCTCGCGGCTTATCGCCCTTGGGCAAACAAGTTATAATCCCTTGTCGTTGAGTAATCGACAGAGAACCTGTTACATATGCATATCGAAGACTTTTAACCACATAGACACCTATATCGGTCCAGAAACATTTACAAAAGTCAATAGGGAACCCATCACTTCCTGGCGACTTGTTATTTTTCATGTTTTTAACTACTTGAAGTATTTCTCTGCTTTCGATATGTCCTTTAATGTATCATCGAGACATTTAATAATTTTATCGTTAAAAAAAACGGCATTTGTTCCGATGCCTGGGCATGGTCACAGTTCGCATATAACTTCTCGTAATAACCCTTTTGTTCTTGAATTATTCTCTCCTGATCCAATATGAATTCTTCGTCAACAACTAGTTTATTTATAAGCTTGTTAACATAGTTACGCTTTTCAAGATTACAAAAATATTTGCTCGGCTTTTCTCCTTCTTCATAAAACTGTGACCTTGCCCTCAAAATGATTCCCTTGATTTTTGGCAGTCTCAATTTCTCTAGCTTCGCTTTTAGAATTTCCAACTCACTATAGTCACCGGTACTAGATTCTTCAAGCTGCGGAATTCTCAGCTCCAGCGACTTTTCTTCTTTTAATTCAATCTTCTTCTTATAACTGAAATAGCTGATTGTACTACCTCGTATCTCCATTTTTAACATTTCGAAAAACATTTGGTCATTAATAGTAAGGTTAGCAATATCCCGTTTTGAACAGTCACCGGAGCTGCTATACATATCAACAGTTTTCGCGATACACGTCTTCACCAGCTTTACATAGTCAACGTCTCGCAATAAAGATGTATTAAATTTCCAGAAGCCTTTACCCCTCTCCGCTAAATAAAAATCTATATCGATTGTAACCAAAGAGTGATCTGTTCTATATCCCGGCTTTATGTCTGCGCCTTTCATCATTGCATGGATATCCGCAGTTACTAAATAAAAATCTAATCTAGCGCGTTGCGATTTGCGCTGCGAGTTGGTCCAAGTGTAGCGTCTCATGTTCGGGTGATTCACACGCCAGCAAGCTAACAATTCTAACCTTTCTATTAAATTCAATACAGTTCTCTTCGCTTTAACGTTATTTTCTCTGACATAACCCCGCGTATCACATTTATAGTCCAGCACCAAGTTCCAATCTCCACATATGATTATATTCGTATTCTCAAGCTTGTCTATTTTCTCTAACAGTTCTTCATAAAACGCAGGGCAATCTTTATTCGGACCATAGATAGTAACCAATGTCAATCTTTTACTGCAGAGCGTGACGTCTAATAATAACAGATCTCCAGCTTCATCGGTATCCGTGCCATGCACAGTGTATTCAAACGTATTTCTTAACAGGATAGCAACCCCCCTAGCATGTGACGAATTGGAGTTAAAATAGCACGTTCCGTCGATTTCTTCTTTTAAAGCAGTTTGTTTCAATTCATCCAAATGGATATCTTGCAGACAATACACGCAGGCACATTTCTCTACAAGCCAGTTAAGAACATAAACTTTTTTTTGCGGAGTTGCAAGTCCCCTAACGTTCATGCTAAAAATAGACAGGTGACTCATGTTCACGTTATTCTAATGTAAAAGTCAATTATTACTGTAATTCTCATCATAGATGTCTTTGTCACATTGCTTTGTACGATTATGGATTTCATTGTTCGAGTATAAATTACGGGATTTCGATTATATAAATTTAAACTAAGTACCACCAAATAGCGATAACAAAAAAATTAAGGGAAAAAAAAGAAGAAAAAAAAGAAAAAAACACCAAAGGGCCCCCAGCGGTAGAACGGGGGTCCCAGCGGTGCACATGGGCAGCCTATCTTCTATTTACAATATGCCCAGTTGTTCTCTGTTATTGACTCGCGTTTCATTGTCACGTGCATAAACATTGCACCAATGCTCTCTGTGAGCAGTAATAACATGAGCAACTAACGGACCTCGGCCCGTGGCTGCACAACAACAACTCTCTCTCGAGTAACATTACATCGCACTTGACCAACAGCAAATTGAAAAACACTATGTATATATGATATCAGCCTATATTACTAAGATTGGTATCAATGAGCGCGAAACAGCGGCACTCAACAAAAAGAACACAATATAACGGCGACAACATTGCATGAAGCAAGGTAAACACAAACAGTCGCTCATAGAAAAATACAGATGGACTCCTTGCCGCTCAGGCACTGCCCCATACCAATACACGCTGAGTGCGATACGATATAAATCCAAAATTAGCGCATACATTGCACCCCGTTAAGTTCATCTCAGTTCCCACAACTATGACAGTTATAAAAGTATAAATGTGATATATGTTTTCAGCACCTTTTACTAGAATTACGCGAGAGAGCAACACACCAACCGAAATCGGCCCCACCAATACCCAAATCAGGCCAAACACACACGGCCGCCCATAGAACAACAACAATGAAATTCTAAATTGACTCATGGCCGCTTGGCACTACTGACCCACACCTGTACCCAGCTCGGTGTCACGGTCGCTTGGTTTAGGGGTCGTATCAAAAACATGTTTGCAAAGATTATTTTAACCAACATACCTGGGTTAGCCTATAGACCTGGTTATCTGTCACACTGCAGCCAACTCTCGGGGAGAGACCCTTCCTTATCCACCGTGTATGCTTTGCCATCTACCAAAAGTCTGTCCCCTTGCACTATGGCGCGCTTGCCGTCTCGTCGTGCGGCTCTCATGACCGGGATTAATGTCCTGCGTCGCTCCTGCAGTTCCCTCGGGAAATCCTCCTCGACAAAGATGTTGGTCCCACGAAGGCGTTGCTTGTTCCTCCATGTCTTTTCCCTGTCAGGATAGAATGCGAAGCGCGCGATGATAGGTCGGCCCCGGGTCCATTTGTCTCCAGACGACGGCTTGGCGCCCAGTCTGTGACAGCGCTGTAGCTTCATCTCGCCGTCCAGATCCAGCTTGTTCTTGATGACTTCTTGGACCAGTCTGCTGCAGTCTTCCTCTGCTGAACTGGATTCGCCGAGACCGTAGAAAACAAGGTTTTCCCTTTTGCTGTATGTTTCCAATGCGACCAATTCCTTCTTAAATCTGCCTGCTTCTTCTGTCAGAGTCTTTATCTTTGGATCCGGATCTCTCTTCTCTAGAGTCTTTATTCTATCCTTCAGCTCTCTGTTTTCTCTCTCTAACTCTAGAAGCTTGTTGTTGTTGAATTCGGCCGATTCTTTTAGCAGCTCCACTTCCTTTGCCATTTCCCGCATAGCAGTTTGCATGTAGGGTAAAACGGCCACCTTGTCAAGTATTGTTTTCAGCGTAGATTTGATATCGTTCATATCTGACAAGACTCCTGTCCCCACTGAATCCGCCATCGCCATATCCAGAGATTTAGGAGGTATCTCTTCAATATCGTAGCAGTCTCTGATTGTCTTTTGCTTCTTATCTTCGACTTTCGAAGGTGGCGTAGCTCCGCTGCTATTTCGTCTTCGTTTGTCGCCTTTCTTTCCTCCCATAATTTGAGATGGCCCCCGAGTTGGACCGACTGTTTGCATGGCCGCTTGTTGACGGCGCCTGCCTGGCTCCAAAACACAACAAGATTTTTACTTCTGATATGTTCGCGGTGTGAGTCTCCAGGTTATATAACTCTGTCTTCTTCTGTTGCTAGGTATCTTCAACAACCTGTCTGCATATTTCTATGCCTGTACCGTCACATTAAGCACTGATAGACAGGCTCCCAGTGGCACCGCTCGAGACCTACGTCTAATCTGTACCAGACATTGGCTCGAACCTCCTCGGTAGGACAATAGTTAGCGTGCGTGCCTTGTCATCTCTCGACCGGGGTTCAAGCCCCGACCTGGCGGGCATGACCTTCCGGAGTCCTATGACTTCAACTACCACACTGGTGCCAATGGTAACCAAAGAACTTGTATGAGAAAGAAGCGAAAGCGACGTAAATCTGTAACAAAACATGCGCGCGCGCCCCTAGCGGGGAAGTTTAATCAGCGCTCGGTAAACTCGGTGCAGACGGCAAAATGGACGCAGGTTGTAGCCGCTGGAAGTCCGGTCGTGGAACAATTTGTGCGGCATGGAATTGCCACAATTATAAAGGAACAAGAGCAGACATTTCCTTCTTTCAATTCCCCAGGGACAAAGAGAGGTAAGTGTCTTTTCTATGAGGTTTCGGTGAACAATTGAGATTAGTCCATTACCATGTTTGCTTATGTTTTGACAGGCGAACTGTCATTGTCAACTGACTGTTTGACAGCTCAACCAGTGTCAACTGCGTGTGTGAAGATCTGTAAATTAGGCATTGTAAGTCTGATCAGACTCATAGATGTGGAATGTAGCCAAAGATATTTTCATTAATGCTTAGAGTATCTCCGTTACATTACTGTTCAACTGTGTCATCCCACTTTTATTTTTAACACTCTTTTTCCATGGCTATGCCTATGCTGGGCTTTTAGTGCGTGTGTGTGGGGGTGGGGGGGGGGGGGGGTACCAGATCTACTTAGGCCTAGTAAATGGATTTAAGGATTTTTTTTGTAGCTCTGTGTGACACAGCTTCTTACAAATATTCCTCAAATTTGCCTTCTAGCCAAAGTGCGTTAGATATTATATTCATAAAGTAAAGATGAACTGTCCTCAAATTTTAGGTAGGACTAGATTTAAGCTTACATCCAAAATCTCTGCAATGTCAGGCTATTTAATATTGCATGTAGACCAATCCAGATATGTCACTATAGTATACTACAGAAAAATTCTCTAAGAGTCTATGTACAGATGTACATATATATATACATCTGTACATAGACTACAATGATCTCAATGTACACAGACCTGAGAATGGTACAAAACATAACCGAACATGCTATTTACTTACAATTAAATCTTAATTAATTAAAAATAATTCAGATTATAGCAAGACTATCAGGATGCCTCAGCTTCCTTGAATTGTTTTTATAACTGCCCTTTCATTGAAAGTCAGTTGCTAATGTCCAGTCCCTTTCATTGGAAGAAGAAAATGTAGCCGTATATATAGCGGGGTACCTAGTCCGGAAGATGAAAAAGAAATTTTCGTGTCCCGACTGCGAAAGTAAATGGGTTGGCCAATTGAAAGATCTTGGTTCATCTACTTTTTTGCAAAATAAGCAATACTGTTGGCAGAAGACGGGCGGACTTGTGCCAAGTCAAATACTTGTCAATTTCGTTACAGAAATGGAAGAGACGTTTCGCACAATGTTTCCCTATGTCATGCATGAAAGTAAACTTCGTGGCAAACTGGTTGACGGAATGCTTAATTCGGACATCAAGGTTATGTGACAATCCCGAGTGTGCCATGGCAAAACAGTACATGCTTCACCTTTACTGCACCATAAGAATTCACCATTGTCTTAAGGAGCAAAATCGATGCTTTCATGCCACTGGCGTAAAACGAAATCGTAAGATGATGAAATTATTACATGTTTGAAATTACTCTTGTGGATCAGACACTTAACAACATTCCAGCATTTATTCAATGTGAATGAAATAAATCTATTTAAATTAGTGCATGTAATAGGAAAAGTTAATGTCAATGACACTGGTAAATCTATGTGGGGGAAATAAGTCGCTCTTCCAAAACTAATGTGTGATCTAAATTCTGACGTCACTAGTAATTGTTGTCGCTTTGGCTATTGGCTGAAGATATACATATGAAGTGCACATTTGTTGTAAAGTAACTATAACATGATCACACAATATGCATTGTAAAGTTTGAAATCTTTTAAATCTTGCAAACACGTTGCAACCATGTAGTGAAAATAATGTTGATTGAGAAGAGACCTAAGCATTAATTCAAGCATAGATTCCTATACGACCTTTGATTACAGCCACAGTTAGTTTGTCGTATGCTTATTCAATTATTTGCACCAATTGAATATGAATTGAATTATATTTTTGTTTTCAGGCGTTGTTTGGCATGTCTGGTTGGTATGGAAATAAGGTTCCTGTAAATTATCTTTGGAATACGCATCTTCAATTTTAAATGCTTGTAGCTTGTAAATGACAATGCATGGTGATGGAGCTAACCCTGTAAAAATAACATTGTAGACTGGTCCTATATAGTGCACTCATATTCCACTTATATACCATGTGAATGAACGTGCTTTTGTCTTTAACTCAGTTCGTATAGTATTGAGACGTAGATTACTGTTTACTACGTTGTTGCATGTTCGTTCTGCTCTTACTAACTTGGATGCGGACTACTGTCTATCAATCGGTGGTTGGGATGCTGCTTGCACGAGTTCTTTGTAAATTTGCCCATTTCTTTCTTGTTATAACGACTACCAGGAATAGTTCTGCCATTATGAGTATGATGATATGATGATCAATGGCACTCCTGGTTAATATTCCATGGCACTCCTGGTTAATATTCCATGGGGGGTAATTAATTTATGCTTGCATGTAGCTTACGATATGTGAATCTGTAACATTGATAGAATTTGAGAGCTGCGATTTATAATTTGCTGGTCATTTTTTAATACAGCAAACTAGTGCCTTTTGCAGCGTAAACATATCTGTGAGCGATTCCCGGTAAGAGGATCAAAGTATAGATTAAATTGATTTTCTTATCTGTGGTGCTTTGAAGAACATATTAATTTAAAGAAGAAGAGCCTACACTAATCTGAACTTTGCCTAATGCATCACATCTGAGCTCGACGTAATTTGCTTTACACCGGGCATGAATGACTGAATGCAGGCGATATCACAATATTACCTTAACGTGAGTTACGTTTTATCTTTCACAGATGAGACAAGCATCGAGTAATAAAATACGTTAAAATATATCGAATGTGTCTGACTTGTGTTGTCGAGGTATGTATATATATAGACCAGATATGTAGTAATACAGAAACATCCTTGCTACCCCCACACCCTTCAGCGCAGGAGTAAAGTATATGCGGAAAACCTGGGCGATGTAGTAGAAGATTTGGAGGTTAACTTGTAACACACAAGAAATAAATAAAGAAATAAAATAAAATAAAAAATCACTCTGTATCCTAACCCCCCCCCCCGCCCACCCCTCCCCTACGCCCCTCCTCCCACGCCCCCTAGGGGTTGGGTGATGTCAAACAAGCAAACCTGTAGACTAAAATAACCCACAAGCCAAAAAATTGCTCTAAAAAATTCCTCAGCATGCCGACCCCCACACCCCTCCGTAGCTAACCGCCCCCATCCCACGCCTCTTAGCGGTCGGGTGGTGTCAATGAAGCAAACATTTTCACTCAAAAACCAGCATTAAGTACAAGAAATTGTTAAAAAAAATTATTCAAATAAAAAATAAATAAACAAAATACCTCTGTATGCTACCCCCCCCCCCGCCACCCCACCCCTACCCTACACCTCCCACGCCCCCTAGGGGGTGGGTAATGTCAGACAAACGAACCTGTAGACTAAAATAACCCACAAGCCAAAAATATCGGTAAAAAAATTGCTATGAAAAATTCGAAAAAAAAAATTCTTTACCATGCCGACCCCCTCCCTAAGGCCCTACCCCCCCCCCCCACACACCCCTCCGTAGCTAACCGCCCCCATCCCACGCCTCTTAGCGGTCGGGTGGTGTCAATGAAGCAAACATTTTCACTCAAAAACCAACATTAAGTACAAGAAATCGTTAAAAAAAAATATTAACATAAAAAACAAATCCCTCTGAATCCTACCCCCTCACCCCTCGCCACCCCACTCCTCCCACGCCCCCTAGGGGGTGGGTAATGTCAGACAAACGAACCTGTAGACTAAAATAACCCACAAGCCAAAAATATCGGTAAAAAAATTGCTCTGAAAAATTCGAGAAAAAAAATCCTCACCATGCCGACCCCCCCCCCCCCCCAGGCCCTACCCCCCCCCTCCCGGTTAACCGCCCCCATCCCACGCCTCTTAGCGGTCGGGTGGTGTCAATGAAGCAAACATTTTCACTCGAAAAAAAATATTAAGTACAAGAAATCATAAAAGAAAAATATTATTAAAATAAAAATTCCCTCTGTATCCTCCCCCCCCCCACTCCTCCCCTACGCCCCTACCCCCTTTCTCCCACGCCCCCTAGGGGGTAGGTGATGTCAAACAAGCGAACCTGTAGACTAAAATGACCCACAAGCCAAAAAAAATCGGTAACAAAAATTGCTCTGAACAATTCCTCAGAATGCCGACGCCCCCCACCCCCCTATGGCCCTACCCCCCCACCCCACCCCTTACGGCCCTTAGGGGTGGGTGATGTCAAAGAACCTTTAGACTGAAATAATCCACAAGCAAAAATAAATCGTTAAAAAAATGTTTAAACTAAATCGGATGAAATAAGTTCCTCCTACCCCCCCCCCCCCCCCCCACCCCGCCACGCCAAGCCAAGGTGGCAGCAATACTATGGTACAGACCTGCGGAATCGAGCAGCTCAGAAAAAAAATCGGTGCGCACCCCGGAGGGTTCGCCAGCGGCCTTCGTTCAGGCAGCAGGACACGCCCGTGCACACCTGGCTAGAGCGATGTAATAACCCTCACCGCTTGTCGGCGCCACCACGATCCTATTACCGGGTTATAGATACGGCTTTCGCTTCTTGTTCTATAAATTCTTTGTGGTAACCAACATGGGGCAACCCTTTCGGGAAATACGAAGCGACGCAGGGTGTATAGCGGCAGGAAGGCCGACTTTTGCCGATAGCTACCGTTAGATATAAAAAATGGTTTACTGTCTACGTTAAATTGCAAATGATACTTTAACGTTAAATTATTGAGTAAAATCACGTTAGAATAACGTTAACATATAAAGTTAATTAAACGTAGATGCTGACTTTCATCTCAAGTTAATTTAACGTTGGCATGCTATCTCGGTTACTCACAATAAACAAGGTGTAGACGTCATTACTCACAATAAACAAGGCGTATACGTCATTAATCACAATAAACATGGTGTAGACGCCATAACTCACAATAAACAAGGTGTAGACGTCATTATTCACAATAAACAAGGTGTTGTCATTAGTCGGAATAAACAAGGTGCAGACGTCATTACTCCCAATAAACAAGGTGTAGACGTCATTACTGACAATAAACAAGTTGTAGACGTCATTACTCACAATAAACAAGGTGTAGACGTCATTACTGACAATAAACAAGGTGTTGTCGTTACTCACAATAAGCAAGGTGTAGACGACATTACTTACGATGAATAACGTCGATATAACTGAATAAGTGATTACGTTGTATGTAATAACAATGTTTATGGACTGTAATCGGCGCCTTCACATAAGTACAGGACACACTCAATTAAAGTGTAACCTCGACCCTTAATCGATCACTTTCTGAATATATTAAGTGATAAAAGAAAACGAGAAAATTGAAGCGGTTTCCGCCTTGTCAGACATTTGACGCCGAGATCTATAAGGCAACTGAGGTTTGAGGTGCAGACGGGGTGGGTAAGACAACGAAACTGTTGAAGGTGGCTTATGTGTAACTAGCTCTATGTTGTTGTGAAGTGGGTCAGGGACAGGCGGGTCAACCCTGCTCTAATTTGCCCAAGGCGAGAAATGCCACGGTAAAGATTGTGATCTACATTTAGCGGGAGGTCATGCCTTCGGTGGAGTGAATGGACACAGCCCCTGGCGGTCTGTGGGAGCCCTACACGGTTGGTTATTTAACTAAACAACGAGATGTGTCAAATAGATTAACTAAGCACCGAACTGTACCAAATAGATTAACTAAACACCGATATGTGCCACATAGATTAACTAAACACCGATATGTGCCCCATAGATTAACTAAACACCGAGATGTACAAAATAGATTAACTGAAAGCCGAGATGTGCCACATAGCTTTACTAAACACCGATATGTGCCACATAGATTAACTAAACACCGATATGTGCGACATAGATTAACTAAACACCGAGATGTACAAAATAGATTAACTGAAAGCCGAGATGTGCCACATAGCTTTACTAAACACCGATATGTGCCACATAGATTAACTAAACACCGATATGTGCGACATAGATTAACTAAACACCGAGATGTACAAAATAGATTAACTAAAAGCCGAGATGTGCCACATAGCTTTACTAAACACCGATATGTGCCCCATAGATTAACTAAACACCGAGATGTACAAAATAGATTAACTGAAAGCCGAGATGTGCCACATAGCTTTACTAAACACCGATATGTGCGACATAGATTAACTAAACACCGAGCTGTACAAAATAGATTAACTAAAAGCCGAGATGTGCCACATAGCTTTACTAAACACCGATATGTGCCCCATAGATTAACTAAACACCGAGATGTACAAAATAGATTAACTGAAAGCCGAGATGTGCCACATAGCTTTACTAAACACCGATATGTGCGACATAGATTAACTAAACACCGAGCTGTACAAAATAGATTAACTAAAAGCCGAGATGTGCCACATAGCTTTACTAAACACCGAGATGTGCCTCATAGATTAACTAAACACCGATATGTGCCACATAGAATAACTAAACACCGAGATGTGCCACATAGATTAACTAAACACCGATATGTACCAAATAGATTAACTAAACACGGAGATGCGCCACGTAGATTAACTAAACACCGATATGTGCCACATAGAATAACTAAACACCGAGATGTGCCACATAGATTAACTAAACAACGATATGTACCAAATAGATTAACTAAACACCGAGATGCGCCACGTAGATGACGGATCATGAATGCCTACTTCCCATCCACGTCTGCTGGTCCCCCATTCCGCATCTCTGTACTTGTCTGGAAGTCGTTTGTCTATAGTTACGGCAATGTGCGACCCGATTGGCTTTGTACATATGACCGCCCCACCAGTCTCGGGTTCACGCAGCACCGAGTGGGGACGGCAGCAGGGGCGCTTTCTCCCTGAGACACCCGAGGACCGTCTCGCCGATGTCTTGCCGTCGCCAAGATGCTCCTATAATGCGAGTCCTGTTCCATTTGTCTCGGTCCAGGAAGCCCACCCTGAACCCCTGTTGTACAGCTTCCAACGCTCTCGAGCGATGGCCGTGTTGGCCCCTAGCAGGAGTGCCTTGGGCGGAGATGATGCAAATTGCGTCCCGTTTGAGACAGCTCGCCTTTATCTGGTTATGCTAACGGAGTGTTCGTGTTCGCCGAGGTTAAATTGTCACCGTATTATTGTTCCGGGGTAATTTAAGCCCATCGCCACCATTTGCCACGAGGTGACATCTGGCTGTGGTGGGCAGTTACAGTGAAGATGAAAGAGGAGAGAAAAAACCGAAGAAAAAGTGGTTGACATGAAGATAAAATAGGCGTCCCGGCGTGACGGGGCACTGGCTTTACCACTAGACTCCCAATGCACGGCAAGCGTAGGAACTTTTTGATGTTAATAACAGGTTACTGAGCGAAATGTCTGTTTAACAATACGACAACATGTTGTAATTATAACTAGTTCACCAACACTGGTTTCGAGGGGGTTCCGCGGAAACCCCCCCCCCCTTCTTTTTGAGTGGCATTTTACCGCCAACAGCCACTCGGAATAGGTATTTGTTCCCGTTGACCACTCGGTTTACTATGAACGCGCATTTTGAGTCCCCCCCCCCTCGCCCCCTGGTCGCAAGTATCAAAATACCCGCTCTTATTCATCACAAATGTCCTCTGTCTCAGGCATCAAGGGGCACCCGTGCAACCCCCAACCAGATTTGTATAATAGTGTCCCCCACCCGGGATAAGCGGGTAAATACAGAAGAAAGACACAACAGATGTTTAATATGAGCAGAGGCTGATAACGAAGATACTCGGTTAACACAACGAGAGGAGCCAACAACACACAACATAATACCCTTTATACGCTAGGACGGTACTTCACAACCATAATCCCATACGGTGGCCGAGGTCAGCCACGCCAAGACGCCAACCAGACCAAGGATACGGAGCCGGGTGTGGATGGACAGCGCTGTCGTCCTGTCCATCGACGCCCTGCCAACCCTCCCCTCGAGGCAATCAGTCGGCCCTCGCCCAACGGCTCGACCAGCTCCGGTCGATGAGAAAATGCCAATATCTGGCCACCCTTGAGCAGAGATTGGGAAATCGAGGTCCCAGCAGTCACGCCGCAATTTCGTGACACCTCATTTGCTTATTACCGGCTGTGGTCACACATTTTTATTATCGGGTTTGATCACACATTTTTATTATCGGGTTTGATCGAATTGATTTTTATTATCGGGCATAGCCAAATATTTGCATTATTAGAAATGGCTGCACCTCTACATTTTGTGGTAGGCAGGTGGGAGACGAATAACGGAAGAGGCGGGGAGGTGGGGGGGGGGGGCAGAGGAAGTATTGGACATGGACTCTGTCATCGGACGATCGGTATGTTGTTGGGAAGAGAAGGGCTGCAAATTCGCGTGAAGTCTGCAGCTTATTGACAATAAACAAAATGAACAGCTTTAATCTCCTCATACATTATGGGTGCTTTGAACTGGGGATCGCAGCACAGACCAGTAACTCACCCTGGCTGCAAAGGACCACGAAACATGTACACAGAGAAATAATTACCGTAATAACCCACCACTTTACGTCCCTCTTATCCAGACACTCTCGGTTTTTGTCCCATTTGTAGGTAAATTGCGTTAAGCTTTAAAGGTCCAGTTCGTGACTGTCGGGTCGTGTCCAGGGCTCAAGGGGCTTCCTTCTGTATCCAGACGTCGTCACGATTTCATTTTGCAAAGACTTGCAAAAGGAACCTAAATTGAAAAAAAACAAAAAACCATCGGCGATATATGTTATCACGTAGCCACAACTACGACAAACAGTAAATTAACTCATATATGAAGATATATCGCAGGACAAATATAACAAATGCACCAAACTATGCTCAATCATAACAAATCTTAATTACACATCGCCAAATTGGCCGGACGTTTTCTGGTGGATGTTCGGAAACTAGACCTGTTTTATAAATAAATTAAGCGTTTTGGTTGGCACATGTGCGTAAGCCAACTGCTGTTGCTCATACAGGGTTTCCGAGGCTAAGGTAATGTTACGAGAAGGGCCACCCATCAAGTCAAACTTCCCTTTAGCCACTAAAGGTATCGTTGGCCCAAAAGAAGGAGAGCTTTACAAAACTACGGCCCGACGCCTGATAAAAGAGTCGGCGATAAAAGAAGGAAATTGATTCATCATGGGGACACTTTGTTGGCGACATTCGCGCCATGGTCTGCATGGACAGGGCTAGCCCCATGTGGCGTTGTTGGGAAACAACGCCACATGTCCAGTCTATCAAATCCTGTACGGCATTTTACAAACACGCGTGGCGAGAAGCGGTGCTGATGGCGAGAACTTTTTGGGGTATGGCAATAGTTTCTAAAAGTATGCATCTTACAACTTATCTTGTTATTTTGGTTGAAGTCTCCGTGATTACGACGATATCGTCTGTTGATTTTTCGAAGCAGCGGACAACTCAGTTCTGTCCGCCGCCTTGCTCACCCAGTGGAGAATCTGCGCATGCGTACATGTCGTTAAAACCGCACCATTCGCCTGGCGAAAGCCGCTGGTGAAGAATGACCAAATATGAAATGCAGCGGTAAACAACAAGAAAGTCTCATTTCAACCGACTTGATAGTAATGCGATACTTTGTTAGTGTATATGCATGTGAGTTTTGTGGTAAATATGAAGTTAATGTATCAGAGTACAAAATGACAAGGGTTTGATGGATCGTGCGGTTAACAACACTTAGTCGCCCACAAAAACAAATCTTACACCCCCATTTTCTACATGCGGACATGAGACTGTTGTGTGTAGCAACAACTGTCTCATATGGGACTAGGACAGGGCGCCACTCAAACCCTATCTTCTGCCCTAATAGGCAATCCCCGGGAAGGGTCCAGATAGAGAAAATCTGGTCTCCACAGAGGCCATTTGTCACGCCAAACGACTTCCTCGGGCCAACGTTAAGTATGCAGCGCCCTGTCCACATTGCCGGTGCTCTTCCATACAGAGAAGCCCCTCCCGCCTTAAGATTGGCCATTTATCAGGCCGGCATTGCAGTGCTTCGGGAGCGGGATTTATAACTATCTGGGGGGTATCAGAGTTTGTCATGTCACCCCCACCTCCCCCGCCTTCCACCACACCCTCCGTCGTAGCCTCATCCGTCGATATGGGGGAGAGAAAGAGAGGAGGGGAAGGGGGGGGGGGGGGGGGCAGGCGCACCTGTTTCTGTTACCATCCGGCGGAAATAGGACGTTCATCGACAGGCGACCATCACTTACTCGCGAGAGTTGAATGCATGAGACAATGTGGCCGTGACATGGAGGCCTTCATAGTGATGGCTTAACTAGGCTCAGCGCCCCTCCCCCCCCCCCCGGTCTTCACGGAGGTTACTCACAGCCTCCCCCCCCTCTCCGGGTATGCCACTCTCTGCACGCAACCCTGGCTATCACGTTACATAACCGATTGACGGTTGGGTGAATGAGTCCTTCTCGACGACGTATATCATGGGTGCGTGTTCTGGTGCAGTTCCCCCACAGGACGATACCGACCAGGTCCAGCATATCAGTCCGCTCGCCGGCCGTGAAATGATTTGAGCACATTGCTGCGAGCCCACCATGCGCCGTATCCGATCGGGTCGCCGCGTCCAAGATATCATCTACATCGTGCAAGGAGGTGATGTAAGAAGGTGATAGTCACTCATTTTCCGACAATTTGAAAAATATTGTTATGGAATAAACATTTTACCTTACTGTCTGCAAAAACGAAAGGGAATCATGAGGTCATTGTTGCAAGACACTACAACTAAAGCCGCACCGGTACGGAATAAGAATAAGAATAACAATAAAAAATGTATTTATTTATTTATTATTTTATTTATTTTATTGTAAGTTTATTGTTAGTGAGGAGAGAGACCAAGGCGGAGTCTTACCGTAAGTATATTGTGGGTGCGAAGGGAGACCAAGGCGGAGTCTTACCGTAAGTATATTGTGGGTGAGTCCGGACGCCGTAGGTACATGGACATTCGCAGCACTGTTTGATGATTAATAGTCGCGGGATAAGTGTTCACCCCGGTGCACTTTTACTCAGACTTACAGCCTCATGACGTCAGATGTGACTTGTTGATGACCAGTCTGATAGTTCGGCCTACGGGCAGTTAGCTTTTGCCAGGATGGGTCTTGTCAGCGGATGAAGAACAGTTATGAGCTATTTTGTTGGTTCATCTGATGTTTATGTAGAACTGATTAAATATGTCATTATTATTTCAAGTCGTGACAAATATATATTTTGGTGAAGGTCTTCACCACCGAATATCGGTTATTGTAGTATTATGTATGTTCTAGGTTGGTATCATAGATCATAGATCATAGAACGCTTATTTTTGCAACAAAAACGAATAGTTTCAAATAATTCGACGGTTGGCAAACGGTGATACTTTCGTTTTTAATATGGTGCGTCTCTTGACGTATCTAAAATGACACAGGACGATCCTAATGCCCAGATCTGCTCTTGGCGCATCTACAGACAGCCCATGAGGTGCCTCCATTATGGCCTGTCTGGCAGGACATCGATGGGGCTGGTCAGGCTGACAACAAGTCAGAATCACATCAATTGTATGTAATTTTGAAGGTATTTAACGCTCAATAAGAATGCATGACCAACATGATGCACTTTTCTTATCATTATCTAAGTGCATATTTTCATGTTCTGCTCGTATAATAGAGTTGGTAATAAAGGGCATCAACAGAAAAGAAACTACTTTGCCATGCGATTCATCAAGCTATCTCGCTAAAATTTCAACATTTTATTGTTTGACCCCTATATATTTTTATTATTAAAATGAATAAAGGAACTATTAGTGAATACATCACGCACAAGTAAAACATTCGAAACGTTTCTCATTGGAAACTGATCTGCACGAGAAGCCTTAATTGAAGTGTTTCCCCACGTCACTTCCGTCCACCCTGGTCGTCGCCGGTCTATGTGTGTGCAGCACGCTGACGGGTCCAGGGTGAGGAACTTTGGGCCGCTGCCCTTTTGTTTTAGCGTGGATGTCCACATATTGGACTCTCATTTAGATGTGGACCCCTCCCTGTCGGTAGCAGGTGATACAATTTTGATGACGTTCGGAGAACATACTTTAATCGCAGTTTGATATATTCATATATTCATCACTTATTAGACATGCCTTGTTGCCGGGCGCCTGAATGGCTCTTGTTCCACAGGGGGCGCTATATAATGTTCTGCACCGAGTAGGCTAACGGGAGCATTTAATGCGGTACTTCAGCTTTAAAGGCCACTGAAGTAGAAATCAATCCGACCTTTACTTTATTGCAGACATAACAGGAGGTACATAAATTACTTGTCACCCCTTACGCACCGTCGTATATGGCTTGTTTCTGGCAAGCTCGTATTGTAACTGTAAGCCGTTTAGAACCAGTTTGGTGTCTTCACATGATAGAAGTGGCTGCCGAAGGGTCACCTTGCCTACCGCAGCCACAGTCCGACGGATTAGTGACATGGCAATCCGGGGCAGATACGCTACGTGACACTCTGTTTCTATGGTCAGGGGTGCTGCCCCCTAGTGGGAGAGCAGTGCGGTGATCACGTGGTCATAACCAACACTCCACGCTCTCCCGGCCAACGGATCGCCATAATGGCCACCCAGTGGTGCGAGGTACCAGCCACATACGCCTGATTACACACTGCTTCTGAACACCGGATACGACTCCGCATGTTCAAGTAGGTAGACTGGGTCCCGTCACAGGCTGGAAGCCGCGAAACGTCGCTTACATCAATAAACTTTAAAAAATAAATTGATGAAGGGCTCTCCCTGGTGTAATTGATTGCGCACTAACAGCAAATCAATAGGTCGTGGGTTCGAATCCAAGCCCGGACACCATGAATTGTCACAGCACATATATTCGCAATATTCAAATTAGGCATCGATAACGTATTAAGTTACAGGTTTATAACTCGACATGTCAATGTGTCTGTCTGACAGTGTACAAGTCTCTGTCAGTGTCTTTTTGTGCACCAGTCTCTGTCTGTCTCTGGTTGTCTGTATTTTGGTCTCTGAATGTGTCTCTGTCACTTTCTATCAGTCAGTTTCCGGGCAGCTGTCTGGTTGCCATTACCGTTCACCATGATACCGAAGGGCCAGACTTTTAGGCCTGGAAAAGTAATTATGCGCTTTTGTGGTTGTAACACAGTCACTGAACACCGCTGTCCAGCGGCTTCGTTGTGTCTAAGGAAACAGTTCCGTCGTGTGTCTCTAACCCGCCGCCAGGGTGGGGAGGCGGCAGGGGGGGGGGCGCTGGCAGGAGGAGGAGGGAGGGGTGAGGAGGTGGGAGGGGGGAGGGGAGGGGAAGGGAGGGGAAGGGTAAAGGGTGGGGAAGGGGAAGGGGAAGGGGCAGGGTCGGGGGCATGGCGTTGAGAAACTCACGTAGCAGGGCCGGCCTGAACCCTCGGGGGGGGGGGGGGCGTGGTAGTGGAGAGGGGTGGTGGTGGAGGGGAGGCTTGGAGTGAGGACACTGGTGAAGAAGGCATGGTACGTAGTGCATTGGAAGGAATATCACTGTAGAATGAGGGCGGGGGGGGGGGCGATATTCGCATTCTTCAGACTTTGCGGCAATTTAAAGATTATTAAATGTATATATAAATATAGTAATAGTAATAATAAGCAGCCACCACCTTTGGTAGGTTAAACAAACGTGCTCTGAAAAAATTCAAAACTAACCATTCGCACCAAAATGCTAATCTACAGTGCGTTCTAAGCAGCCTGCTGTATGGCAGTGAGACGGACTAAATATTGTGGCCAAGAAAAGAAGTTTGCCTGCGAAACATTTTAGGCATTTCTTGGCAAGACAAGGTCACACATGCCGACCAGGGCCAGGGCCAGGGCCAGGGCCAACGAAGCATTCTGGATCTTGTGAAACAAGGACGTCTTCTTTGGCTTGGAACTTTCATCAAACGCAAGATGAACGCATTCCAGAAGATGTGTTCTACGGTGAGCTTGCCGATGGCAAAAGGCCAACTGGACGGCCAAAGCTCAAGTTTAAGGATGTTTACAACGCTTTCGGCATCCATTCAAATTCTTGGGAGGATCTAGCAGTCGAAAAGAGGGAATGTCGTGCGTGAGGAAATAGCCCACGACGACGGGTTCTGGTTTGAAAAACTGGACTCGAAACGCCAATCTAGGCACCTAGTGAGTACAAAGACCTATCGACAGGTCATCAATGTGACGACTGCGGCAAGCTCTGTCGGCCACAAATAGGCTTATTCAATCATGAGCGCAAATGCCGCGACGCACATATCACTTGAAAACAAACAAAGCTGCAAAATCCATCGTCTTTCGCAGACGGACAGATGCCAACAACATATAAATATATACCGGTATGCTTTATTCGTACGAATACCGTGACCCGTGCTACAATATAGAATACTGATGTCTTTACTTATGTAATGAGCGAAGATACTAAGGCGGAATATAGAGTTTGTAACGACGAATAAAGTCCTGTTTTAGGCCAATGTGGCTGTGACGAAAGCCGACCGAGTATGTTGGTCCGAAGCTCCGTACGATAAATGACTGAACTACTGAGACGTTAGCACGCGTGTGGTCCATGCTGTGCAACTAACCTGTTTTCTTGGCATTTAATTGAATCGGTCTTTGTGTCTTGTCCTCAGAATGAGACGTCAGTTCTACATTTTGAATTTAATAATATGATGTATAGTATGCCATTATGGGAAGGTTTTTGTCGTGTTTCTCATTTTTCATATTAGGTTCTAACAAATATAAATATTTTTGTTTCAGTAATAAATTCAAGTCCGTCATTTAGGCAATTTAGGCAAAACGGTTAGACATAGCGTCAGGTCCTATCGTCTGCATCAGGTAGCTAACATGTTCCCTGACGCGTCCGATTTACAATTAACAATCTGAATACATGCTTAGACACTATAAAGATCCAGGTAAAGATATATGCACTGTATACCTTGGGCCTACACTGTGGCCCTATGGCCATGCACACACTTATTACTCAATAGCGTCCTTGTTACCGGGTTCTAATAAATATAAATAATTATCTATTTGGTAATAACCGGTAATAACGCCATTTGGTTCTGTACCATTCGGCCCATCTAAAATGTGGACATACATCCTGGATCCTGGGTTGCACTCCGCGCGGTACCTCCAGAACAATAATGCCATCCTCCCCTTCCGCATTGACCTCCGCCTACCAATCTCCCCCATCTCTCCGCCCCACCCCGTCCCCCCTCAGGACCGCTGTCGCCATATCGCCACACCGAAGTCGCCAAGGTGACGGAAACACAGGATGCGGCCACGTAAGGCTTGCCCAGGGAGGAGGGGAGTGACGTCGAGGTGGGAGGGGGGGGGATGTGAACCTTAGCGGCCACTCACTTCCGGTCAACTAGACTCAATGTACCAGTGCGAATTCGGCGCCAGATTGTCTGGGCGAACAGAACCCCTCCCCGCCCCCTCCCCAGTACTGACCCTGTCTACCCACACCCCACCCCCACGCCCTCTAACCCTGTTTCTAGGCCAGTACCCCCCACCAGTTTCCCGCAGCAGTCGTTCTTAGGCGGGTGGCACGGCCCATCGTGGAGACCAATAAATGAGCCATCACTCCGCTCACCGACTGGCCAGCACCAACAGGGCACGCGTGCTCTGACCCATCATTATACGCAAGTCATGTCACTAGACCAGGTTATACACCAGGCATGTCCCTCAACCACGTTATACACAGCCGGCATGTCCCTAGGCCACGTTATACACAAGGCATGTCCCTAGACCACGTTATACGCAAGGCATGTCCCTAGACCACGTTATACACAAGGCATGTCCCTAGGCCACGTTATACACAGCCGGGATGTCCCTAGACCACGTTACACACAGCCGGCATGTTGCTATGAAATATTTTCCGTAACAACTGCATGGCGTTATAGGGCAAATTTCGGCAGCAATGCCCATATTTAGACGACGTAGTACAACAGAAAGCACCTGTCTTTTTATATGGGGCACATTACATACTTATATTTGTGTAATAATCACAAAAATATATCATTTCCATTTAAAAAATTACCAGATCTGCTGTTTGAGTAACTTCAAGTTACGTGTAATGAATGATTATATTAGGCAACACAACTGGTTGCCGTAGACAATGAATCATGAGGCCGAGGTGTTCCGTTCTATGACACAAAAAATATTTCTCCATGCTGACACTCCATTGGCAGAAAACGTAGTTTTGCAAAAATACTAAAGCACACGTCATAAGATGACGTAGTTGCCATGAGGCCGAGCGTGCGCTGAACGATGCATGCTCTATATTTGCAGCAGCCACGCGTGTCATGGCAACTATAGAGCCTTTCATCTGTGATTTACTCTATTTGCGACAAAGTGTCTGCTGCCAATGGAGTGCCAGCTAGGAGAAATATTGTTTGTGTCTTAAAAAAGGAAAACCTCGCAGTACAAACGTAAGTTTGGCATCATTAAAAAGGTCTAGTGTTGCTTTCTCACGTCAGTGATTTTCAGAGCGATAGCGGCAAATTCGCGGAAAATATGGGCCGAAACGCGAGTCTGCGGCATTGATGACTTTGACTTTAAACTCTGTATGTTTTTGCACTGTGTAATCCATAACGAACCATCAGCCTTACTTGTCGCGGAGTAATGACAAAATGGACCACATGTATTGAGTCGTTCCTCATTTCGCCATTACCCCCGTATTCTTTACAAAGGAGGAAACAAACGAAAAGACAAACAACCACGTTTTGCAGTTCCCGCTCGGGCGACATTAACAGCTTCAGCGTGGGGAAGGGGTGGGCGATATTAAGTAGACTATCCATCATGTCAGGCGGTGGCCTGGGTTGTCCCGCCATTTGTCACGCTTCAGGCCCACTCGGCCCGTCCGTAGAGCCATCAATCCATGGCCTATCTTTGAACCAGCTTTCCAGCCCGTGTCCCGCCTCTCACAAACACCATTAAATACAGGATGTTCAGATGATATGGTGATAATAAGTGTGAAAAACGATGGCTCAGTGCCATGTGGTGCATGGCTCATTCTAGATGGGTTGAAGAGTCAGGAGGTTGTTTATTCCCGGTCAAATGGTCTCCTACATTTGTTTTTTTTCGGTCATCGCGTCTCTGGGAGGGACCGGGTTTCAGAGCAAGGAAAGCAGGAGTAATTCACAGGAAACAAAAACATGGCACTGGACAGCGGCTGAGGCCACGTCATATGTTTGTCTGCTCCAAAGCCGGTAATGAATCATTAAGGTAAAAAAGAATTGGTATTTCAACGATGCTGCAGATCGTCTTCACAGGTGAACAGATATCATGTCAACAAGTGTGAAGTTTTTTTTTCAGATGTTTAATCATATTCACTATTATGAAGGATTACAAAGGGCCAAATTGGTGTCCGACGAAAGCCAAAGGGGATTGATGTCTCACGCATGTTCTGCTTCTCATGCAAAATGGGCAAAGAGATGATGGTTTTGTTTGCTGAGGCACTGTAGGGCTACAAGCTGGAACCCTTGGGCGACAATCATAGCCATACGTCGAATGCGATCACTAAGCTTCGGCATTTCCTAGAAAGTGGATTGTGAACAGTAGGAATGGTGGAAGGTAGACGAATCTGGGTAAGAGCCTTTACACGCCAGTGTAACTCTTAACGGGATAAACATCGACTAGAACAGACAGCTTAATGCATCTGCTGCCTCGGTACATTGACGTACATGGAGCCATTGATGTCTAAAGGCCTCCGTACACTGGACGCGCCCGCATCCGCATCCGCCAGCGCCCGGATCAGCCCGCGAGAACAGACTGGACGCGCCGTACAGCGCTGCAGGCCTCGCGCCACGGCCATCCGCTTTTCACTCGACGATAATATAGTAACTGTTGTTGGCATCCGTCCGTCTGGGAAAGACGATGGGTTTGCAGATTTCTTTTGGTTTAAGTTATACGAATTGCCTCGCGGTATTGGCGCTTATGACTGAATAAGCCTATGTTTGACGGACAGAACTTACCGCAGTCGTCGCATCGGTGACCTGTCGATAGCCCTTGGTTTGTGCTTACTGGTGGGCACCTAGATTGGCGTTTCAAGTCCAGTTTCTCAAATCTGAGCCCGTCGTGGTGGGGCATTCCCTGACGCAATAAATTAACCACGAGTCCCAAAATTGGATGCGGCTTTATGAGGAAATGTTCGTGTTAGCTGCCGCTACATGGACAGGGTTTATAATTAAATAAAATATGACATGTTTAAAATGTTAAGGTCCATACTATTGCTATATTATATACCCAGTGGGAATAATGAACAAAAGTAAGTTATAATCATAGTAATGGGACCAGGGATTGCGCAGGCACCATTGACTGGCCGCCCAGCAAAAGGGGTGAGCAATTAATTTGTTATCGCTTTACACTAATGATAGATACTATTTGCCATTGATTTGCCGTTGATTATGGAGTAACGATAGTCTACTGTCTAGAAAATAGAACCTGTACTCTCATAATATATATGTATCAGGGGAAGACCAAAAATGGGCCAATTCATCACTGTGTATGTTGCACTCACATAAGCCGTAAAACCTGCCTCCAGGGCTTCCCCCATTCTTCGCCACACGTACTATTTGGCCAGGATATATTTGTGGAATGAACTTGATTAGTCAAAGATGCATCGATGCTGCGATACATGCTACTGTTGAATGGAAAGTCACAGCAGACGACAAAGACTAACCCGGGCTAAATACGACTGTTCTAATTGGTCATATATGCGGAGGCTCGCCGCAGGGCGCTTTGAAAATTAGCAACGTTTCTACTTCTCATTTTTGTCGCACCATGCAACGCTGCAGGGCGGCGGGGCGCGTCCAGTGTGTGGGGTGTCACTGAACATAATGCTGGCCAATTTAAACGGTTCGCACTGGCGCGTTCATTGTGTGGACGCCTTTACGTACCAGCATTAGACGCATATCGACACACGTCACACAAAAAACACCATCAATTCTAACTTTATATTTAGGTAAATACATAAACGAGGAATTAATCACTAAGGCTACGTTTTAAAGCAAATGTTGTGTTTTAGAATCGATGGCGCTGGACGGGTGTCTGAAGGTTCAGCTGGAATGGCATCAGACAGACAGCCAGCTGGCGGTCCCAGGCGGCCTCGGCTGGCGGCATCGCGGTCTCTATCACATTTATCGCCATTGTACGGTCAAGGGACAACATATTATTAAACTGTGACTATTCAGCGGCGGCTCCTTTCCAACTGCCATAGAATGCCCATTAATTCATTACTGGCGATTGGATCTATGTATTGTGGATTGTTGTGCATGGAAACAGAATGAGCCCTTGGCTATCTCCTTGATGACCCGGCGAGTGGGAGAACAACACGTCTCGCATAGCGACGTCTGATCTCGGGTCGCGTGACGTGGACTTGGCAACCATATTAAGCGTGCATACTGACAAAATAACATTAATATATGATGCGAAGGGAACGTTAAAAAAAATATTTTATCTTGAGAGCGAAATAGATTTTAAATGCTCAAAACTTATAGCGTCGAACCGGTACCTGCCATTACATTGCATATGTACAGATAATATGTTAACTTTGTGTTCACACAATACCGGGATAAATATTCTGCGAACAAGGAAGGTAACTATATTACAAGTTAATCGAATCACTTAATGAGCTTAATAATACTTGCATAGTGTTAACTATCAGTGTTTGTTATATTTATTTAAGAAGGAAGGATCTGTCGGGGTGGTATATTCAGGACGCTTCAACCGATTCTGGCCACAGAATGAAGGGAATGGCAGATCCATGTCCCCCGGGGTAACCCCCTACTTTTTGCGAAGAGTGACATTGCGACGACACAGACATGACCACAGTGTAGAAAGCGGTAATTGATATGTGGTGTCAATGATTTTATGTACGATATGATTATATATAACATATTGGTCATCTGTGGAACACGCATCAGTGTTGAGAATACGCCGTATCATTTAGGGAGACACATTCCATTTTGTGGAAGTTTGCGCCTCAAGTTACAGAGGCGAAGAGGATGGTCACTTCTGGGAAAATAACCATTCTATTCTATTCGACCCCTTTCGTGTAAAGAGTAATTTGATATAAGTAAGGTATTAAAAACTATTGCGAGAGTGTTGCAAAAGGTGCAATCGCAAAAAAATGTTGTTCCTCGAATTGAAGTGAAGTATAAAGCTAAAAGAAAATGATATGAATAGAAATAATTGAAAAGTTACCTTTACTTTCTTGACGAGTTGCCACATGTGGAGAACTAGTTGATTGCCAAAGGACTAATAATAACACTTCGATTCATATTCGGAAAAGGTTATTTTATGCTACAATTGCGCACCGGCTGTAATCCGTCGATTGTTTGAGGATATATATGTCTAGATTTTTAATCACTCGTCAATAAACTTCTTTAGTTCATATCGGTGCATCACTAGATTTCTGTCAGAACCTTCACAAGTAACAGTTGATCCCTTGATATTTCACTGGTGAGGAACATTTTACTAAAAAATGTGACTAATATAATCTATTGTTCGCTGCAGATGCGTCACTGAAATGTCAGCACAGCACTTTTAAGACTTGACCAATCCCGGAAGTCAGCAGCAGTCTTTCCAAAGAAAGGGTCTATATGTAACTGACAGTTTTTGTCTTTGAATTGTGGTGTCCGTGGGGCCTGCCTGGAAACCACACGCCGGAAGGGGTCTCGACGATAAGCTCAAATGATGGAAGTGGTACAGTAGGTCTTCTAAATCTTGTTGGCCATAGGGCATGATGAGGTGCCACTTATGTGTCGAATGACGAGCAGTGCTGGGGCAGGTGTGCCAGAGGTCCAGGCGCCATGCCAACCGTCCTTGGAGGGTGCTATATTGATGCGCATTCTGACGGTTAGCGAGCTGGGTTGGGCACGAAAGGCACAACGGCCTGAAGAGATATCAAAAAAGACGAGACATCCATAATTTTAAAAAAGAATAGAAAAAGGCGAGATACCCGAAAACGACGCCACATATCCCACAGCGGACTCCGGATGCTAATAATGTGATATTACGGCCTAAGGGCAGTTAGCTGGCCAAAATGAATCAGCTGAGCAAGAGCGGTTATGAGCGTTTTGTTCCTGAAGGAATGAGAAGTCCATGTAAAACGAATTTCGGGTCACCCTCCAACCTCAACCACCGAATAACGGTTATTGTAATGGTAGTGATGTACTTCATTGGTATCATAGAGAGAAACACAGAACGCTTGTTTTTGTTAAAACTAAAACAAATTGCTTCAACTAATTCTCAGGTTTGCAAACGTTGATACTTTCATTTTGAATATGGTGCATCTCTTGGTCAGACGTGTCTAAAATGTCGCAGGCCGGCCCTAATGCAACCATTGCCTCTATTATGGCCTGTCTGGTAGGACATCGATGGGGTTGGTCGGGCTGACAAGGCAAAATCACATCAATTGTATGTCATTTTGAAGATATCTGACGCTCATCAGGAAGACATGACCAAAAATATGCATTTTTTTCTTCCCTTTATCCAAGCGCATATCTTCATGTTCTGTTAACATTATAGAGTTGGGAAAACTGGCGGCCATCTCCGAAAACAACCCACTTTACCATGCGATTCATCAAGCTATCTCGCCAACCTTTCCACAATTTATTGGTTGAGCCCTATGTATGTCTATTATTGAAATGAATGAATACCAGTTAGTAAATACATCACACACAAGTAAAACATTCGAAATATTTCTCATTGGATCTGCACGAGAAGTTTTAATTGAAGCGCTCCCTTCAGTACACAACTCACGGTTGAATCCAATAATTTGCCCTACATCTGCATATAATGACATTGGCCGCTTCACAAGAGACATGGCGGAAACCACAAGGTCACCATGCCCGCTGTCGTGAGGCGGCCAGCCCACGCCACTTCCGCCCTCCCTGGTAGGGGCCGGTCTATGTGTGTGCGGCACGCTGACGGGTCCAGGATGGGGAACACCGGGCCGCTGCCCCTTTTGTTTTAGCGGGGATGCCCCGGTATTGTACTTACATTTACATGTGGACCCCTCCCTGTCGGTATCCGGTGATGGGCGACACGTGATCGCGGCGTCAGGCCATGGCCACGACAGGGCTACCATAGTTTACCATAGTTTACAACATCTGAGGGAGCCGGATGGGGAAAAAAACCGGAGTTTTTGAGGGAGGGGTGGGCGTGATGGAGAGACGAAGTCAGACAACAAGGGAGCGAGTAATTCATTGAGTGAAGGATAGCGAGGGAGGGGTGGTGGTGGAGGGGTAAGGAAGGTAGGGTAGGGGTATAGAGGATACAGGCAATGGATCCTGGGATGATGGCTGGCGGATAGAGAGACGCGGATCGAAAGACACGAACATGCAAACATTGCATGGCCGACACACACGCAAGGTTTTGTCCCGTTTTATGTCCTCTGCCGAGATGCCACACTGCTACAGGACAATTATTATTAATTATGCACTGTGTTTCTTTACGTGTCTTAAAACAATTTTGATCCCGTTTTCGGAAAACATACTTTAATCGCAGTTTGATATATTTATATATTCATCACTTATTATACATGCCCTGTCGCCGGGCGCCTGAATGGCTCTCTGTACCACAGGGCGCGCCATACAATGTTCTGCACCGAGTAGGCTAACGGGGAGCATTTAATGCGGTACTTCAGCTTTAAAGGCCACTGAAGTAGAAATCAATCTGACACTTACTTTAATGCAGACATAACCGGACGTCAATAAATCACTTATCACTTATAACTGACGCACCGTCGCACATGGCTTGTTTCTGGCAAGCTCATATTGTAACTGTGAGCAGGCTAGAAAATTCATTATCAGTTTGATGTCTTCACATGATAGTTAGAAGTGGCTGTCGAAGACTCACCTTGCCTACCGCAGCCACGGTCGGACGGGTTACTGTCATGGTAATCCAGCCGGTCCGGCACAGATACGCCGCGTGACACTGTGTCCCTATCGTCAGGGGTCCCCGGCTAGTGCTGACATAATAGTCCCTAGTGGGAGAGCAGTGCGGTGATCACGTGGTCATAACCAACACCCCACGCTCTCCATGCCAACGGCTCGCCATGATGGCCACCCAGTGGTGCGAGGTACCAGCCACATACGCCTGATTGCACACTGCTTCTGAACACCAGATGCGACTCCGCATGTTTAAGTACGTAGACTGCGTCCTGTCACAGGCTGGAAGCCGCGAAAAGTTCCTTACATCAATAAACTTAACCCAACCTTCAAAAAATATATGGATTAGGGGCTCTACCTGGTGTATTGGTTTGCACACTAACAGCAAATCCATAGGTCCTGGTTTCGATTTCAAGCCCGGACACCTAATCTGGAACATCTTTAATCGTCCCGGGCGACAGTTTGGTTCAATTTAACCCTTTAGCTCCTGCGCTGGTAAAATGACTGCAGCCGTCACTAGGACCAACCCATTAGCCGTTAAGATCCTTCATTGATCGGTTATAATGAGGTAATGATGGCACCCGCACAGCTGGGTCAGAGTTTTTGACCCATTACGGGTTGTTTGATGCCTCGGCGAATGAATTCAGACGGCGCTTCCTGTAAAGCGACGTAACATCAATTGGGGACCAGTTCATAGTGTCCCGACATGCATTACATTTGATGGCGTCTACAGATGGCACTCCACTCCTGGCGTCCAGGCAGTCATTACCTTCCAATAATGACTCTGGACATGCAAGTGGCAAAGACGAATGTCTTATTTTTTATGCAATAATTGTGTACTGATAATTGTATTGATCAATTGTATGATTAATCTTCGGCTATTCACCCATGGCAGAGACGTGTGCAGGAATTTTTAAAACAACTACAAATTGTTCCACAAAAACATGAAAACAATCTTGTAAAAGCGTGACACGTAGGTGACCGCCGTGCATGTTACGTACTATTTGCACGTTCTATAATCGTTGCTAAGATAATGATAGAACACTGTAATCAACAAAGCTGGATGCATAGTAATATATAATGAGAGGCCAGGGGGCACATACTTCGAAAGGAGGAAGGGGGGAGGGTTGCACAGGTATACATAGAGTCTGAAAGGGTGCGGTGGGGAGGGGGGGCTCGCGTCCCCTACCCCTCCCTGGCCACCCAGCCCCCCCCCCGGACACGCCCATAGATGGCGATATTACGTTGCACCTCCTTTTGTTATATACCGGGGTTGCCATAATGTAGGAAAACGATATACCATGAATTGTCGCAGCACATATATTCGCAATATTGAAATTAGGCGTCGCTAACGTATTAAGTTACAGATTTATAACTCGACATGTCAATGCGTCTGTCTAACAGTGTACAAGTCTCTGTCAGTGTTTTTTTGTGCACCCGCCTGTAGTCTCTATCTTTTTGTTTTTCTACCAATACTTCTAGCTGTCTGGATGGCTGTCTGTATTTTTGTCTCTGGTTGTTTTTCTGTCGCTTTCTATCGGTCAGTTTCCGGGCAGCTGTCTGGTGGCCTTTACCGTTCACCATGTAACCGACGGGCCAGACTTTTAGGCCGGGAAATGTAATTATACGCTTTTGTGGTTGTAACACAGTCACTGAACACCGCGGTCCAGCGGCTTCGTTGTCTCTGAGGAAACAGTTTCGTCTTGTGTCTCTAACCCGCCGACAGGGTGGGGAGGGGGCAGGGGGGGGGGGGGCAGGAGGAGGAGGGAGGGGGGAGGAGGTAGGAGGGGGGGAGGGGAGGGTCAGAGTGAAGGATGGGGAAGGGGGAGGGTCAGGGTAAAGGGTAGGGAAGGGGAAGGGAGAGGGTCGGGGGCGTGGCGTTGAGAAACTTGGACCCACGTGGCAGGGTCGGCCTGCTCCAGAACGTGAGGACACGGGTGAAGAGGGCATGGTAGTGCATTGGAAGGTACATCACTGTAGAATGAGGGAGGCCGATATTCCAGTCATGCTCCTTCGCATTCTTCAGACTTTGCGGCAAGTCAAAGGTTAATCAATGTATATACAAATATAGTAATAGTAATAATAAGCAGCCACTACCTTTAGTAGGTTAAACAAATGTGCTCGGAAAAATTCAAAAGCCGATCAGGGCCAGGGCCAATCAAGCATTCTTGCTCTTGTGAATCAACGACGTCTTCTTGGCTTGGAACGTTCATCGAATGCAAGATGAACGCATTACACAGGATGTGCTCTGCGGTGACCTTGCCGATGGCAAAAGGCCAACTGGACGGACAAAGCTCAGGTTTAAGGATGTTCGCAAGGCATTCGGCATCCATTCAAATTCTTGGGAGGATCTGGCATTCGAAAAGAGGGAATGGTCACGTGTCGTGCGTGAGGGGATGGCCCACCATGACGTGCTCTGGTTTGAGAAACTGGACTCGAAACGCCAATCTAGGCACCCAGTGAGTACAAACCAAGACCTATCGACAGGTCATCAATGCGACGACTGCGGTCACATATAGGCTTATTCAGTCATAAGCGCAAATGCCGCGACGCACGTATCACTTGAAATCAAAGAAAGCTGCAAAATCCATCGTCTTTCGCAGACGGACGGATGCCAACAACTTATAAATATATACCCGTATGCTTTATTCCTACTAAAAGGCCCGTGGCCCATGCTACAATATAGAATACTGAAGTCTTTACTTATGTAATGAGCGAAGATACTATGGCGGCATATAGAGTTTGTAACGACGAATAAAATGTTTTAGGCCAAGGTGTCTGTGATGAAAGCCGAGTGAGTCTGTTGGTCCGAAGCTCCGTACGATAAATGACTGAACTACGGAGACTTTAGCACGCGTCTTGTCCATGCTGTAAAACTAACCTCGGTTGTTTCTTGGCATTCAATTGACTCGGCCTTGTGTGTTGTCCTAGGAATGAGACGTCAGTTCTACATTTTAAATTTAATAATATTATGTATAATATGCCATTATGGGGAGGTTTTTTGTAGTTTTTTGTCATTTTTCATATTAGGTTCTAACAAATATCAATAATTATCTCTGTGGTAATAACTGTGGTAATAACGTCATTTGGTTCTGTAACTTTTGGCCCATCTCATATGTAGGCCCACATCCTGGATCCTGGGTTACACTCTGTCCAGTCCCTCCAGAACAATAATGCCAGTCTCCGCTTCCGCACTGACCTCTGACTACCAATCTCCCCCACCTCTGCGCCCCACCCCGTCCCCACAGGATGCGGCCACGAAAGGCTTGCCCCGGGAGCAGGGGAGTGATGTCCGGGAGTGGGGGGGGGGGTGGTGAAATCACCTTAGCAGCGACTAACTTCCGGTCAAGTAGACTCAATTTACCAGTGCGAATTGGGCACCAGATTGCCTGGGCGATCAGAACCCCCCCCCCCCCCCCGGGTCCCAATACTGACCTTGTCTACCTACACTCCACCCACCCGCCTTCCTTCTCTAACCCTGTTTCCAGGCCAGTACCCCCACCAGTTTCCCGCAGCAGTCGTTCCAGGGCGGGTGTCACGGTCCCTCGTAGAGGCCAATAAATAAGCCATCAATCCGCTCACCTACTGACCAGCGCCCACACGACACGTGTCCTCTGACACATCGTTACACACAAGGCATGTTCCTAGACCACGTTATACACAGCCGGCATGTCCCTAGACCACGTTATACACAGCCAGCATGTCCTTAGGCCACGTTATACACAACGCATGTCCCTAGACCACGTTATACGCAGCTGGCATGTCCCTAGACCACGTTATACACAAGGCATGTCCCTAGGCCACGTTATACACAAGGCATGTCCCTAGACCACGTTATGCACAAGGCATGTCCCTAGACCACGTTATACACATCCCGCATGTCCCTAGATCACGTTATACACAACCGGCATGTCGCTATGAAATATTTTTCGTAACAACTGTATCGCGTTATAGGGCAAATTTCGGCCTCAATGCCCATATTTTGACGACGTAGTACACAAGAAAGCACTTGCCTTTTTATATGGTGCACATTACATTCTTATATTTGTGTAATAATCACCAATATATATAATTTCCATTTAAAAGATTAAAAACTTTACCAGATCTGCTCTGTGAGTAACTTCAAGTTAGGTGTAATGAATAATTATATTAAACAACAAAACTGGTTGCCGTAGACAAGGAATCCTGAGGCCAAGGTGTTCCGTTTTATGACACAAAAAATATTTCTCGATGCTGACACTCCATCGGCAGAAAACGCAGTTTTGCAAACATACTAAAGCACACGTCATAAAATGACGTACTTGCCATGGCGCCAAACGTGCTCTGACCAATACATGCTCTATATTTCCACCAGCCACGCGCGCCATGGCAACTATAGAGCCTTTCATCTGTGATTTAGTCTATTTGCGACGAAGTGTCTGCTACCAATGGAGTGTCAGCATGGAGAAATATTGTTTGTGTCTTAAAAAAGGAAAACCTCGCAGTACAAACGTAAGTTTGGCATCATTAAAACGGTCTAGTGTTGTTTTCTCACGTCAGTGATTTTCAGAGCGATCGCCGAAAATTCGCGGAAAATATGGGCCGAAATGTGAGTCTATGGCATTTATGGCTTTGACTTTCAACTCTGTATGTTTTTGCTCTGTGTAATCCATAACGAACCGTCTGCCTTACATGTCGCGGAGTAATGACAAAATGAACCACATATATTGAGTCGTTCCTCATTTCGCCATTACCCCGTATTCTTCACAAAGGAGGAAACAAACGAAAAGACAAACAACCACGTTTTGCAGTCCTCGCTCGGGCGACATTAAGAGCTTCAGCGCGGGGAAGGGGTGGGCGATATTAAGTAGATTATCCACTATGTTAGGCAGTTTAATCATATTCATCATTGTGAAGGATTACAAAGGGCCCAATGGGGGTGTCCGACGAAGGCCAAAGGGTATTGCTGCCTCGAGCACGTGCTGATCTTTATGTATGATGGGCAAAGAGATGGTGGTTTTGTGTGCTGACATTTTGTAGGGATACAAGCTGGAACCCTTGGGCGCCGATCAAAGCCATACGTCGAATGCGATCAATTATCGTCGCCATTTTCGAGCTTAGAAAGTGGATTGTGAACAGAAGGAATGGTGGAAGGTAAGAGGCTGGGTAAGATACTCCACACACTTTAACTCTTTAACACCGTAACTCTTAGCGGGATAAACGTCGACTAGAACAGACAGCTTAATGCATCTGCTGCCTCGGTACATTGACGTACATGGAGCCATTGATGTCTAAAGGCCTCCATACACTGGACGCGCCCGCATCCGCATCCGCCAGCGCCCGGATCAGCCCGCGTGAACAGACTGGACGCGCCGTACAGCACTGCCTGCCTCGCGCCACGACCATCCGCGTTTCACCCGACGATAACATATTAACTGTTGTTGGCATCCGTCCGTCTGGGAAAGACGATGGCTTTGCAGCTTTCTTTTGGTTTAAGTTGCACGAATTGCCTCCCGGCATTTGCGCTTATGACTGCATAAGCCTATCTGTGACCGACAGAACCGCAGTCGTCGCACTGGTGACCTGTCGATAGGTCTTGGTTTGTGCTTACTGGTGGGCACCCAGATTGGCGTTTCAAGTCCAGTTTCTCAAATCTGAGCCCGTCGTGGAGTCCCTGACGCAATGGATTAACCACGAGTCCCAAAATTGGATGCGGCTTCATGAGGAAATGTTCGTGTTAGCTGCCGCTACATGGACATGGTTTATAATTACCATTAGATACCATTTGCCATTGATTTGCCGTTGATTCTGGAGTAACGATAGTCTACTGTCTGGAAAATGGAACCTGTACTCTCATAATATATATGTATCATGGGAAGACCAAAAATGGGCCAATTCATCACTGTGTATGTTGCACTCACATTAGCCGTAAAACCTGCCTCCAGGGATTCCCCTATTCTTCTCCACACGTACTTTTTGCCCAGGATATATTTGTGAAATGAACTTGATTAGTCAAAGATGCATCGATGCTGCGAGACATGCTGCTGTTGAAAGGAAAGTCACAGCAGACGACAAAGATTAACCTGGGCTAAATACGACTGTTCTAATTGCTCATATATGCGGAGGCTCGCAGTAGGGCGCTTTGAAAATTAGCGACGTTTCTACTTCTCATTTTTGCCGTACCATGCAGTGCTGCAGGGCGGCGCGGCGCGTCCTGTGTGTGGGGTGTCACTGGAAATAATGCGGGCTATTTGAACAGGTTGGCGCTGGCGCTGGCGCGTCCAGTGTTTGGAGGCCCTTGCGTAACGCCAGCATTGGACGAATATCGACTAACGCCACACCAAAAAACACCATAAATTCTAACTTAATTCTATTTAAATGAATACATAAACGAGAAATTAATCACTAAGTCTACGTTTTAAGGCAAATATTGTGTTGTAGAAACGATGGCGTTGGACGGCTGTCCGATGGTTCATCTTGAATGGCATCAGACAGACGCCCAGCTGGCGGCCTCTGGCGGCCTCGGCTGGCGGCATCGCTATCTCACTCTATCACATTTATCGCCATTGTACAGCCATGGGACAACGTGTTATTAAAATGTGACCTTTCAGGGGCGGCTCCTTTCCAACTGCCATAGAATGCCCATTAATTCATTACTGGCGATTGGATCTATACATTGCGCATTGTTGTGCATGGAAACAGAATGAGCCCTTGGCTATCTTCCTGATGACCCGGCGAGTGGGAGAACAAGTCTCGCATAGCGACGTCCGATCTCGGGCCGGGTGACGTGGCCTTGGCAGCCATATTACGTGTGCACACTGACAAAATAACATTAATATATGATGCGAAGGGAACGTTAAAAAAAAGTATTATCTTGAGAGCGAAATAGATTTTAAATGCTCAAAAACTATAGCGTCGAACCGTTACCTGCCATTACATTGCATATGTACAGATAATATGTTAACTTTGTGTTCACACAACACAATGACCAATATTTGGCGAACAAAGAAGGTAACTATGTTACAAGTTAATCGAATAGCTTAATGAGCTTAATAATACTTTCATAGTGTTAACTATCAGTGTTTGTTATATTTATTTAAGAAGGAAGGATCTGTCGGGGTGGTATATTCAGGACGCTTCAACCGATTCTGGCCACAGAATGAAGGGAATGGCAGATCCATGTCCCCCGGGGTAACCCCCTACTTTTTGCGAAGAAGAACATTGCGACGACACAGACATGACCACAGCGTAGAAAGTGGTAATTGATTTGTGGTGTCAATGATTTTATGTAAGATATGATTATATATAACATATTGGTCATCTGTGGAACACGCATCAGTGTTGAGAATACGCCGTATCATTTAGGGAGACACATCCCATTTTGTGGAAGTTTGCGCCTCAACTTACAGAGGCGATGAGGATGGTCACTTCTGGGAAAATAACCATTCTATTCTATTCGACCCCTTTCGTGTAAAGAGTAATTTGATATAAGTAAGGTACTAAAAACTATTGCGAGAGTGTTGCAAAAGGTGCAATCGCAAAAAAATGTTGTTCCTCGAATTGAATTGAAGTATAAAGCTAAAAGAAAATGATATGAATAGAAATAATTGAAAAGTTACCTTTACTTTCTTGACGAGTTGCCACATGTGGAGAACTAGTTGATTGCCAAACGACTAATAATAACACTTCGATTCATATTCGGAAAAGGTTATTTTATCCTACAATTGCGCACCGGCTGTAATCCGTCGATTGTTTGAGGATATATATGTCTAGATTTTTAATCACTCGTCAATAAACTTCTTTAATTCATATCAGTGCATCAGTAGATTTCTGTCAGAACCTTCACAAGTAACCGTTGATCCCTTGACATTTCATTGGTGAGGAACATTTTACTAAAAAATGTGACTAATATTATCTATTGTTCGCTGAAGATGCGTCACTGAAATGTCAGCACAGCACTATTAAGACTTGACCAATCCCGGAAGTCAGCAGCAGTCTTTCCAAAGAAAGTGTCTATATGTAACTGACAGTTTTTGTCTTTGAATTGTGGTATCCGTGGGTGGGGATATGGATGCCTGCCCTGGCCCAAACCACGTTAGTATAAGAACATATTTAGAGAGGAGGGAGACCAAGGCGGAGTCTTACCGTAAGTATATTGTGAGTGAGGAGGGAGACCAGGTCGGAGTCTTACCGTAAGTATATTGTGGGTGATGAATGAGCCCAAGGCGAAGACTTATCGTAAGTATATTGTGAGTGAGGAGAGGGACCAAGACGGAGTCATACCGTAAGTATATTGTGGGTGAGGAGAGAGACCAAAGCGGAATCTTACCGTAAGCATATTGTGGGTGATGAGGGAGACCAAGGCGGAGTCTTACCGTAACAATATTGTGAGTGAGGACTGAGACCAAGGCGCAGTCTTACGCGAGTATATTGCCAGTGGGGAGGGAGACCAAGGCGGAGTCTTGCCGTATATATATTGTGGGTGATGAGGGAGACCAAAGCGCAGTCTTACCATAAGCATATTGTGGGTGAGAAAGGAAACCAAGGCACAGTCTTACCGTAAGTGTATTGTGGGTGAGGAGAGAGACCAAGGCGAAATCTTTCCGTAAGTATATTGTGGGTGAGGAGGGAGGCCGAAAGTTCATTTACATACAGCACTGTGTTATGATTAATATTCTGGGGATAAGTGTTTACCACGGCGCACCTTTACTCAGACTTACAGCCTCATGATGTCAGGTGTGATTTGTTGACGGCCCGTCATGCGACCGCGGGGCCTGCCGGGAAACCACACGCCGGAAGGGGTCTCGACGATAAGCTCAAATGATGGAAGTGGTACAGTAGGTCTTCTAAATCTTGTTGGCCATAGGGCATGATGAGATGCCACTTATGTGTCGAATGACGAGCAGTGCAGGGGCAGGTGTGCCAGAGGTCCAGGCGCCATGCCAACCGTCTTTGGAGGGTGGTATATCGATGCACATTCTGACGGTTAGCGAGCTGGGTTGGGCACGAAAGGCACAACGGCCTGAAGAGATCAAAAAAGACGAGACATCCATAATTTTAAAAAAGAATAGAAAAAGGCGAGATACCCAAAAACGACGCCACATATCCCACAGCGGACTCCGGATGCTAATAATGTGATATTACGGCCTAAGGGCAGTTAGCTGGCCAAAATGAATCAGTTGAGCAAGAGCGGTTATGAGCGTTTTGTTCCTGAATGAATGACAAGTCCATGTAAAACGAATTTTGGGTCACCCTCCAAACTCAACCACCGAATAACGGTTATTGAAATGGTATTTATGTACTTCATTGGTATCATAGAGAGAAACACAGAACGCTGGTTTTTGTTAAAACTAAGACAAATTGTTTCAACTAATTCTCAGGTTTGCAAACGTTGATACTTTCATTTTGAATATGGTGCATCTCTTGGTCAGACGTGTCTAAAATGTTGCAGGCCGGCCCTAATGCAACCATTGCCTCTATTATGGCCTGTCTGGTAGGACATCGATGGGGTTGGTCAGGCCGACAAGGCAAAATCACATCAATTGTATGTCATTTTGAAGATATCTGACGCTCATCATGAAGACATGACCAAAGATATGCATTTTTTTCTTCCCTTTATCTAGGCGCATATCTTCATGTTCTGTTCACATTATAGAGTTGGGAAAACTGGCAGCCATCTCCGAAAACAACCCACTTTACCATGCGATTCATCAAGCTATCTCGCCAACCTTTCCACAATTTATTGGTTGAGCCCTATGTATGTCTATTATTGAAATGAATGAATACCAGTTAGTAAATACATCACACACAAGTAAAACATTCGAAATATTTCTCATTGGATCTGCACGAGAAGCTTTAATTGAAGCGTTCCCTTCAGTACAAAACTCACGGTTGAATGCAATAATTTGCCCTACATCTACATATAATGACATTGGCCGCTTCACAGGATACATGGCGGAAGCTTCAAGGTTTCTTATGTTTTAGCGTGGATGCTCCTATATTGTACTCACATTTACATGTGGACCCCTCCCTGTCGGTATCCGGTGATGGGCGACACGTGATCGCGGCGTCAGGCCATGGCCACGACAGGGCTACCATAGTTTACCATAGTTCACAACATCTGAGGGAGCCGGATCGGGAAAGAACCGAGTTTTGAGTTTTGGAGGGAGGGGTGGGCGTGATGGAGAGACGAAGTCAGACCACATAGGAGCGAGTAATTCATTGAGTGAAGGATAGCGAGGGAGGGGTGGTGGTGGAGGGGTAAGGAGGGTAGGATAGGGGTATAGAGGGTACAGGCAATGGGTCCTGGGGTGATGGCTGGCGGATAGAGAGACGCGGATAGAGAGACGCGAACATGCAAACATTGCATGGCCGACAAACACGCAGGGTTTTGTCCTGTGTTATGTCCTCTGCCCAGATGTCACACTGCTACAGGACAATTATTATTAATTATGCACTGTGTTTCTATACGTGTCTTAATACAATTTTGATCACGTTTTCGGAAAACATACTTTAATCGTATTTTGATATATTTATATATTGATCACTTATTATACATGCCCTGTTGCCGAGCGCCTGAATGGCTCTCTGTACCACAGGGCGCGCCATACAATGTTCTGCACCGAGTAGGCTAACGGGGAGCATTTAATGCGGTACTTCAACTTTAAAGGCCACTGAAGTAGAAATCAATCCGACCCTTCCTTTATTGCAGATATAACAGGACGTCAATAAATCACTTATCACTTATAACTGACGCACCGTCTCACATGGCTTGTTTCTGTCAAGCTCATATTGTAACTGTAAGCAGGCTAGAACATTCATTATCAGTTTGGTGTCTTCACATGATAGTTAGAAGTGGCTGTCGAAGAGTCACCTTGCCTACCGCAGCCACGGTCGGACGGGTTACTGTCTTGGTAATCCGGCCGGTCCGGCGCAGATACGCCGCGTGACACTCTGTCTCTGTCGTCAGGGGACCCCGGCTAGTGCTGACCCCTAGTGGAAACGCAGTGCGGTAATCACGTGGTCAACCAATACTCTACGCTCTCCATGCCAACGGCTCGCCATTATGGCCACCCAGTGGCGCGAGGTACCAGGCACATACGCCTGATTGCACACTGCTTCTGAACACCAGATGCGACTCCGCATGTTCAAGTAGGTTGGCTGGGTCCTGTCACAGGCTGGAAGCCGCGAAAATCCCTCACATCAACACACTTAACCCAACTATTGATGAGGGCTCTCCCTGGTGTAATTGATTACGCACTAACAGGAAATCGATAGGTCGTGGGTTCGAATCCAAACCCAGACACCTAATTAGCAGCATCTTTCGTCGTCCACCTAGTCAGTTTTGGTCCGATTTAGGCCTTTAGCTGCACTGGTAAAATGACTGCAACCGTCACTACGACCGAGACGAAGGTACAGAGAGGTCCATGCCGCCCATAAGATCCCTCATTGATCGGTTATAATTAGGTAATGATGACACCCGAACAGCTGGGTCCCAGTTTTAGACTCATTACCTGTTGTTTTATGCCTCGGCGAATGAATTCAGATGGCGCTTCCTGTAAAGCGACGTAACATCAATTTAGGACCAGCTCAGAGTGTCCCGACATGCATTACATTTGATGGCGTCTACAGATTGCACTTCACCCGTGGCGTCCAGGCAGCCATTATCTTCCCAATAGTGACTCTGGACATCATGGGCATTCAATCCACGGGAATGGTTCTACAGCATGGTCTTCGGCTACTTTTCACGTTATTTGGCAAAGAACAATATGTCTTATTTTATATGCAATAAATATATACTAATTGTCAGATCACATCAAATGTAAGGTTAATATCCGGCTACTAACCAAAGGCGTGTGGAGGAATTCTTTACGGCACTCCACCCGTGGCGTCCAGGTAGCCATTACCTTCCCAATAGTGACTCTGGACAATATTGGCATTCAGTCCACCGGGAATGGTTCCACAACATGGCCCTCTTTTGGTATCTTTCACGATATTTCACGTAGCGTCAAAAACAGGAAGCCTACTGAACATGACATGGGCAGTGCGCAAACGGCAGAGACCACTATGTCTTATTTTGTATGCAATAATTGTGTACTGATAATTGTATTGATTAATTGTATGATTAACATCCGGCTATTCACCCATGACAGGGGCGTGTGCATTAATTATTGAAGTGGCATGGGGGAGGGGGTGGGGGTGGGGGGGGAGGTTACAATAAATTGTTCAACAAAAAGCATGAAAAATGCGTGTAAAAGCCGTAGGTGACCGTGGTGCACGTTACGTACTATATGCACATTTTATAATCGTTGACAAGACCAAGAAAGAGCACAAGCTTGACGCATTGAAATATTTAGGGAGAGGCCAGTGGGCACAGACTTTAAACAAAAAAACGTGGGGGGGGGGCTGGCACAGGTATCTCTGCGTTATAAGCAAATTAGGGCAGCATTTCCAAATTGTGATGACCTAGTACACAAGAAAGCACCTGCCTTTTTAGATAGTGCCCATTGCATATTTATATTTGTGTATTAAAAAGCAAAATATATCATTTCCATTTGAAAGAAAGTTCATCAAGGAACAGACCTTCTGTGTGAGTAACTTCAAGTTGGCGTAATGAAAGATTATATATAAGGCAACAAAACTGGTTCTCGTAGACAAGGAATCCTGAGACCGATGTGTTCCGTCTCTGTGAACTCTGTTGTTGCACTGCGTAATCCATAACGAACCGTCTGCCTTACTTCCTGGGGATTAATGACACAATGCACCGCATATATGGAGTCGTACCTCAGTTCGTCACTACCACGTATTCTCCACAAAGGAGAAATAAAACAAAAAGACAAACAACCGCGTTTTGCAGTCCCCCTTCGGACGACATTAACAGCTTGAGGGTGGTGAAGGGGTGGGCGAAATATAAAGTAGATTATCTATCATGTCAGGCGGTGGCCGGGTTGTCCGCCATTTGTCACACTTCAGGCCTACTCGGCCGTCCGTAGAGCCATTAATCCATGGTCTGTCTTAGAACCAGCTTTCCAGCCCGTGTCCCGCCTCCCACAAACACCATTAAATACAGGGTGTTCGGGTGATATGGAGATAATAAGTGCGCAAACGACGGCTCAGTGCCATGTGGTGCATGGCTCCTTCTGGAGGGGTTGAAGAGCCAGGAAGTTGTTTAACCTGGGTCAGGTGGTCGCCTCCAATTCTTATCGGTCGCCGCGTCTCTGGGAGGGATCGGGTTTCAGGGGAAGGAAAATAGTTGCAATTCACAGGAAACAACAACATGGCACTGGACAGCGGCTGAGGCGACGTCATATGTCTGTCTGCTCCAAAGCCAGTAATAAGTCATTGAGGTAAAAAGTTATTCGTATTTCAACGATGCAGCAGATCGTCTTCACTGGTGAAGTCTTTTTTCGGTTGTTCAATCATATTCACCATTGTGAAGGATTACAAACGGCCAAATTGTTGTTCGACGAAAACCAAAGGGGATTGATGTATCACACATGTTCTGCTTCTCCTGTATAATGGGCAAAGAGATGATGGTGTTGTGTGCTGAGGTTTTTTAGGGCTACAAGCTGGAACCCTTTGTCGCCGATCAAAGTCATACGTATGGAGGGCCATCCTAACATGTATTCCCTACTTTTTGATATAACGCATTAAATAATTGATATCAATAATTCAATTCTCCATATCAGGAAATAAGTTCAAAAATTAGGAAATAAATGCTAAGATGGCCCGCCATATATCTGAGTCACCTGTCTAGCCAGCACGTGGCAAAACTCTGTCTCTCTTGCCAAGACGTTTCGTAAACAAACGTTTTTACGTATGTGATGTAGTAGGGCGTCTGTCGCCAAGTGAGTGTTTGGAGCGGCTGGCGTGAGAAGGGATGTTGTGTCAGCACAGGATCGCCCAGCCGGCGGACACTGATTCTCTACAGACCCCTACATATACACCCGATGGTCATTCAGCGAGTCCTCACCGCCGTGTTCAGTTTTTGCGCTACCGCCGCCGTGGACGCTGGGCGTGTTTTTACTTCTCTCCTCAGACTCCTGCCGTCCATACCATCTCCCAGCCTAGAGGAAGATCTTGTGATGAGGTTGTCGGGTGTCGTTTTAGTCTGTGTGTTTTTTGTTTAGTCCTGATATGCGACCCGGTAGTGGCTCGATCTTCTCTGCCCCTGTCCCATCAGGTTCCGGGATTAGGAGGTCCAAGAGTCGATGTTTAAAAAACATATGACGACGTGTTACTGTCTGTTGCCACACCATGGGTATCATATGTGAAGGGAACGACGCACGTGAGTGTAACAAGGCACAGGACGGCAGAAATAATAAGTGTGTTACAGGTCGAATTGGACGCTCAATCCTCCCCCCCCCCCCCCCCCCGCAAACCTATTCCGAAGTGGCTCCAAAATCAGATATAAAATAAGATTTTGCCATGCACGCCTGTTTGGTACGCCCTGTTCCGTGTTTGCGACGTTTCTTGCAAATTATGAGAGCCCACTTAAACTCAAACCTGCATACGTCTTTCTCTCTTTCTCTCTCCATAAATATATATATATAATAAACGGCAGACGTGAGTAATACTCGAGCTATGCTGAAACAATGGTTCGCTCTTACATGGAAGAACGACCGCACCACCCCCCCTTTGCAAATTCCTAGATCCGCCCCTGCTAAATATTTATATTACTTTTTGTACTACGTATTTCATTGTTGACTTGTAAATGATATGCCACAACACGGCATTTGGATATCGGTGATTCAAATAATGAGGATTTCGGCGAAGAAGTAGGTCAGGTTGAAGTGGGTGGAGCTATTGGGCGAGGGTGAGGGTTATGGCGACGAAATATCTGAGTAGGCTATTAATTTGAAATCCGCCGCAGGGTGTCGCTACGCAAGTCTTAAGCCAGTAAAGTCAGAGCCAACAATTATACAAAACCATATGATACATACATTTAACTGGTATTTCCATCACAGCTTGTAATAGCTGGCAAACAAGACAATTTATGCAATTTCTTCTACAGGATTTTAATTCAAAATAATAGTACCAGGACACCATGCCTGGACGCTTAAACACCACATGTGTCCACTAATTACTCTCACACCAGAAATGCCTGAACACATCTAACATTGTTAAATTACTATGCAATTGCTATTAATAAGAGCCTCTCAGATAGGCAATCTGCATACCTAAAAGAAGGCTGGGCCTCAACGCCAGATCTTTCATGGGAAGGTTACAGTGGAACGCATTGGATGCGACCCACACCCGCCAACAGACGACAGCGCAAAGAGCAAACCTCGCGACTGGGATTTAAATACCGGAGTCTACGGCTCCCACAATGCTATAGGTGGGGTCAAGGACGTTCAACGATACTTCCGACAGACGACATATGTGTGCGGTTCAAAACACAACACACACAGTACAACTGTCGGATGATTCAAGCTAAACTACAACTTTAAGAGCAATTGTCAGCAGCGATTTAACACACACTATGGTAGGAAAACGTGTAAAGTAACATTTAAGTCCACATTCTCTAAATCTCAAGAAATAAACGTGAAAGGTGAATGCAGATGGCATCTGTCAAAATCGGTCCCCTTACATAGTTAACGACGCTTTTACAACTCAGATTGAGTTCTTTGCTCGATTTATTTATGACAATGTATATGATAATGTAGTTTATCTGCATAACGGAGGGCCAGCCACCGCGCCCGTGTACCAAAGACTCAGATACACTGAGGTATCCAGGCCCACCCAAGGGATTCCTAGGCGGCATGGGTCGGACATGCCTGGACTGACCGGCGACGGCTTACAGTCTCATCACTGATGCACGGCACCAAAAGCCATGATTCTTGACACGGGTTCAGACATTGTCTATACACCGAAAAGATGAATAATGAAGACAACTGAAAGCCACTGGAATAGCAAACAGGAAACATAAGGAATACATGTATATGCATTTATAGCCATTGTGCTAATGGAGCCTCAGGCCCATTGTAGAAAAAAAAAACAATGTATACCATACGTCAGGCGAATGAATACTTTATAAACATAACAACCCAAACATTATCAAGCGGTCTAGTATTATTTGTAGACATTAAAGAAATTTTTAATCTAGAAGATTAACATGAATCTGGTAAGTAACGTATGCGTAAGTCGCAATACAGTAGGCACTCCATTATAACATGAAACTCTCATCTACGAAGATAAACTGGCTTGATTGTTTACAGAATTGACAAATTCGCAGTTCTCGAGTTATATTTTCTTGATGTTTGTCTACAGAAATATTGTGACTACTACAGGGCAGACTTGCCATTGCTAAGGTATGGCGTCTGGGATTTTGTTTTAAAGTGTTCGAATTAGCTGATGATCACTCATGTGTTGCAATATCCGACGTTGCTTGAAACAAGCCAAACACCATTGGAACATTACCTGCTCCATGATTGAACCATACCAAACCATATCCATAGCGGTACAAGAGTTCTCTAATGCCGGTTACCCAGGTCCGTTTTGCAGCAGCAGCATGGTCGCGTAACATTAAGTGGCAGCAGTGCGGGAATTTGGCATAAAGTTCGATGTGGACTAACTGAATCCAATAATTTATTTTAATATTATTTTATTATTTATTTTTATTTGATTTATTTTTATTATGTTTTTCTATTTTATTTTCTGGCAGAGAAACGGATGGACAAATGACAATATATAACTAAAACATTTAAAGGGATATAAATTTAAAACTATATATTCCAAATAACTGTATGCATAGTCTATATTATTAATTGATCTATATGCACGCGTTTCCGATATTTATTCCCGTGTGGGCTAAGCGATGCCACATATAAATACAGAGATGTTTCATATACGCCACAGTGACGGCACGAAAGTAATCTTCATTCGCATCTCTCATTGCTCTTGTCCATCAAGGTCATCGCCTCACATCGCCACAAAGATTGCCCTAACGGACTTTATTCCATGTCACTGACTCCGCCCAAGCGGCCTTTCAGGAGGAGCCTTGGGCCCATTGACCTGGGGAGGCCGTGTGAGCTATCGCCGGTCAATATCAGGCGGCCTCCATTCTGTCGTTGAGCGATGTCTCCATGAAGACGGCGGGGGTGCCGGCCGTAGGGAGCTTGGCGGAGCATCCCAAGTGGGCAGTGGGTGCTCCGTTAACAGTGTCCCTGTACCGCCCCCCCCCTCCCCCCGACCCGCGCCCCCGGGATGCGCGCGTCTTAGTGGTGGCCTCAGTCGGCGGCTTCATTAGGATCCGCGTCCTTCACTTGACATGACTAACAAGAGCCCCAGAAGACATGGCGAATATCACGCTGAGAGGTTTTGTCTTATGGTATGAATGTATGGATGAGGAAGATGCATTATTGTATAAGGATATATTTATATATTACGGCGTAAGAATACGGACATGGTAGTGTGATGCCGGGCAATGACAGAAAGTGCGATGACATTATTTCACCCACTGTGGTTGTCAGTCTTTCAAACCATCTCCGAGCAAGGGACTTAAATACTCTCTGTTCATCGCCGAGAACAGGTTTACCGCAGAAGCATTCCCTCAAACCAGCTAACCTCACCGTTAGCAGTTATTTAACTTCCGTCCTTATCCAACTATACCCCAGCGACATGCCGCCGCTCTCCCCTCGCTCGGTCCATTGGTATATTTTATTTAAAAGCTTCCCTATGGATCCTTTGCTATAAATGGGGCTTGGATGTAAAAGGAGCGGGCACTGAGCGGCAGTAATTATCCCAGCTTAGCGGGTCTTTGTCTGGCTGCATCTGTGTTTTAGGTCTTACTGCCTCGCATCTATGAAGTGGACACCGTACGCAAGGACGTAATGTGGCGGGCAGCGCCAGACGGGCGGCACTCACGGGGAAGTCGGATGCCCGGTCCTCCCGCAGACAGCCTCACCCAAGGGGCAGTCGGGTGCACCGTCCTCCCGCAGACAGCCTCACCCAAGGAGCAGTCGGGTGTCCCGTCCTCCCGTAGACAGCCTCACCCAAGGAGCAGTCGTGTGCCATGTTCTCCCGCAGACAGCCTCACCCAAGGGGCAGTCTGATGCCCTGTCCTCCCGTAGACAGCCTCACCCACGGGGCAGTCGTGTGCCATGTTCTCCCGCAGACAGCCTCACCCAAGGGGCAGTCTGATGCCCGGTCTTCCCGCAGACAGCCTCACCCACGGGGCAGTCGGGTGCCCCGTCCTCCCGCAGAGAGCCTCACCCACGGGGCACTCGGGTGCCCCGTCCTCCCGCAGAGAGCCTCACCCAAGGGGAAGTCGTGTGCCATGTTCTCCCGCAGACAGCCTGACCCAAGGGGCAATCAGGTGTCCCGTCCTCCCGCAGACAGCCTCACCCAAGGGGCAGTCAGGTGTCCCGTCCTCCCGCAGACAGCCTCACCCCCGGGGCAGTCGGGTGCCCTGTCCTCCCACAGACAGCCTCACCCAAGGGGCAGTCAGGTGCCCCGTCCTCCCGCAGACAGCCTCACCCAAGGGGCAGTCGGGTGCCCAGTCCTCCCGCAGACAGCCTCACCCACGAGGCAGTCGGGTGTCCCGTCCTCCCGCAGACAGCCTCACCCAAGGGGCAGTCGGGTGCCCCGTCCTCCCGCAGACAGCCTCACCCAAGGAGCAGTCTGATGCCCCGTCCTCCCGCAGACAGCCTCACCCAAGGGGCAGTCTGATGCCCCGTCCTCCCGCAGACAGCCTCACCCAAGGGGCAGTCAGGTGTCCCGTCCTCCCGCAGACAGCCTCACCCACGGGGCAGTCGGGTGCCCCGTCCTACCGCAGACAGCCTCACCCAAGGGGCAGTCGGGTGCCCCGTCCTCCCGCAGACAGCCTCACCCGCGAGGCAGTCGGGTGTCCCGTCCTCCCGCAGACAGCCTCACCCAAGGGGCAGTCGGGTGCCCCGTCCTCCCGCAGACAGCCTCACCCAAGGAGCAGTCTGATGCCCCGTCCTCCCGCAGACAGCCTCAACCAAGGGGCAGTCTGATGCCCCGTCCTCCCGCAGACAGCCTCACCCAAGGGGCAGTCAGGTGTCCCGTCCTCCCGCAGACAGCCTTACCCACGGGGCAGTCGGGTGCCCCGTCCTACCGCAGACAGCCTCACCCAAGGGGCAGTCGGGTGCCCTGTCCTCCCACAGACAGCCTCAGGCAAGGGGCAGTCAGGTGTCCCGTCCTCCCGCAGACAGCCTCACCCAAGGGGCAGTCGGGTGCCCCGTCCTCCCGCAGACAGCCTCACCCACGGGGCAGTCGGGTGCCCCGTCCTCCCGAAGACAGCCTCACCCAAGGAGCAGTCGTGTGCCATGTTCTCCCGCAGAAAGCCTCACCCAAGGGGCAGTCGGGTGCCATGTTCTCCCGCAGAGAGCCTCACCTAAGGGGCAGTCGGGTGCCCCGTCCTCCCGCAGACAGCCTCACCCACGGGGCAGTCGGGTGCCCTGTCCTCCCGCAGACAGCCTCACCCACGGGGCAGTCGGATGCCCCGTCCTCCCGAAGACAGCCTCACCCAAGGAGCAGTCGTGTGCCATGTTCTCCCGCAGACAGCCTCACCCACGGGGCAGTCGGGTGTCCCGTCCTCCCGCAGACAGCCTCACCCAAGGGGAAGTCTGATGCCCCGTCCTCCCGCAGACAGCCTCACCCAAGGGGCAGTCTGATGCCCCGTCCTCCCGCAGACAGCCTCACCCAAGGGGCAGTCAGGTGTCCCGTCTTCCCACAGACAGCCTCACCCACGGGGCAGTCGGGTGCCCTGTCCTCCCACAGACAGCCTCACGCAAGGGGCAGTCAGGTGCCCCGTCCTCCCGCAGACAGCCTCACCCAAGGGGCAGTCGGGTGTCCCGTCCTCCCGAAGACAGCCTCACCCAAGGAGCAGTCGTGTGCCATGTTCTCCCGCAGAGAGCCTCACCCAAGGGGAAGTCGTGTGCCCGGTCCTCCCGCAGACAGCCTCACCCAAGGGGCAGTCGGCTGCCCCGTCCTCCCGCAGAGAGCCTCACCCAAGGGGCAGTCAGGTGTCCCGTCCTCCCACAGACAGCCTCACCCAAGGGGCAGTCTGGTGCCCCGTCCTCCCGCAGACAGCCTCACCCAAGGGGCAGTCGGGTGCCCCGTCCTCCCGCAGACAGCCTCACCCACGGGGCAGTCGGGTGCCCCGTCCTCCCGCAGACAGCCTCACCCACGGGGCAGTCGGGTGCCATGTTCTCCCGCAGACAGCCTCACCCAAGGGGAAGTCGTGTGCCCGGTCCTCCCGCAGACAGCCTCACCCAAGGGGCAGTCGGGTGCCCCGTCCTCCCGCAGACAGCCTCACCCACGGGGCAGTCGGGTGCCCCGTCCTCCCGAAGACAGCCTCACCCAAGGAGCAGTCGTGTGCCATGTTCTCCCGCAGAAAGCCTCACCCAAGGGGCAGTCGGGTGCCATGTTCTCCCGCAAAGAGCCTCACCTAAGGGGCAGTCGGGTGCCCCGTCCTCCCGCAGACAGCCTCACCCACGGGGCAGTCGGGTGCCCTGTCCTCCCGCAGACAGCCTCACCCACGGGGCAGTCGGATGCCCCGTCCTCCCGAAGACAGCCTCACCCAAGGAGCAGTCGTGTGCCATGTTCTCCCGCAGACAGCCTCACCCACGGGGCAGTCGGGTGTCCCGTCCTCCCGCAGACAGCCTCACCCAAGGGGAAGTCTGATGCCCCGTCCTCCCGCAGACAGCCTCACCCAAGGGGCAGTCTGATGCCCCGTCCTCCCGCAGACAGCCTCACCCAAGGGGCAGTCAGGTGTCCCGTCTTCCCACAGACAGCCTCACCCACGGGGCAGTCGGGTGCCCTGTCCTCCCACAGACAGCCTCACGCAAGGGGCAGTCAGGTGCCCCGTCCTCCCGCAGACAGCCTCACCCAAGGGGCAGTCGGGTGTCCCGTCCTCCCGAAGACAGCCTCACCCAAGGAGCAGTCGTGTGCCATGTTCTCCCGCAGAGAGCCTCACCCAAGGGGAAGTCGTGTGCCCGGTCCTCCCGCAGACAGCCTCACCCAAGGGGCAGTCGGCTGCCCCGTCCTCCCGCAGAGAGCCTCACCCAAGGGGCAGTCAGGTGTCCCGTCCTCCCACAGACAGCCTCACCCAAGGGGCAGTCTGGTGCCCCGTCCTCCCGCAGACAGCCTCACCCAAGGGGAAGTCGTGTGCCCGGTCCTCCCGCAGACAGCCTCACCCAAGGGGCAGTCGGGTGCCCCGTCCTCCCGCAGACAGCCTCACCCACGGGGCAGTCGGGTGCCCCGTCCTCCCGAAGACAGCCTCACCCAAGGAGCAGTCGTGTGCCATGTTCTCCCGCAGAAAGCCTCACCCAAGGGGCAGTCGGGTGCCATGTTCTCCCGCAAAGAGCCTCACCTAAGGGGCAGTCGGGTGCCCCGTCCTCCCGCAGACAGCCTCACCCACGGGGCAGTCGGGTGCCCTGTCCTCCCGCAGACAGCCTCACCCACGGGGCAGTCGGATGCCCCGTCCTCCCGAAGACAGCCTCACCCAAGGAGCAGTCGTGTGCCATGTTCTCCCGCAGACAGCCTCACCCACGGGGCAGTCGGGTGTCCCGTCCTCCCGCAGACAGCCTCACCCAAGGGGAAGTCGGATGCCCCGTCCTCCCGCAGACAGCCTCACCCAAGGGGCAGTCTGATGCCCCGTCCTCCCGCAGACAGCCTCACCCAAGGGGCAGTCTGATGCCCCGTCTTCCCGCAGACAGCCTCACCCAAGGGGCAGTCAGGTGTCCCGTCCTCCCACAGACAGCCTCACCCACGGGGCAGTCGGGTGCCCTGTCCTCCCACAGACAGCCTCACGCAAGGGGCAGTCAGGTGCCCCGTCCTCCCGCAGACAGCCTCACCCACGGGGCAGTCGGGTGTCCCGTCCTCCCGAAGACAGCCTCACCCAAGGAGCAGTCGTGTGCCATGTTCTCCCGCAGAGAGCCTCACCCAAGGGGAAGTCGTGTGCCCGGTCCTCCCGCAGACAGCCTCACCCAAGGGGCAGTCGGCTGCCCCGTCCTCCCGCAGAGAGCCTCACCCAAGGGGCAGTCAGGTGTCCCGTCCTCCCACAGATAGCCTCACCCAAGGGGCAGTCTGGTGCCCCGTCCTCCCGCAGACAGCCTCACCCAAGGGGCAGTCGGGTGCCCCGTCCTCCCGCAGACAGCCTCACCCACGGGGCAGTCGGGTGCCATGTTCTCCCGCAGACAGCCTCACCCAAGGGGAAGTCGTGTGCCCGGTCCTCCCGCAGACAGCCTCACCCAAGGGGCAGTCGGCTGCCCCGTCCTCCCGCAGAGAGCCTCACCCAAGGGGCAGTCAGGTGTCCCGTCCTCCCACAGACAGCCTCACCCAAGGGGCAGTCTTGCCCTGTCCTCCCGCAGACAGCCTCACCTAAGGGGCAGTCGGGTGCCCCGTCCTCCCACAGACAGCCTCACCCAAGGGGCAGTCGGGTGCCCCGTCCTCCCGCAGACAGCCTCACCCAAGGGGCACTCGGGTGTCCCGTCCTCCCGCAGACAGCCTCACCCAAGGGGCAGTCTGGTGCCCCGTCCTCCCGCAGACAGCCTCTCCCAAGGGGCAGTCGGGTGCCCCGTCCTCCCGCAGACAGCCTCACCCAAGGGGCAGTCGGGTGCTCCGTCCTTCCGCAGACAGCCTCACCCAAGGGGCGGTCGGGGGCTCTGACCTCCCGCAGACAGCCTCACCCAAAGGGCAGTCGGGTGCCCCGTCCTCCCGCAGACAGCCTCACCCAAGGGGCAGTCGGGTGCCCCGTCCTCCAACAGACAGCCTCACCCAAGGGGCAGTCGGATGCCCCGTCCTCCCACAGACAGCCTCACCCAAGGGGAAGTCGGGTGCCCCGCCCTCCCGCAGACAGCCTCACCCAAGGGGCAGTCGGGTGCTCCCGTCCTCCCGCAGACAGCCTCACCCAAGGGGCAGTCGGGTGCCCCGTCCTCCCGAAGACAGCCTCACCCAAGGGGCAGTCGGGTACCCCGTCCTCCCACAGACAGCCTCACCCAAGGGGCAGTCGGGTGCCCCGTCCTTCCGCAGACAGCCTCACCCAAGGGGCAGTCGGGTGCCCCGTCCTCCAACAGACAGCCTCACCCAAGGGGCAGTCGGATGCCCCGTCCTCCCACAGACAGCCTCACCCAAGGGGAAGTCGGGTGCCCCGCCCTCCCACATACAGCCTCACCAAAGGGGCAGTCGGGTGCCCCGTCCTCCCGAAGACAGCCTCACCCAAGGGGCAGTCGGGTGCACCGTCCTCCCACAGACAGCCTCACCCAAGGGGCAATCGGGTGCCCCGTCCTCCCGCAGACAGCCTCACCCAAGGGGCAGTCGGGTGCCCCGTCCTCCCACAGACAGCCTCACCCAAGGGGCAGTCGGGTGCCCCGTCCTGCCACAGACAGCCTCACCTAAGGGGCAGTCGGGTGCCCCGTCCTCCCACAGACAACTTCACCCAAGGGGCAGTTTTGTTTCGTTAGAGCTACATTGTCTGTCTACACGTAATCATTTGACTAGATTTGTTTCGGGCGCAACATTCCGGGTAACATTAGGGCACGAATCCGGACTGTTTGGTTTTTCCTGAATGCTCAGATCATTTAAAGCAATACATTCCGTAATTGTTTGTATTACCAATCTCTTCTCCATGTCAAATATGTACATTCTGTCTTGAATTTAAATCCTGAAAGAATGCGGGCTATACGGAGACAAGCATTTTGGTCAACGGAGCAGAAGTTGGGGGCCGGCTTTATATCCCTACGCGCCTGTTCGCAGTTCGCTATTTTGTGTGTGATGTCGGCCGCGGCTCGCTATCACGTTCGCGTGCGATATAAATAAACCGCGCAGTTGTATGCTGAAATGTTTGTTTTACAGACTCAAAGAGATATAAAAGCATATGCGTCATAAATTTTTAGATACTTTTAGTCTTGATTCTAAAATGTAAAAAATCTAAGATGGCGCATGTAAGCATATCGCTTTAATTGCCATATGCTATCTATTGGCCTAGTTTGTATGCCTTCTTCTAATATATTTCACAAAAGTTTAAATTATTACAATTGTTTGCACTTGTTGTGGCCCCCGTGTTAATATATCTTAACATTTCGCTTATGTATGCCCTCTTTCACGCATTTAGTCCTCATCTTTAGCATCTGCCTCTCCCCTCTTCCTCCGCTGTGTTTTGTCATTGTTACTTACGTTGTATTGTGTCGGCGGATTGGTTTCCACCTGGTCACGTAACGCTTTGTATGGTCAAGATATGCGTCCCTACGTAACCCATTTTCGTCAGGTGAATCAATTGGTGACATTACCGATGCCATTTTTTTTTTTTTTTTTTGGTAAACATTATTGATTTCACAATGCTAAATCAAATGTTAACACTATCTCTGCGGGACCACGTCGTACAACCGACGTGTGAGTAACAGCAGTCGACTCAGTGATCTACAATGGCACCATTCCAGAAAGTCTCCTTGAGCTGTCATTGACCAACATCAGCCATCTTTCTTTGCATTCTCGAAACCGGCTATATTTGCATACTCACCAGCCTTAATTATGACTTATCAGATCCGTTTCAGCGTAACTATCATATTAAAAGTTAACGTGCCTGGAAATGCCGTCTGTGACACGATAAGTGCTGAAGTCATGTGCGCAAAATATGTTGTTTGAGTCAAGAGATATCTGACAGCAAGCTAAATGTGAGCCATTAAAGCTGATTAGGCAGCAATCACTCAAGTGTATGTCAGAGAGCAAGATGTTCTGTTTTGTTTTTTACGTGTATATGACTCACTTGGTTGAATAAACGAATACTGAACTGTACTCAAGCTTAATCTTTTTCTGTTTTCTTTTTCTTGTTTCTGTTTCTATTCTTATTCTTATTCTTATCTTATTGTAACTGTTATTCTAAGTCTAAAGTTTATGATTATTCTTATTCATATTCATATCCATGTTCATATTGTTATATTCATATTCATATTATTATTATTATTATTGTTCTATACCGGTGCGGCTCTATTTTGTAGTGTCTTGCAACAATGACCTAACGATTCCATTTCGTTCTTGCAGACAGTAACACTTTTTTTTTATATTCCATAACGATATTTCTTAATTGTCGAATTGAAAACTGTTAAAATGATGTAGATGATATCTTGGACGCGGCGACCCGGTCGCATATGGCGGCCCTGGTCGATATCATCCCGTGGGAGAAAGGCGCCAGAACACGCACCAATGAAATATGTCGTCGGGAAAGACCCATTCACCCACTTGTCCATTGGTTCTTTAACGTGATGGCCAGAGTTGCGTACGGCGAGTGCTATCCCCATAACCTAGGTGGCGGGTGTGGCGGGGGGGAGGGGGGGGTGTGAGTAACCTCCGTGAAGACCGCGGGGGGCACCGCTGTGCCTAGTTAAGCCATCCCTATGAAGGCCTTCATTTCAGGACCACATTGTCTCATGCAATCAACTCATCCTCGTGACCAGCTCTCGCGAGAAAAGTGACGGTCGCCTGTCGATGAACGTCCTATTTCCGCCGGATGGTAACAGAAACACGCCCGCCCTACCGCTTCCCCCCTTCCTCCCTCCCTCTCCCCATATCGAAAGATGAGGGGACGACGGAGGGTGTAGTGGAAGGTGGGGAAGGTGGGGGACATGACAAACTGCGATATCTTCCAGATAATTATAAACCCCGCGGCACTGCAATGCCGGCCTGATAAATGGACAATCTTCAGGCTGGAAGGGGCTCCGCTGTATGGTAGAGCACCGGAAATGTGGACAGGGCGCTGCATACATAATGTTGGCCCAAGGAAGTCGTTCGGCGTGACGAATGGTCTCTGTGGAGACCAGATTATCTCTATCTGGACCCTTCCCGGGGATTGTCTATTAAGGCAGAAGATAGGGTTTAAGTGACACCCTATCCATGCACACCATGGCGGGAATGTCGCCCAACTAGTGTCCCCATGATGAGTCAATTTCCTCCTTTAATCACCGACGCGCACATCCCGCGTCGGGGTCGCAGTTTTGTAAAGCTCTCCCTCTTTTGGCCAAACGATACTTTTAGTGGCTAACGGGAAGATTGATTTGATGGGTGGCCGTTCTCGTGACATTACCTTTGCCTCGGAAACCCTGTGTGAGCAACAGCAGTTGGCTTACGCAAATGTGCCAACCAAAACGCTTAATGTATTTATAAAACAGGACTAGTTTCAGAACATCAATCAGAAAAGGTCTGGCGGAGTTACCGACTTGTAATTAAGATTTGTTTATGATTGAGCACAGTTTAGTGCATTTATTATTTTTGTCCTGGAAATATTATCCTCATATATGTGTTACTTTACCGTTTGTTATAGTTGTAGCTACGTGATAACTTATATCGCCGATGTCTTTTGTTAATTGAAAATGTTTTAAATTTAGTTTCCTTTTGCAGGTCTTTAAACTAAAATCGTAACGCCCTCTGGATACAGAAGGAAGCCCCTTGAGCCCCGGACACGACCCGACAGTCACGAACTGGACCTTTAAAGCTTAACGCAATTTACCTACAAATGGGACAAAATCCGAGAATGTCTGGATAAAATGGACGTAAAGTGGTGGGTTAGTGCGCTCATTATTTCTCTTTGTACATGTTTCGTGGCCATTTGCAGAGAGGGTGAGTTACTGGTCTGTGCTGCGATCCCCAGTTCAAAGCACACATAATGTATGAGGAGATTAAAGCTGTTCATTTTGTTTATTGTAAATAAGCTGCAGACTTCTCGTGAATTTGCAGCCCTTCTCTTCCCCACAAGATATCGATCCGCCGGCGACAGAGACCATGTCCAATATTTCCTCTGACCCCTCCTCCACTTCCCCCCTCCCCCCCTCCGCCTATTGCGTTATCCGTCTTCCACCTGCCTACCTCAAAATGTAAAGGTGCAGCCATTTCTAATAAGGCAAATATTTGGCTATGCCCGATGATAAAAAATGCGATCAAAGCCGATAATAAAAATGTGTGACCAAACCCGATAATAAAAATGTGGGACCATACCCGATAATAAGCAAATGAGGTATCACGAAATTGCGGCGTGACTACTGGGACCTTGGTTTCCCAATCTTTGCCCAAGGGTGGCCAGATATTGGCATTTTCTCATCGACCGGAGCTGGTCGAGCAGTTGGGCGAGGGCCGACTGATTGCCTCGAGGGGAGGGTTGGCAGGGCGTCGATGGACAGGACGACAGCGCTGTCCATCCACACCCGGCTCCGTATCCTTGGTCTGGTTGGCGTCTTGGCGTGGCTGACCTCGGCCACCGTATGGGATTATGGGTGTGAAGTGTCGTCCTAGCGCATAAAGGGTATTATGTTGTGTGTTGTTGGCTCCTCTCGTTGTGGTAACCGAGTGTCTTCGTCTTCAGTCTCTGCTTATATTAAACATCGTCTCCTGTATTTACCCGTTGATACCGGGGGGCACAATGATTCAAATCTGGTGGGGGTTGGGGGAGGGTCCGCGGGTGCCCCTTGATGCCTGAGAAAGCGGAAATTTGTGATGCAAAAGAGCGGATTTTTTAAAGCTTGCGACCTGTGGCGTGGGAGACTGAAACGGCCGGGGGGAGGGGTGGGGGGCTTAAAATGTGCGTTCACAGTAAACCGAGTGAGTCAACGGAAAAAAATACTTCTTCCGAGCGGCTGTAGGCGGTGAAAAAGAGGGGGTGGGAGAGCGAAACCCCATCAAAACCAGCAATGTATTAAGTACCCCCCAAAACATTTTCATGAATTTAAAAACTGGGAGACGTTATTTCTATCACGCCTGGTGACAGCCTTCAAAGACTGGTGGTGAACCAACTATGAAAAGAAAATGTTGTCGCATTTTTGAAGCATTCGTACACCAATGCATACAGTTTGCATAGGCAAAAGTGTCCTACGTCTGCCGTGCATTGAGTGCCCAGTGATGAAGCCAGCGTTCAGACACGCTGGGGACGCCTATTCCATCTTTATGTCAAGCACGTTTTCTAGTTTTTTTCCGTTTTCCCTGTCCTCTTTCATCTTCGCTGTAATTGCCCACCACAGTTTGGTGATCAAAGCACCTTGTTTGTTGTGAGTAATGACTACACTTTGTTCTTTGTGAGTTATAACGTCTACACCTTGTTTATTGCAAGTTCTGTCGTCTACACCTTGTTCATTGTCAGTAATGATGTCTTTACTTTGTTTATTGCGAGTAATAATATCTACACCATGTTTATTGCTAGTAATGATATCTTTACTTTGTTTATTGCGAGTTTTGACATCTAAACAGTGTTTATTGCAAGTAACGACGTCTACACCTTGTTTATTGTGAGTAATGGCGTCTGTACCCTGTTTATTGCGAGTAATGACGTCTACGCCTTGTTTATTGCGAGTAATGATGTCTTTAATTTGTTATTGCGAGTTATGACGTCCACACAGCGTTTATTGTGAGTAATGATGTCCTTACTTTGTTTATTGCGAGCTATGACATCTACACAGTGTTTATCGCAAGTAATGACGACTACACCTTGTTTATTGCGAGTAATGATGTCTTTACTTTGTTTATTACAATTTATGACATCTACACAGTGTTTATTGCGAGTAATGATGTCTTTACTTTGTTTATTACAATTTATGACATCTACACAGTGTTTATTGCGAGTAATGGCGTCTACACCTAATTTAATGTGGGTAATGACGTCTACACCTTGTTTATTGCGAGTAATGACGCCTACACCTTGTTTATTGTGAGTGATGACGTCTTCACCTTATTTCATGTGGGTAATGACGTCTACACCTTGTTTATTGCGAGTAATGACGCCTACACCTTGTTTATTGTGAGTGATGACGTCTTCACCTTGATGTGGGTAATGACGTCTTCACCTTGTGTATTGCGAGTAATGACTCCACGCATTGTTTATTGTGAGTAATGACGTCCATGAGTCTACGCGCTGTTATAACTGTCCATGAATACTAAAGTCTACTTCGCAACTCACCAAATCAGTTGACACTCCAAGAGGGTGCCTGGGGGAGGGAGCGTCTCACAGCAAAAAAGGTGGAGGTGCAACTTTCATCACAAAGCTTCCAATGGAAGTGCGATTGTCTCGACCATGCAGCTGACCAGATTATAACAAGACATATAAAGCCTAATACTGGTCGTACGTTTTGAGGAGCGAACTTATCTAACAGGTCACCTGATTCAGTATATGGTAGTTACTTAAGGACTAAATGAATGAATGAGTTTTTTGCGGAAAACGGCCACGGGCCAAAGAGCACACATGGTGATATCCTGTTGTGTGTGCTCAATGTGCGTAGGCTATAGGACAAATATAATATAAACACAATTCAGTTAGCTTCTCTGAATTTAAACATATTATACACAAAAGCAGCCAGTTAACAGATTAAATTTTCGTCTCTCATCGACATAATTCGAACAAAGGAAAACCTTAAATCGCACGCTCTAACTGTTGGAAAATTTAAAGGTAAATACTTTGAACGCAAGACTGAATAATGAGGGCATTCTAGCAGGACGGGAATTTCGTTTTCTACAACCCCTAAATTACAGCGAGTACAGATCCTAGCGTCATATGATATGCTGTTGCTATAGAACGTATATAGAGATAATATTTCGACATTTTTTTTCCTATAGTAGCCGGTTATAATCAGGTACGTTTGCAGGTTTGTAGAAGTATTCTTTATAGCCCGGGCAGCCTGTGCTGAATTAGGGGTAAACCCGAAACAATTTGCAATAGTAATCAAACCCATTTGTTCTCATTCCTTATGTATTTGTGAATATCATTTTCAAAATCTACCAAAATCTATTCATTGGAAATGCGGGTAGTTTACCCTACCCCCGTAACACCAGAATAGATTACGTATTTGTCACAAGAAGTGGCAGAGAAGCGATGTAATTATTGAGACCCCAACTACGAATTTAGAAATGCGTACCCTTCGCCTACTATATTTAATGGAGTGTTATTTCGTCTACTAAATACAACAAAAAAAAATAAACTATCTTTAATATTAAAGTTGCTACATGTTTTTTTTAACTAGGGACCCGTCTCCCGGTTTTCCGACACCGTGTTTTTGCACAACGAAGTGTGACAGTCTGTAACTTTTCAATCAATTGTCCGATTTCCACAATTTAATCGACTATATCTGTGTCTTATATTTGGGAAGATTTACCGCCATACCGGTCTAGATAGGCATGGTAATTTTTGTTCGTAAAAAAGCTATAATTGAAGGGGGATCGGGGGTGCCTAGACCGATCGATCATCATTTGCAGTTTCACCCGTCACCAATACCGGTTTGATTCATCTCTATCTACAACGTTTAACTTTCAATAAGTGAAACGTCTACGCAAATCATGGGTGCCTCACCCCCAAGATGATGTGTTTCCCTCCCCTAACTTGGGCTACCACCCCAAATTGGGGTTTCTCCCCTCCCCTAACTGGGGAGTCTCCTCAAACCTAACTTGGGGTGTCTACCTTCCCGTAACTTTGGATATCACTCAAGCTTTGAGTTTCGCCCCTCCCCTAACTTGTGGTGTCCCCCCGTATCTAATTTATGAGATCTAGGTTGTTCCAACTTGGGGTGTCTCCCCTCCTATAACTTGAGGCTTCTCCCCTCCTCAAACTTTTGGTTTCTCCGCTTCCCAAACTTCAGGAACCACACCAACCTAGGGTGTCTTCCCTTATCTAATTCGAGGTCCCCCCGCCATAACTTGAGGCCTTTCCCCTCTCCAAACCTGGTGTAGGATACCACCTCAACCTGGGGTGTCTTCCCGCCCCTAATTTGGGGCGTCTCCCCTCCCCTAACTTGGGGTATCTCCTCTACCCAAACTTAAAGCTCCGCCCCTACTTGGGGTGTCTTGCGACCCATATATTGGGGTATTTCCCCTCTCCTAACTTGGAGTACTACCCCAATTTGAGTTGCCTCCCCTTTCCTAATTTGTGGTGCCTCCCCTCCCCTAATATTGGAGTGTCTCCCCTTCCCTAATTTGTGGTGCCTCACCTCCCCTACTATTGGAGTGTATCCCCTTCCCTAAGATGGAGTGTCTCCCCTCCCCAAACTTGGGGTACTACCCGAACTTGGGGTTTTCCCCCCTCCCTTACTTCAGTTATCTCCCCTCCCCTAACTTGAGGTGTCTCCCCCATTTTGGGACACCACTCCAACTTGGGGTCTGTTTCCTCCCCTAACCTAGGGTGTCTCCCCTCTCCTAACTTGGGAGAACTTGACAGAACTTGGCTTGTGCACCACCCCTCCCGAACGTGTCGGCCTACGACCACCCCTAACAGATCTCTTTGCAGTAGTAGGGGCGGATCTAGAAATTTGAAAACGGGGGTTGGGTGTTCATGGGACACAACCCCTAACTTAGGGTGTGTCCCCTCCCCTAAATTGGGGCGTCTCCGCTCCCCTATCTTGGGGTACCATCCGAAAATTGAATCTCTTCCTACCCCCTAAGTTAGGTTACCACCCCTACTTTAAGTGTCTTCCCTCCCATAATTTAAGGTGTCTAACCTTCCATAACTTGGGGTGTCTCCCGTTTCCTGGCTTGGGGTAGAGCCCCAATTTGAAGTGTCTCCGCTCCCTTATCTTAGGGCATCCCTCGAATGTTGAATGTCTTCCCTCCCCTAACTTACCGCCCCGACTTAGGGTGTCTTTTGATAGAGATGAAATATACATTGTTGGTCGTGGAGGAAGAAAAATTGTCATTTCTTAACCCCCCCCCCCCCCCCGCCCTCCACCCCTTCCCCTCCCACATAAGTATTTTATTCATGTGATCAGGATAAAACGCGTCAATAATCGATTGAATTGTGAATATCGGACCATGCATCGAAAAGGCTGTCAAACCGGAGGCCCATCCGGCTCGCCATGCAAATACACTGCGTCGATCGACAGCCGGAAAGCATGAAAAGAGGTTCCTAATTTAAAATGTTCTAAAAACTTTAATATACAAGATATTTTATCCATGTTTGTTGCATTTTGTAAATTAAATAACTCTCCATCATACACACTGGAAATATGGGTATGCAGGTCACATTTCGTAGTGCGGGTCTCAGCTGCCTTGCCTCCCTATCATTTCGTTTATGTGAAAATACATTGCTTCTTGTGGGGTTAGTAAGGTAAAGTAATTAAGCCACCCCCTTAAAAATATGTTCCAATAAATTGATTTTAGCAAATTTGGAAACACCACTACTAGATACACATGGAATAAGAAAAAACATGTTTGATTACTAATAGTAATCAAACATGTGTTTTTCAAACATTCCTAATAGTAATCAAACATATTTTTTTCTTATTCCATGTGTAACTAGTAGTGGAATAAGAAAAAAACATGTTTGATTAAATAGTTTGATTAATAGTAATCAAACATGTTTTTTTCTTATTCCATGTGTATCTAGGAGTGGTATTTCCAAATGTACCAAAATCAATTCTGATTACTAATAGTAATCAAACATGTTTTTTTCTTATTCCATGTGGACTGGTCCAGTGCCACCCGTATTGTTGGGAGAGGGTGGGTGGGGCCTGTGATGGGATGGGGTTGGATGCTTGTGTTATTGTTCTCTGCATAGATGGGTTCGAAGAAGTGTTGTTATAAAACGAACTCGACTGGGTTCATTAGTGGGGCGCGGCAACGTATGGTACAGATATCCCCGCGTGTCCTAAAGCTTGGTTGATTTGTTTTACCTGCTACTTAAAATAGAAGCCATAAGTTCGGTTACCCACCACACCTCCTTTTAAGGAAGATAAGAATAATTGCAGCAGGTTTGTATCAAAAGTATATATTGTGTTTTTATATTAAACGTACTATTTAATATATCTAATATAATTCTATGCTATAATACTTTATATGTATATTTTATACTAGTGTTTTAATTAGTCTTAGAATAACTGATTACGATCGAGGATTGTTCTTCAGAAAGTGACTACCGTGGGCTGTAACCATCAGTAAAGGCTCTCAAAAAAAATGGACTGTCGGGAATTGAACGCACAGCTCTATGATCAGAAATCCGCCGCTCTTCCAACCAAGTCCAGTCTTCATGTATTTGACTCCGCTCATCCAATGTTTACGGTGTTAAAATAGCTACTTAAATGTCTAGTCCGGGGTTCATTTATCAAAAACATCATAAAATATAATCATGGTTGTAATCATGATTACTTTCAATGTAATCGTAATCGATTACTTTCATATTTCCTGTAATCGTAATCGTAATCGTAATCATGATATTCCTAAGTAATTGTCATCGTAATCGATTACATTTACAATGTAATCGCCCCATGCCTGATTACTATTGCCATTTGCCTTTGGGTATATCCCAAAATATGCCCCAGATTATGTGCCCGAGCCCGGATTTGAACCCAGGACCTATTGATCTGCGGTCGAGTACGCTAATCACTACAAAAGGAACGCCCCCGGAAGCTCGATGGAAATTCTATGAAAACTCTATGGAAATTCTATGAAAACTCTATGGAAATTCGATGGAAATTCTATGAAAAAGTCTATGGAAATTCTATGAAAAGTCTATGGAAATTCTATGGAAATTCTATGTAGACTATGGAAATTCTATGAAGACTATGGAAATTCTATGGAAATTCTATGAAAACTCTATGAAGACTATGGAAATTCTATGAAGACTGAAAACTCTATGGAAATTCTATGAAAACTCTATAGAAATTCTATGAAAAGTCTATGGAAATTCTATGGAAATTCTATGTAGACTATGGAAATTCTATGAAGACTATGGAAATTCTATGGAAATTCTATGAAAACTCTATGAAGACTATGGAAATTCTATGAAGACTGTAAATTCTATGGAAATTCTATGAAGATTCTATGGAAATTCTATGAAGACTGGAAATTCTATGAAGACTCTATGGAAATTCTATGGAAATTTTATGAAGACTGAAAACTCTATGGAAATTCTATGAAAACTATAGAAATTCTATGGAAATTCTATGAAAATTCTATGGAAACTCTAAAGGAAAACATTTATAATTTGAAAAGAAAAATCGATAGAAACCTTTAGCATTTTGTTTAAAGAATTTCTATATGATATTTTCGTACGCCATTAAGCAGAATTGTTGTAACCATTTTATCAAACAAATAAAACGCAATATTGCTAGGTAAAACGCCACGTTTGTACTGTAACTTATTCAATAACAATAATGCTTTGCCAGCCTGACCTGCCAGGGTCTTTTTCGCTAATGACCAGATTATTTTCGGTGTTAGAAATATTCCCAAATACTTGTAGGCAGGTACAACTTCAATCAATTTTCCATAAAAAAAACACTTCTCATGCTGTTTTAGAGTTCCACCCCAGCGAAAAACTATGACCTTTGTTTTCTCTAGATTAACAGACATGCCCCATTTATTCCAAAACGGTTCTAGGACATTTATCATTCTCTGTAACATTCATATTGTATCAGCACATTGGGCCATATCATCAGCAAATAATTATATCATAATATTCTGACCCTCTTCATTTACATATATACCTTGACACCGTACTGAGGACATAGTGTCTACTAGCTCTCCGATATAAAGTACAAACAAAAGCGGACTGAGAATACACCCCTGTTGGGTCCCAGTGAAACAGGAAAACATTTCTATTAAACCCTCCTTTGTCTTGACGCATGATTTGAGTTTACTGTACATAAGTCTATAAACAGGCAGTAAAAGCGACCCTTTTTCTTACATATGTATTTTTGCCCAAGTGACTGTAGTGTAAAGATTTGATCAATTGTTGAATATCCTTTTCTATATCCAACCTGGGCTTCATGCTGCAAGTTGTTTGTTTGGGCCCACTGCACAAGTCTGCTGTGTATAATTTTTGTAAATACCTTCCCCATCATACAGAGAAAAGATATGCCCCTATAATTATTTGCATGTAATCGGCTGCCACCATTATGTATAGGTGCTAAGACTGTTTCACACCATTTCTGTGGATATTTCCCCGAATCGCGTAATCTATTAAACAAGACCGTCAGTGCAGGTGTAACTTGATGAGCCGTACTCTTTAGCATCTCGTTAATAATGCCATCAATGCCTGGTGCTTTTCTGTTCTGTAGTGATACAATGCAACTCAAAACTTCATCCGTAGAAATGCATCTATTCACCTCTTCTGGTTCATTTCTTGTACATTCAAAGCAGATGTTGTCATGGTCTGTTAAATAATGTTTGTCCTCCTCCTTATGACTAGGATCTATCTGAACACGTCTGTTTAACATCATTAAAGTACGTCACCCATTCTTGACTAGGTATTTTGTTTGTTACATTTTCAGAAGAACCGATTTGTTTTTTCACCACTGACCAGAATTCAGTAGGTTGGTTAGCTGTCGCGACAAGCTGCTGTGCAACATTGAACTCCGCTTCACATTTTTTGTTTTTACAAATATTTCGGAATTCTTTGCGACCTTCAACAAAGGAGTTTCTACATTCCTCGTTGTTATTTTGGCGATATATATTTAACAAATTATATTTTCTCCTTTTGGCAGCTTTACATTCTCCGTCCCACCACTCCGGCTGTACGCCTAACTGAGACCTGTTTATCCTACTTCCACGCACACGCATACAGTCGGCAGCTTGATGATATAATTGCAATATTTCATCAGTGATCGCATCAACGCTTTCATTACTAGACATTGTAACGTTGGAGATCATACTAAGGTTAAAATATTCTGTGAAGTTCTCTTCGAATCTTCGTTCATTACTCGAGTTCCATTTAAATTGGATAGCGTTGCTCATTGGAGCCTGCGCAGTTCCCACAATGTCGTTATCATTTTGCTTTAACCTTATTTGACACCGCAGAGGAAATGATTTGATTCTTCAAAGTCAAGTATTTCAAAATCGATTACAGCCTCGAATAAAGACGTGGAACCTATCATGTAATCTAACACACTACTACCGTTATATGTACAACAGGTGAATCCGCTATTTAAATCCTTAAATAACCTGCCGTTAAAGAGGTGAATATCAAACGTCACACAAAGGTCCACAAGTTTTTTTCCAAAGCTATTTACGTCGTGATCCTTAGATTTCCGCGACTTGTTGAAGTTATCACTGTCATACCACTTTGCATCAGTAATGTGTGAAATGTCATCATCCAATATATAATCTCTTAGCTGTCCTAATCTAGCGTTGCAGTCGCCGGATAAAATGATTGCGGAGTTTGGGTAATCACAAGAAACATTCATCAATAGTCCTCTGAGTAGGGTTACACCGTTTTTCTCCACCTCCCTGTCATAGGTGGTCGACCCTTCCGACGGCAAGTAAACAAACATAAATATAATATCATCTGCTGTATGTGCATACCCACGTAGATATCGAATACAAAGTGAATATTGGTTAAGGACTGAACATTTTCGCATCGATTCAGTCGGCAGTAAAACCAAAGCCAATCGGGCTCACGTACCTTGTTATCCACCTCTGAACCCTCACACCTGCCTTGCCGAGAACAATGGCGGGATGAACGGGAGCGACATCCTGGTTCGGCAGAAAGCTCTCACTTGAGTACACTCTGTGGCCCTGAACTGCCTATAACCCGCTAAGCTTTAAAGCCGATCCTCCCAATATCGCCCACCACGTGCTTCAGGTATAGATTGTGGAACCTAAAAGGTCTTAGGGGTAAGGAATATATACCGTATATAAGCGCGGAGAGAGAAAGTGGAGGCGCCCGATGGCTGGATGAAGGCGGTCCACTCAGTCTCTTCCCTGATTACATGACACCATGGCCCACCTGCTGCGTCCGTTAGTCTCACCACTGTGGCCGCAGGGCAGGCCAACGTATACTCTCCTCTCATCTCTGGACGTCAACAATTCAACAGACGTATATATGAGCTTAGTCACGGATAGAGCGGGCATTGCGTCTGATATAGAACTTAGTTATGGCAATGGTCTGGGCTGGGTTAGGTCACAGTATTTTTTATTATATGACCCTTCGCTTGATTTAAACCGTGTAACAATGTTAACTGCTGCTATCAACGAGAGCATGAATATTGGCAGCCAAATGCGTGGTTTGTTATTCTAGTTTGGATTGTATTTATGCTTAAGTTGTACTGGATACAACCATTTGCTTATTTGCAGGATTGTGACTATTGCATAAATACGTGAATAACTCCCTTCCGTCATCGCTCGTTCAGTTCCACTATGTACGTGTTCTAATGCTGCATATGAAACGGCGGTTTTGCCGTTTTGTAAGTACCCGGACAGATATGGACTGAAAACACATGTGCCGTCGACATTTTCGTTATTGACCTTGGACCTGAATGGCAGCAGGTAATGACGACCTGGAGACACTCCTGGCGCGATGAAGGCAATTTGTATTTTATGCAGCGGGGAGTCCCCTGCTATTGTCTATGGAGGAGGGGATTTGGGGGAGGGGGGTTGGGGGACGGGTGGGTCACGGAGCGAGACTTCAAGCAGACCGTATAGTTACCTGCTCGTGTCAGAGGACACTTTTATCGGGCTGCAGCCATGCCTAACATAGAGCGGCGAGCGCGGCACATGAGAGAAATTGAGGTCGATTCGTCCCTACTAAAAAACTCGTCCTGATTTGGAACCGAGTGACTGAGTACGATTATACCGCTGAGAGATTGCGTACTTGGTACCGACGCGCCTCCTGGTGCCCGGCCGCTGTCGCCGGCTGGTTCCTCCTCCTCGCAACCCAAGGACTGTCTATATCTACACGCCATTAAGCTGGGCCGATGTGTTCTGATAAGATCGATGTCAGTCTAATCATTCGGATAAGGAAAGTTACATTTGGTGCGTATAAACCATGTGTTACCCTTTCGATCAATGGAAATGATGTGTCCCGGACCTTCTTGTATAGACACAAATAGGCAGTAGGCACTTAATAATAAGAACAATATTATAGAATTTACCCGACTAGTGCATGACTTGTGCATGGATAAAGTGTGGTGTTCTTTCATTTTTTGTAAGACGTCATAAAAACTGATGAAATCTAATATAAACTACACGATGGCTTGACGTCTTGTATTAATTTACGGTAACAATCCAACCGAAGATCATTGCAACTAAAATTTCTATAATTTGAGAGGTTACGTTTTGAGCTAAGCGTTGGTAACTCATAATACCTACTTTTAAGACGATAGCTGATCTGATCGCCAAATTTGGCGGGAATTAAGGAATTAGTTCTAAAGCAAACAAGCTAATTCCTGGCATAACATTTACATATTTCGACCATACCCTTTGATGAGAAGTGAGCCCGTCGTGTCCCATTATACCGAGTCGCGCCGCCACCGCCACCACCGCCGCCACCGCCACCGCCACCGCCACCACCAGCTACCACCGCCGCCGCCGCCACCGCCACCGGAACGCCAATATATGATTATTAATTCCCGGAAAAGTGTCCTACATATTCTGATACAGCGCTATCACCGTGCTTTTTGGTCTGAACTAGAAGACTTGACGTAAACCAATGAAAGGTTTCGGAATTCCAGGAAGCCCCTAACCCGAACATCAAGCATGAATGATGCTTCGCGTAATCACCGTGCGTAAACCCCGAGGTCAAGGTCGTTTCGCTCTGGTCTTTCAAGTGGCTACGGGAAGGACTGTATAAGTCTAGACTGCCGCTAATGACCACAGATGTCGGCCACGAGGGACAAACCGTGGAGGGGGGTGGGGGAGGGGAGGACGCGCCTGTCCCCGTTTAGTGACTTGTGCCTAAGGTACAGACTTGTGGCGGATGATGCCGCGCGTAGATCTGAAGCTGAATATCTTACTTCACGGAAAGTTGAGAGAGCATTGTCGCTCTAACTGAATTAAATCTACGCTGATGAAATGTCTTGCATAAATAGTATAAATTGGTCCGCCCTACTGCATTTCAGCTGTTCCTGCATGCAATGATTTGTTCCTATAAATTACTTTATCATTTTAGAAATATCTGCAAACATGATCTGATCGTCTTTGTGCATATGAGTCATTCTCTAAATTGGTAACAAACGCGCCAAATTTTAGAAGAAAAAAAATCAGCTGCAAAGGTAATATATACAAATAAAACAAAATGAGGGGAACTTGAGCAGAAAAGAGAAGATAAAATAAATTATAATGTTGAAATTATCATTAAAAAACAATAATTTGTAACGCGTGTGATGCAGGGCGTAACGGACGTGACAGGACATTGCAAGGGATGTGACGCAGGACGTAATGGACGTGATGGGACATTTTAACGGATGTGACGCAGGACGTAACGGATATAATGGGACATTGTAAGATGCTACCATGTATCATTCGCTTATGCCCAGAACCACTACCGTTACACGCTTTCTGTGAATATCGGTGACAACGATAAACAGGAATTCCCTTTGTGTCAAGCTGTGTTCGGAAAACTCTTCTGCAGCTACATATGTTTCTGAAAGCTGTAGGGGTTTTCAGAATAGCAAGAAATTACTTTCACACTGATAACGGGCGTGACGAAAGATTACATCGTATGTGTCCTGAATCACTACCGTTACGCACATCGATGCTGAAGCCACAAATATTAACTTATGACAAGATGTAATATTAACCATGGTGAATTAATATACCACGAATAGTCATTGTCGTAAAGGATAGGGCGTAAAATGTATGTCCATAATCATTACCGTTACAACATGCCATTGTATCCAAAATCACGACCGTTACCAAGCTAGTGGATAAAAAAATCGATATCATCAGAAAGCGAAGAGTGAGAAGGTTTTGGAAGCATAAATCCTAAGGATAAGCCATGTTGGATAATACAGCAAGCGCCATATGTACAAATATTGCTGTTACGTCATTATTTTATCTCCGACATTGTGGTCATAACGGACGTGATATAAAATGATCGGAGGACGGAAAAAATACATTACGAACCGTTACAATTCAGAAAGTTGTGAAAAAAGATATATACCGTAAAATATATACTACGAGTCGATAGCAGATCATCATTTAACAGTTTCCGTGATAAGTGATGTCAGTTAAGATGTTAAAGGAAAACTTTAAAGTGAGAGACCTGCGGGCAAAATATGGTTCCCAAAGGCGTTACCAATTTCACGGGCATAATTTGTGTACATAATACGCAAATAAATCCTTAATTAAATAGGTAAAACTAGTGTAATCTCGATAAAGTTGTTCATGCAGCTATTAAGTATATAACTATGAATTTGATACATATACATGTACATGCTTAATATAAAACACATTTAATTATTTAATACCTATGCATGGCTTTTAATAAGCCTAAGCAATATTGTAAATATATATATTAAAATAAACTCCCTCTATCTTAAGGTACTAATTGATACTAATGGCATGCAAAAAAGGCAGATTTTCAGTCAAAAAGTAATTTATTCGGAACAAAATATTTTGTGATAATTTTAGTTTTCTTGTAAAATGTCTTTAATATCAATTGCCAATAGCATTATTTTTGTGTCACTCTTAGACTATGCATAATAATTATCCCAATGTTTTTCATTTATCTTTATCAGCGCTGAAGAAATGAGAAAAGAAACACACAAATTTGAGCCTTGGATTTGGCGCACAAAATTATTGTTAATATTTTCCATCTGATTGTGAGTAGTGGCTGGTTCAGAGAGATTGAAGAGGCCTTGGGTCCTGGGGCACGTCTGTCCTTTTTAATTAAATTAGGGCCTAGTCTTTAGATACCATCGAATAAATAAAAACAAGATAAACCTGCCAATTTGTGCAAATTTTTACAGTTAAATTGCTGCAAGGGCATAGCACTACAAAGGAAGTGGCTGATCCCCCTCCCCCTCAGTTACAATTCAGAAAGTTGTGAAAAAAAATATATACCGTAAAATATATACTACGAGTCGATAGCAGATCATCATTTAACAGTTTCCGTGATAAGTGATGCCAGTTAAGATGTTAAAGGAAAACTTTAAAGTGAGAGACCTGCGGGCAAAATATGGTTCCCAAAGGCGTTACCAATTTACGGGCATAATTTTTGTACATAATACGCACATAAATCCTTAATTAAATAGGTAAAACTAGTGTAATCTCGATAAAGTTGTTCATGCAGCTATTAAGTATATAACTATGAATTTGATACATATACATGTACATGCTTAATATAAAACACATTTAATTATTTAATACCTATGCATGGCTTTTAATAAGCCTAAGCAATATTGTAAATATATATATTAAAATAAACTCCCTCTAACTTAAGGTACTAATTGATACTAATGGCATGCAAAAAAGGCAGATTTTCAGTCAAAAAGTAATTTATTCGGAACAAAATATTTTGCGATAATTTTAGTTTTCTTGTAAAATGTCTTTCATATCAATTGCCAATAGCATTATTTTTGTGTCACTCTTAGACTATGCATAATAATTACCCCAATGTTTTTCATTTATCTTTATCAGCGCTGAAGAAATGAGAAAAGAAACACATAAATTTGAGCCTTGGATTTGGCGCACAAAATTATTGTTAATATTTTCCATCTGATTGTGAGTAGTGGCTGGTTCAGAGAGATCGAAGAGGCCTTGGGTCCTGGGGCACGTCTGTCCTTTTTAATTAAATTAGGGCCTAGTCTTTAGATACCATCGGATAAATACAAACAAGATAAACCTGCCAATTTGTGCAAATTTTTACAGTTAAATTGCTGCAAGGGCATAGCACTACAAAGGAAGTGGCTGATCCCCCTCCCCTTCCCCCACCCCACCCCCCACATCCCTGGATCCAGGCCTGGTCAGCCAGAAATTGAAAATTCTTAGTCATGCGGCTAGGCTAGCCTAAAATTATGTGACAGTAAAATTGCCAGAGTCAACTGTCACTGACCCTGACGCAGTGACTGTGTGTGTGTCTGACGCAGTGACATTGTATGTTTAACACAGTGACAGCCCGAGACAGTAAAAATGAGTCACACTGACCACACCGACGGCGACGGGTCGCAGTGCAGCCAGTTCAACTGCTAAGCCTAAGGCTCAACTCAGCTGTCAGACAGGCAGATAGACAGTTGCCAGAGTGCGAAAGCAGGTCAACAAACTGGTGAATGGCGTAGAATTACACGCAGTTTGCACAGTGAATTAAGTAACATTTATCTGTGATCGTTGTTTCATCACATTATCAGTTTCTGGTCTGTTCATTTTCTTGGCGAAATGGGGATTTTAAGCAGTTTAAGTGAGCAGGTGAGCAAAACTAGCAGACGACAAATCCATTTTGTTAAACGGAAACGCTCATAGTTTACGATGCCGGTAGGTGGCGTTCTGTTTACGGGGGCGAATGTGCATGTGAACGCGAACCAGTCAGTGAAAGCGGAAACAGTCAGTTGCATTCCAGGCACCAGCGCCCTCTGTCGGGAGTGTGGCACGAAATATTTAGCATAACATAAATGTATTGTAATTTAAAGCGTAAATGAAGTGTCAGCGTTTCAATAATTTATCCGTTACCTTTTCAAGCTAATTATTAAAAACTTGACATAACACATTTCGACCAGTGATTAGGGGATACGCCAAATGAAAGTCCCAAACCTATGCTTGAAATGGACTTTGATTATGCATGCATGTTATCTTACCTTGCGATCGCTATAATAGATGATTTAGGAATATCACTGGCTGACCTTTTCTCAAACGGCGCGGTGACCTTACGTGCCAGTCACATATCGGCATTCCACTTTTTAGATGTCTCCCTGCGTGTCACTATATCTCATATTAAGCTGATGGTGGTAATGCCACGCTTCGTGAACGTACAGATGGATACCAGCAATCATGCATATACAAGAATAAACTTCCCTTGGCGGAATACACCTCCAACCATGGCACTCTGGGGCAGAATACACCTCACACCACGATACTCTGGGGCAGAATACACCTCACACCATGGCACTCTGGGGCAGTATACACCTCCCACCATGGCACTCTGGGGCAGAATACACCTTCCACCATGGCATTCTGGGGCAGAATACACCTTCCACCATGGCACTCTGGGGCAGAATACACCTTCCACCATGGCATTCTGGGGCAGATTCACCTCATACCATGGCATTCTGGGGCAGATTCACCTCATACCATGGCATTCTGGGGCAGATTACACTTCCCACCATGGCACTCTGGGGCAGAATACACCTCACACCATGGAACTCTGGGGCAGAATACATCTCCCATCATGACACTCTGGGGCAGAATACACCTCACACCATGGAACTCTGGGGCAGAATACATCTCCCATCATGACACTCTGGGGCAGAATACACCTCACACCATGGAACTCTGGGGCAGAATACACCTTCCACCATGGCACTCTGGGGCAGAATACACCTTCCACCATGGCATTCTGGGGCAGATTCACCTCATACCATGGCATTCTGGGGCAGATTACACTTCCCACCATGGCACTCTGGGGCAGAATACACCTCACACCATGGAACTCTGGGGCAGAATACATCTCCCATCATGACACTCTGGGGCAGAATACACCTCACACCATGGAACTCTGGGGCAGAATACATCTCCCATCATGACACTCTGGGGCAGAATACACCTCACACCATGGAACTCTGGGGCAGAATACACCTTCCACCATGGCACTCTGGGGCAGAATACACCTTCCACCATGGCATTCTGGGGCAGATTCACCTCATACCATGGCATTCTGGGGCAGAATACACCTCCCACCATGGCATTCTGGGGCAGATTACACCTCCCACCATGGCACTCTGGGGCAGTATACACCTCCCATCATGACACTCTGGGGCAGAATACACCTCACACCATGGCATTCTGGGGCAGAATACACATCCCACCATGGCATTCTGGGGCAGAATACACCTCCCACCATGGCATTCTGGGGCAGATTACACCTCCCATCATGGCACTTTGCGGAAGAATACGCCTCACACCATGGCACTGTGGGGCAGAATACACCTCACACCATGACACTCTGGGGCAGAATACGCGTTCCACCATGGCACTCTGGGGCAGAATACACCTCCCATCATGGCACTTTGCGGAAGAATACGCCTCACACCATGGCACTGTGGGGCAGAATACACCTCACACCATGGCATTCTGGGGCAGAATACACATCCCACCATGGCATTCTGGGGCAGAATACACCTCCCACCATGGCATTCTGGGGCAGATTACACCTCCCACCATGGCACTCTGGGGCAGTATACACCTCCCATCATGACACTCTGGGGCAGAATACGCGTTCCACCATGGCACTCTGGGGCAGAATACACCTCCCACCATGGCATTCTGGGGCAGATTACACCTCCCACCATGGCACTCTGGGGCAGATTACACCTCCCACCATGGCACTCTGGGGCAGAATACACCTCCCATCATGGCACTTTGCGGAAGAATACGCCTCACACCATGGCACTCTGGGGCAGAATACACCTCACACCATGGCACTCTGGGGCAGAATACACCTCCCACCATGGCATTCTGGGGCAGATTACACCTCCCACCATGGCACTCTGGGGCAGAATACACCTCACACCATGACACTCTGGGGCAGAATACGCGTTCCACCATGGCACTCTGGGGCAGAATACACCTCCCATCATGGCACTTTGCGGAAGAATACGCCTCACACCATGGCACTGTGGGGCAGAATACACCTCACACCATGGCATTCTGGGGCAGAATACACATCCCACCATGGCATTCTGGGGCAGAATACACCTCCCACCATGGCATTCTGGGGCAGATTACACCTCCCACCATGGCACTCTGGGGCAGTATACACCTCCCATCATGACACTCTGGGGCAGAATACGCGTTCCACCATGGCACTCTGGGGCAGAATACACCTCCCACCATGGCATTCTGGGGCAGATTACACCTCCCACCATGGCACTCTGGGGCAGATTACACCTCCCACCATGGCACTCTGGGGCAGAATACACCTCCCATCATGGCACTTTGCGGAAGAATACGCCTCACACCATGGCACTCTGGGGCAGAATACACCTCACACCATGGCACTCTGGGGCAGAATACACCTCCCACCATGGCATTCTGGGGCAGATTACACCTCCCACCATGGCACTCTGGGGCAGATTACACCTCACACCATGGCACTCTGGGGCAGAATACACCTCACACCATGGCATTCTGGGGCAGAATACACATCCCACCATGGCACCCTGGAACCAAATACCCCTCCCAGAATGGCACTCGGGAGCAGAATACACCTCCCACCATGGCACTCTGGGGCAGTATACACCTCCCATCATGACACTCTGGGGCAGAATACGCGTTCCACCATGGCACTCTGGGGCAGAATACACCTCCCACCATGGCATTCTGGGGCAGATTACACCTCCCACCATGGCACTCTGGGGCAGAATACACCTCACACCATGGCATTCTGGGGCAGAATACACATCCCACCATGGCACTCTGGAACCAAATACCCCTCCCAGAATGGCACTCGGGAGCAGAATACACCTCCCACCATGGCACTCTGGGGCAGAATACACCTCCCACCATGGCATTCTGGGGCAGATTACACCTCCCACCATGGCACTCTGGGGCAGAATACACCTCACACCATGGCATTCTGGGGCAGAATACACATCCCACCATGGCACTCTGGAACCAAATACCCCTCCCAGAATGGCACTCGGGAGCAGAATACACCTCCCACCATGGCACTCGGGGGCAGAATACGCCTCACTCTCCTAGGGTAGCGGCACTTCTTGGCGGAGCGATGCACGTACTCACCGTTAATGGACCGTCTTGGTTTTTATTCACGCTTCCCTTTTGCGCAAATACGCCATGACGTCAGTAACACGTGACACCGCTGTCTGCCCCCTTTGATGTGCCGCCGACTGCTCTTAAGTGAGTAAACACGACACCTCACGCGCCACTAAGGAAACCCTCACCGTGAAGTGGCGCCATCTTGTAGGCGCGCCATTACACCAAGGTACACAATGCATAACCCCCACCTCGTAATAAACGTGCTAAACCACGTAACGCCTCCGTCTCCGTTCTAACGGTTGGTAGCGTCCGCCATTGGACAACGGTTCAATGTTTTCGATCGCTTCGTCACTTAGCCAAATTGCTTTGAATGGTGGATAGGGTGTCAGTCACGCGTCCATGAATTAAGATGGGATCGATAATTAATTGCGTTATTTTTAATATAAAAATGACGCTGACATAGCACTGCGTTGCAACGTGATGTAACAACATGATAGTAATCATGATGAAAGACGGTTATCAGGGAGGAGGGTAAGGTGGGCGGAGGTAGGCGGATGTGGGCGGAGGTGAGAAGGGATGGGAAGAGCTGGGAGGAGGTGGATTGTATTGGGATGAGGTGGGCGGATGTGGGAGGGGTAGGAGGTGGGAGGAGGAGGTGGCAGGCATGGGGGAAGGTGGGCGGAGGGGGGCCGAGGTGCGAGGAGGTGGCAGGAGGTAAAATATTAAAAGCATTACATGGCCTGACAACTATATATGAAACTATTTGCAATGTGTTATTACAGGTTCGAGGCCCAAAGAGACTTTCATATAATTGGCACAACCATCCAGATTGCTTCAATATTATCTCCTTTGTGGATATATTATGTTCATCTCACGAAAAAAAAACACTTCCATGAAATTTCCATAGAGCGGTGATTGGATCTCACAACTAGATCTGAGAAAACTGATCTCAGAAATTAGCAGATCGGACCTTTGTTTTGCTACCTTGATGGATTTGTTCTAATGGAAAACGTCCCTAACTTCTTAATAAAACACACGCTCGTTTGTTTATGTTCAATAGACAAACTGCACAAAAACGTGGCACCAACAAGTTAACGCTGTGTCTGCGGCATTGCCCTTTTCACCTCTTCTGCTGAACGTCACACGCACGACGGGTAGGGGTTTGTTACCCCTCACTGTCGTCCCGATAGGTTCTCCCAGCGATCACTGAATGTCTGACCGTATCGAACTCTGATGATGGTTGTCCTTGTTCACCTCCATAAACATCCCTCACCCAACCACTACCAGCAAACAGGCCCACTTAATATCGCTGCCCGCGGCGGTGGCTGCTTATCTACCACTATGGCAGGCAGGAAGGGTATTTACAGCCATCTCAGTGTCTCATTAGGTCTGCTTTATGCTCGGAGTGGACACGAAGACAATCTCCATGGACGGGGCGCTTCCAGATGACCAGTGTTGTTGTACGCAGAGCTCGTGGCGTGATAATCGAAAGTGCGTCATGCAGAAACACAGACAGTAAAAACGACTCCTTTAGAAAGTTTATAGAAGTACTTGGATACGGAGGGGGGGGGGGTGGGATTACTGCATTAAGTCATTGACGTGACCTTGGAGCCACGTGGTGATTGGCGGCTTAAGCAATAGCCTCCAAAGTGTATCTCAGCCAATAGTTGTCATATGAAATTGTCATCTTGCTTTGATGAAAAACAAAACTTGCCCATGGCAATCAGAAATTATTCATGTTATCATTTACTAGAATACATTTTGTTGTCATGCCTAAGAACTGTTGGTATAGTCAAGAAATTGGTCAATTCTCCTGCGTCGCAGTTAAAGTAACATGGGGATTCGAACCATTAACCTTACGGCCAGAATAAAGCTATGAAGTGTGTGTCAGATATGAAAAAATATTGGGCACTTCACACGTGGCGAGTGCGCCTCACGACTTTCTATTCACCCCGAACAGGTCTGCAGGCAGGACTCACAGTCCGTGTGTGAGGCCTTCATGCTCTGGCCCTTTGTTTGAGGCTCGACCCGTGCTCATCAGTCAGCAGCAGTAGCAGGACGGAACAGATGAAGCACTGGTTGCTGAAGTTTCGGACACAAAGCAACCGAAACTTTTAGATGCAAGTTTCGGACACCAAGTAACCGAAACTTTTAGATGCAAGTTTCGGACACCAAGTAACCGAAACTTTTAGATGCAAGTTTCGGACACCAAGTAACCGAAACTTTTAGATGCAAGTTTCGGACACAAAGTAACCGAAACTTTAGATGCAAGTTTCGGACACAAAGTAACCGAAACTTTTAGATGCAAGTTTCGGTCACAAAGCAACCGAAACTTTTAGATGCAAGTTTCGGACACCAAGTAACCGAAACTTTTAGATGCAAGTTTCGGACACAAAGTAACCGAAACTTTAGATGCAAGTTTCGGACACAAAGTAACTGAAATTTTTAGATGTATCAGAGCTATTAAATAGACCGATGCACACTCCGACAATAAGCCCCGCCCATGCTTGAGTCCTTTTTCCTGAATCATGAGTATGCCATTGACAAACACAGCAGATGATAGATACAAGGGAGCAGTACTCATCTCCGAAACTAACAACAAAGTGACATGATGCTTTGTTCATTCGACTTGTTTGTCTGACATAACACACGTGGAAGACTTTTTTTATCACACGACTGGATAAAAACAGTAATGATATCCAAAATACGGTGTTTTTTTAATTCATTACGGCCAGTGACGAGTAATGTCCACAGTTAATATCCTCACTTTGAAGACTCATGTGTTGTGGTATAGACAGGACAGTATATCTAGGGTAGAACCGGGATAGATTGGTGGGGTGGGGGGGGGGGCATGTCAGCGGGATAAACGCTCAGAAAAATGACGACAGAAGTGGGCCAGAGCGTTAAGAACGACACGTCCCGAGAGGAGTGGAAGGATCACGGGAGGAGAGGGGGGGGGGCAATGGGACGGGGGGTCCAAGAGTTGACCACCAGGTGTGTCCCTCAGCAACAAAAGAGTAAAAACGACGAGTCCAAAGGCCAGTGGTGTTGCATAACAGAAAGCGTCTGTCTATATGTCCCAGACTAAATGGTTCTATGATTTCGGCTTGGTGCTGCGGTGGCAGGCTTCAGACGCAGCCTGAGGAAACGACGGTCAGTTATATCAGGCTGAATCCTGGAATCAGAGAATATCTGGCAACCAATATGCCAACCATTATATTGAATTGACAGCATGGCAGCCACTATAATAAATTTACAGCATGGCAGCCACTATATTAAGCTGACAGCATGGCAGTCATTATATGGACTGACAGCAAGGTAGCCACTATATTGAACTGACCGCATGGCAGCTACTATATTAAGCTGACAGCATGGCAGTCACGATATTGAATTGACAGCATGGCAGCACCCATATTGAATTGACAGAATGGCAGTCACTATATTTAACTGACAGCATGGTAGCCACGATATTGAGCTGACAGCATGGCAGCCACGATATTGAGCTGACAGGACGGCAATCACCATATTCATCTGACAGCATGGTAATGTAGTTAGCAATCAATGAAAGACGCCACTGAATCCTCGACGCATGCGCACATGGCGCTACCTCAGGTGTCTGGGTGCGCGCGCCTGGCCGGCGGGTTGTCAGGACTCGGTTGACTCACGCGCAGTAATCTGAGACTAAGCCGCTCCGCCTTAACCTGCGTTAACCTGACGCCATCATACGGCCCAAAGATGGACTTCGCCTCGCCTCGCTGGCTACTAAGCCTTTGAGAGGCCGTGGGGTTGGGGTAAATGGGGGGAGGCGGCTGGGGAGACCAGGTGGGGGTATGAGCCCGGGGAGGGAGGGGAAGAGACTATGGGGCCGGGAGATGGTTGTGTGGGGGTGCAATCGAAGGCCGGGGGGTGTGGTATGGCGGACGGAGCTGCGGCACGCTGTGCAGGACAACCAAGCAGTGATGTCTCGACAATCTCTGGGGGGAGGCGGGTGGAGTGGAGGGACGAGGGGGGTGGGGGGGGGGTGGAGGTATCGCTCAGAGATTGACTACCTTGGGTTGAGCTACCACTAACAGGTGGGGTGGGGGGGGGGGGCTCTGTAGTCCGCCTTGGTCAGCTGTTCCCGCGGAATGATCACTCCTAATATTAAAGAGACAAGGCGGGGAAGGTTTGAGCGTGACGCTGCTGGGATTGGCGCGGTACATGCTGGGGGCGCGTTACTCGGCTTGACGGCGGGGAGATAAGGGATACCCGAGTGGGCGATAATAGGTCAGGTACCCTGACTATCTGCTGGCGGCCAGCGCCTGACGGCCTACACACTACCTGCACTGTCTCGGTGGCCACGGCCTCATGGACAAGTGACTGTACCCAGCGCCAGCTACATACAGCTGACTCCACACACAGATAGAGCAGTGCAACGACCCTTGTTCAATATCAGCTTACTCTGTCACACCGGGGGTTCCCTTCAATGAGAGAAACAAGTTTCTCCGTTAACGTTATAGCACCATGCCTATCTAATAGCCGTGCCTGTCGAACACTCCTATGTCTTAAATGTAGACATCATATTCCTTTCACGACAACGAAATGGTATCGCTCGCGTGTAATATGTATAGGTGTCATCTAAATTGGGAGCGAAGTTAGATCATCAGATGTGAGAAAATATTTTTAATATTACATAATATATATATCAGGAAGGAATGCATTTATGCCTATGCTATGGTATATGTTATACCGAGTTTAAAGTTACTATAAATCAACATGTACCCATTGGATAAGCGGGGTTAAACAAATTTGGCAGTAGACCGTTTTTATTAAAAGCAGCTATCTTTAGTTAGGCTGAAAAATGTGGTGCCCCCCCTGTGTATGTTCAGTTATTCTAAGATTTAGACAAAATTTATTAAACAGTTAGATCAACAACTTATAAAAAAATATAGATCCATACATACCGTAACTCGTAAGTTTGGTTTGAAAACAGTTGAAAAAAATAACCCTCCTCCGACTAAATGATAAATCGATGTATGAAAATGGAGCAATATATGCTTTAACACAGCTCATTACCATGAGAAAGGAGTATTTGACTGATTTGAGGTACTGTTAAATCATAAAAGGCAGATCACCCATGGAAAATCACTCAAACTTTAAATTTCTTAAATATAGATGTGACTGAATACAGTTAATTGATCTAGGCCTACTACAAAAATGTGGTACATTGTTCGTTTTACATTGAAATATCAGATGTAGATCTATAATATAAACTAGATCTATGCATGTATTTAGGTGGTGAGTTTGAGCTTCTTTTTCTGGAACATACACTGACTGCCCTTTATTTGAGGTAATCAAAGCATGTCTACCTTTGAAAGATTGACAGTTATTTCACAACAAATGCAGCTTAATCCTGGTTAAATCTAATGCTGAAATAATTTTTTTTCTTCACTTTTCTGCAGAAACTTGTTTTTTGCTTCAATGCCCTTTTTTGGATATATTTTGGCTTCAATACCTTTTCTCTACAAAGTTATATTTCATTAATTCTTGTGAACTGCTCACTTTTTGCCTATTAACTTTCAGCTAGGCTTGTTTGTTTCATTAGTCTGCTTTGTTTTGTTTCTGTAACTACAAAAAGTAACTGGGTCAATAAAAACATACACGAAAACATGCATGCCCTCTGACTAGAAACATTGGTAAAGAATTCAATATTTTATCAACATGCACGTGTTTAGGCAAATAAACTCTGCAAATGTAATTGTTTGTTTTTATCTACTTTTTCCTGATTAATGGGGTTTTTCTTGCTTCAGTATCCTGTTTGTGTACTTTTTTTGGTTTCAATTGTTCAATGGTTTGTTTCTTCACACTTTTTTTTTCATTCAATTTTGGAAAAAAAAGTTTAACTTTAGTTTTAGACCTACTCAGAGTCTTAATATTTTTCTTAAACAAAGTTTTGGTTTTAAAATTGTGCAAAGTGACCGCAATCAAGGTAATCAATTCTAGTCCAACAAAGCAGAAAATTCTTCAAATGCAATTATTTTTGCCTAGACTTTTCCTCAATTGATGGCGCTTGTCTTGCTTCTTTGCGCTTTTTTTGTTGACTAGCTTTACCCAATGAATGGCCCTTTCTGTTTTTTTGGCTTCATGAATTGGCTTGTTTTCCTCTCATTTGGTGTTTTTATAACAAAAAAAGACTCAGTGTCTCTATATATTGGGTATGTTTTTGTGAATTACCTTTTATTTAACTTCAGGTTTTCTTTAGTTTGTCAGGTTTTTAAAAAAAACAGTGAAAGGCTAACCAACCAAAGAAAAACAATTTTAGTCTACGCTAGCTGGGTTTCAAAATGAAGTGAAGCGACCATGGAAAAGAAATCCAATTGGTATTCTTGATTAAGAAATCAGAAAGAATGTTTCGACACCACCATTTTTGTTCAAAAACTTACATCTTAGGTTGGGACTATTTTTGTTCTTGCCGTAGAAAGAATTTGAAAAGGGGGTTGGTGTCCAAACTTGTCACTGCATGTGGGGGTCCATACCACCTACTATAGCATTCTTCCCCAGAAATGGGGGGGTCCATGCCTCAGATGGAAAAAAAATACATTAAAAATGGCCTTCCTCTTAAAACAAATGGGGGGGGGGGGCGGGGGGTCTGGAGCCCCTAAAACCCCCCTCCGTGGATCTGTCCTAGCTCTATCAGTGTTTTTTCGACAAATTTGTTAATTTTGTCGTAACATGTAAATTGGAGAACTTGTCATGTGCATTCAAATAACATACTTTACATAGTCATAGACACAAGCTTTCCATACTTGAAGCTTAAAACATTGACTGTCAACAGGTACCATTGAAAAATAATGTCTTATTTAATGTTAACCTACCTATTTCGCCTCTGGAGCTGAAGCCGTATCCATCATTTGTTAGGTCAGTTTAAGCACTCGAAGTGTCAGTGAAACAGCCTGTTGACTGACAATGCAATTGTTCAATCCGAAAAAGGCTACTCATGCCACCCGGACCAGACGATGTAAATATACAAAGCCTGGTAATCAAACCAGCAGTTAATTTGTCAAGGAAAATTAAGTTCGGAGAACCTGGGAAAGTTTGGACAAAAAGCACAGAACTTTGTTTACAAAACTTCAAAACAACACACTCAGTGTCACTGCAAGGTGGGCAATAATACCCCACTATGCCAATCGAAAAGCGGACGGTACCTTTCGTTGAAGAAGGCTTTTGTGCTGATCGTATCTTAGGGAGTTTTCTGAAGATGATATGGTTTAATCACGTAGTCGTTGAAATATTCGCCCAATCGGTTGTTTCTCACAGTCATCTAAATTCGAAGTGTCATAATTGTGCGAACGAAGCATTACGTCCCACCCGGCAGTTCGAATTGACGCGCCGCCTACCTGCGAGATTGTTTAATTCAGGCTAAATTTAAGCCAATCATAGAGTTCGGCACAGTCCGACAAATCAGCCTTAGGGACCGGTATTATCGCTCATCTGTGAGGGACCGGTCATGTGTTCACGGTGTTTCAATCGCATGGACATATGAAATTTCATTTTTTTCATACATATGTGTTGCTATAGAAGCTCGCTTCGCTCACTATTATTCACATATTAGGTAAACTGAACGTGCAGTAATCAGACGCGATAAGGTACTACGGGATGTCTGACATGGCTACAGCGCTGAAATCTCGGGGCTGATGGCGCTATATTAGTACAGTGGTTGGGGCGTGCCGCCCAGGCCATAGAGGGCATATGGAGAGCGAGAGAAAAGTGCGAGATTTTGCGGTCATTGAGAGAGAGATTCTTGGATAAAAAAGGCTCCGAATTAGATATTGACAGTCATGGCAATAAATATAGAGGATAATTAATTGAACGCGACATCAACTGGAATATGCAGCGGTCAAGGGCTGAAATTGTATTTGAATACTTTTGATATAAACGAAAATATAGTTAAGGGCTGAAATGTTGATAACAAATGTTGAGAGAAATTGTAGCTTGTAGCTCCGAGGACAGAAAAAAGGCCATTTGGACGGCACATTTATGTATGCCTAACTTTATGTAGTGCCAGCCCTGTGTCTAAATATTGTAGTCACACAAAACGAAACAAAAAATGACTCAAGATTTCAAATCACATCCAACAACGATACCTAGAATTCATAATTTACCCGTTTTCCATGTCATGTGCCCACATTGACATCCAGCTGGTGACATGGTGCTACGCCTGATAACATAAGAGAAATGAAAAACAAAGAAGACACATAAGACATGTCAGACATTGGCGTCATTACGATGTTCTGTGTGATTTCGATGTCTACATTTGACATACAACCTCTCATTTATATTGGACTTTGCCTCGCATGGACATCTCACCGTCTATCATCAACAAAAGAAGTTCTCATTGTATCGATTGACAATGGGACACAAAGATTTGCTTGGCGAGGTTAGCTACCAGCTATACAGCCAGTGAAAAGACCGCAGCAATTTACTTATTAATCAAATCAAATCAAACTTATTAACCAAATTTCTTTTCTCGCCAGGCATCCATACTTTACAAATAACATCCGTAGAACGCCCCACTAAGAATAAACTATATTGTCACGAAAGGTTGTCCAGAGTAATATATCACCACAAACACATGTCCATAACTCACTCACTGTTCTTACGCTGAAAATAACGCTATAATAAAGTGTGTTTGCTTTGTGTTTTATCTGTGGCATTCTGTTTGCTTAAATACAGCCATATGAAAATAATGCATTTGTCCACAGCCACAATCAAGATTCAGGGAGCAATTTCCATGATTCCCGATCAATTTTCCTTCGAGTATCAAGGTTTATGGCGAAGTCTATTGATTGTTACGCTATAGCGGACGGCTGGATGTCCGCCATTGCAGACTCCTTGAGGAGGACAGCACTTGTTTCTATCGCCTGTCCCGCCCTTGACGCAGCCAACCCAACTCGCTGATACTCGTCAAGGACCTCTCGAAAGGTAGAAACAGACGGTACCCTGATCCGGTTTTCTTTCCATATTCACAGCTACTCTGTGCCCGCTTGATTAACCGCAGGCTGGCTCGCTGGCCTCACTGGAGAGGACGCGGGACAAAACGTGACCGTCTGACGTCACTCAGGAGCGGAACGTGCTTGCCTTCGACGCTGGAACGAGACCTCAATGCAGACTTGACTCTTGACTTATCCAAAGAGAGATGATTGAAAGACCTGCCAGGGCAGGATATTGTCCATTTAGACCTCTTGGGTACCTATGGCATGGATTTACTTGCCCTGAATGGCAAGTGCCATTGATTCGTGTCTCATGTGAGATAATTGGACGCCCCTAATATATAACAAATATGGCCGACGTGTACCTTCACCTTGAACCAAGCTCCCATCTCCTGGGGCTATCACTGCAGGTTAAAACTGCAAATCAATTTTTAGATTTATAATTTAGCAATATTTATTTTAATAGATATTGCGATACATAGAAGCCCCCCCCCCCCCCCCCAAAAAAAAAATGTAAATGCAAGAATCAATCGAAGACGTCGGCACTGGGCCAGGGCATTGGCATAAACGTAGTGACATATCGTAGCAAAATAAACCAGTGTGGAACAAAGAGAAATAATAATTTATACAGTCTATACATGATTGCACGTCAATGATAATTGGTCTTTCTCCAAATTGGACATCACTTGGCAGTGACGTCACAGTTAAGGACCTTTCTAGAGCAAAACGCTTCAATGGCGGAAGGAGGTTGATGGAGGAAGCTGTTGGTTGTGACCTGATCCCAAACCAATCACGCTTCTTTGTTTCCGTGACACGGAATAGGCGGGGGAGGGGAGGGGGGTAAGTGGGTGACATTCCACTAAGGTGACCTAGCGGCCGCTCGATCCTGCCACCAGAACCCTCTCACCGCCCTAAAGATACTCTGGAGGCAAGCCCGTACACGGCCTTCCGTGTACTCGCAAGACAAGTCTGTCAGCTGTCATACCCAAATTAATAGATTATTCATGTTTTATGCGCTTTGTGATAAATGTGAGCAAAATCTGAACTACGTTACTCGGGTGCGTGGGAGTGTGGGCGAGAGGGGGGGGGGCTGGTGCAGTCCGAGGGCGGCGTCCGGCAATGATGAGTGGCTGAGCGGGATGGCTGAGTGGGAGTGGCTGAGTGAGAGTGGCTGAGTGAGAGTGGCTGGGTGGGAGAAGCTGAATGGGAGTGACTGAGTGGGAATAGCTGAGTGGGAGTGACTGAGTGGGAATAGCTGACTGGGAGTGACTGAGTGGGAGTGGTTGAGTGGGAGTGGTTGAGCGGGAGTGGCTGAGTGGGAGCTTAGCTTGATGAGCCACATTGCCGCTCCAACGTGAAATGTGACGCTAGTGTTTTTGACGTCTTTGCTTCAGAAAAGCAAGAATGCTTGGTAGGTTGACCCTGACCAAGAAAAAAAATTGATTATTATTATTTGGCAGGTCGAAAATGACAAGGTTTTTCTTTATTGTATTAAAGTATAACAATTGAACGGTCCTGCTTTTTTGGTTATTTGGTTATGCTTGTACTCTTCGTGGGGATAATCAGCACCAACTTCCGGTTGATATATGTTTTATTTTACACGTGTAGTGCCGGCATTTTTCACAGCAGAGCAATTAGAGGTTCTGTTCTGTAAAAAAAGCCGGCACAAAAAATTTAAAGCGAAACCTAAATTGATGACCACATTCTTCACTGTTTTGTTCAGCCCTCTTGACGCCATGACGATATGGATATGGCGCTTTGGAAATGGAAAAACAATGGGAAAAAACTGATGTAATGTAAACCCATTGACGGAGCCAGGTGGCAACAGGAGCCAAGCCACCACGTGAGGCAGCCAGGCGGGCGATACCCAGAGACAGAGACGTGTCAGTCCCGAGCAGAGAGCGCAAACTTTATGGACAGATAAATAAGAGTCGCCAACGGATAGGGTTCCCGACAATAGTTTAAATGGCGCCACTAATGACGTGGTTGCAAAACGTGGTTGTTTGTCTTTTCGTTTTGTCCCTCCTTTGCGAAGAATACGTAGTAATGGCAAATTGAGGAACTACTCAATATATGTGGCACATTTTGGAACAACCAAAGCAGACGGTTTGTTATGGATTACACACAAACAGTTCCCAGAGACGGAACACCTCGGCCTCAGGATTCCTTGTCTACGGCAAGCGGTCTTGTTGATTAATTTAATCATTCATTACACGTAACTTGAAGTTACTTACACAGCAGATCTGCTCCTTGCTCAACTATTCAATCTTTCAAATGGAAATGATAAACTTATGTCCTTATTCCACAAATATAAATATTGAATGTGCTCCATATAAAAGGGCAGGTGTTTTTCTTGTGTACTACGTCATCAAAATTTGGCTATTGCTGTCAGAATCTGCCTATAAGATACACTTGTTACTGCAAATTTCATGTTGCTTATACTTAAAGACATAAAAATGCGGTGAATATATGTGTATTTTTGCAAAAGCGTGATATCGCGGCCCGGGTCAAAATAGAGACAGACACCAAACAGCCCCCTGCCAAAGCAAAGGGAAGTTCCTTTTGGTCCAATGCCTTAGCATTGGGCAGAATGCGAAGGGTCACACGATCGAATTGTGATCACTTCCTTGTCCATTCGGTTGGTTGGTTGTATATTCAGGACGCTTGAACCACTGTTGATCATATCGCATCAATGGGAGGAGGAAGGGAGAGTGGAGCCATGTCCCCGGAGGTAAGCCCCTACTCTATGCGAAAAAAGACATGGGATCTTTATCCTGCGACCACACAGACATGGCCACAGCGGGGGCCGTTAGGCTCTCAGGTGACCAGAGCTTTCACTAAATGCCAGCGCTCTAGCCCACTGAGCTATCGGGTCGGCACTCCGTGTCCACTCGGGGCTGGCCTCAGAGATACCAGAAGAGAACCCCTGCCATTGAACGACCACTTATTACAATCAGCCACAATTCTGCTACGTTTATGAATCCGCATTATACATCAGTTATACAGGTCAATAATCGTACATATTCAGGCATCTAAAATAGATAAGAATTCTGATTAATCATAATTTACCATATGGTTTCGCGGAGAATTATTGGAGTATTACATTATGGGACTACGTGTTGGTATCACCATGGTGAGAAGATCGAATAGATTCGTCTAAGTGAAACCCCCCTGACAACGCGGATTGTTTACCGACTGGCGTCAACCGCGAGACGATGTGGCGGCAGCTTACACCGAGGTTCACTTGATTCTCAACCGCCAACGAAATAAACCACCTGCTCCACGCCGCCTCCACTTTGCATCGACGCGATTCAACAGGGTCTGAGCATAATTTCATAAAATGTCTGTGGATATAGGTCACTGGGTTTAAGCAATAATAATACATTATGCAACTGGATGAGACGTGTTTACGAGCCATTTAAATATCATGTATAATAATTGTATCATTAAGCCATATTGTTACTAGTATTGCAGCATATGTGTGTGAATAATTTCAGAATTGTCTGCTGAAATGGGTTATTAGGATGTAAGATATAATACGTGCTGAAATGTGATGACCCGTGTTTACGAGCCATTTAAGTATCTTAAATACTGATCTTCATATTCAATCTTATTGTAATTCGTATCTCAGCATATGTATTTGGATAATTTCAGAAATATCTACTGAACTAAGTTATTATGTTTAAAGAGATAATACATAGTAAACTATAATGATCCGTAGATCTGTGATTCCCTTATTTGTACGTGGCGCATCTCCCCTCACCTTCCCTGCTAAGTATGAAGCCAACATCTATTTTCATATAGCCTTTCATAAATATCCATAGTGGACTGCATAATGCCTGGCTAACATCTGATTACCACAGATGCGTATTACATTTAATTCTCAGTGGCAATGTACCTGCCACCACATTTGTCGTTAGTGATGTGTCTTTCGCCACTGGCGGTCAAAATAGTGTCGTTGTGTCTAATTTATAGAGATGAAAAGATTGTACAACATTCAACAAGCAAGCAGATAATTATTCTATTTGTTGGAACCTAACATGAAAAATGGGAACAACAGACACAACCCTCCCCGTAACACTATACATAACATTATTAAATTCAAAATGTAAAACAAAAGACGTCGCATTCTTAAATGCTAAGAAATAACCAAGGTTATTTGCCCAACATAGACAACACGTGTACTAAGGTATCCGTAGTTCTGTAATTATTCCATTCAATGCGCTAGCATGCCCTCTCCACCAGTGCCCTCACTCCAAGCCTCCCCTCCACCCCCCAGGGTCCTGGAGAAGCCCTGCCCCGCCACGTGGGTCCAGGTTTCTCACCGCCAATTCCCCCCCCCCTTCCCACCCCTTCACCTCCCTTTCCCCTTCCCTCCCACCTCCCCCTCCCCCACACCCTGGCGGCGGGCTAGAGGCACAAGACGGACCTGTTTCCACAGAAACAAAGAAGCCACTGGACAGCGGTGTTCAGTGGCTGTGGCAGAACCACAAAAGCGCATAATTACATATCCAGGCCTAAGCGTCTGGCCCGTCGGTTACATGATGAACGGTAAAGGATGCCAGACGGCTAGTCCAAAGCTGACCGATAGAAAGCGACAGAGAAAGAGCCAGAGACAAAAATACAGCCAGCCAGCCAACTAGAGCTAGAGGTATAGGTAGAAAAATAAACAGGTAGAGACTACAGACTGGTACACAAAAATACAGACTGGGACACAAAAAGACAGACAGAGACTGGTGCACAAAAAGAAACAGATAGAGACTTGTACACTTTCAGACAGATGCATTGACATGGACAGTTATAAATCGGTAACTTAAAGCTGGTATCAAACCTAATCTAATCGCGTTTAAAACCGAAAGTTTACACCTTAAAATTAAATTGCCGAATGTTAAGACTACGTTTTGGCCGACTGGTAAGGAGAAAAAAATTAAGGCAACCCGCCCCCATTAATGTCGAGCTACGCGCCATTGTGCCGGAGCAAGTGACGTATATTGTGACTCTTCATGTGGCGCCGCCTTGTAAAGCGAGAGATCAGGGCCGTGATTTGCGGATGAATTGCGGCAGTTCCAAGCCGCGCTGTAGACCATAATCTTAGTGTTTCACGGAAAAATAGCATCCGAACATATCGATAGATATGAAGTAAGCTTCAAGAGTTCCAGTTTAAATTAATTCATCGTATTATTGAATGTATATGGAGACTAAAGGAAAACGATTTATGTGAGTTTTGTCAAAAAGAAATTGACATCTAATGCATCGTCTTGTACATTGTGAAGTAGTCAAGCGATTGAGTAGATAGGTATGAGATCTGTAATGAAACTGCCTTACGACGCGAAAACCATTTTGTTCGGGGGAATTAATTATGAAAAAGATTACCTAATGCTTATATGTAGGTAGTATCTCTATGAATGTAAGTATCGCGCTCTTTTCCCTAAAATAAGTGGTTTTGTTACGAAATTACGTAATATACTAGAAGATTTCGAGATCCAATGGAAAAGCTTCTTCTAAAAGTTGCACATCAGAATAGAATAACCAGTTGGCAGCCACGATGGTCAATACCCGTTATCTGTATGTATATATATGTACCCCATGTACCTGTGCACTGCTGTATCAATTGAGTTTTGTTTTTGAGCAATAAATCTATATAAAAAACATATATAACAACATAAAAAATATTGATAGATCTCTGGCAACGATTGTTTATGTGAAACCCCATGATTGGAGTTATAATCGCAGCTATTTATATTAGCGACGATCGCGCGCCCTTGTGTTGCTCACACAGTAGGCGTCATTTCCTGTTTGAGTATCACATCCTGATTGGACAATCGCGGACACACCGCGGACACATGGAGCGCGTGGAGTCTTGGTTATGACCACGTGATCACCTCACTGTGCAACGTAGTGCAACGTAGCGTATCTGCGCGGACCGACCGGATTACCAGGTCAGTAACCCGTCTGACCGTAAAGCGTAATTATAATAGGAAAGTTTTTAGCAGACTAATGTTACCTACGGTGAGGTTATTCAAGACCAGAATGATGTCCTTAATGAACTATTCAGACTTGAACATCAAAAAAACTGATACCGAAAGGGATGACATGGACTTTTTTCCAATAGAACACTCAGCTCTGTCTGTAAACGAGCAAGAGGAATTAGGCGGAAAACTTACAGAAAAAGAAACCAGAGAAACTTTATTCGCGTCCAGATGGCCTACCGGCGGAATTTTAGAAATTTTTTCGGCCAGATTTGAAACTTCTCTTTTTAAAATGCTGCGATTCAGTGTATGAAAATCAGACCCTTTCTATCAGTCAGAGACAAGGCCCGATATCTCTTGTACCGAAGCAGGGAAAGGACACAGTGTATCTGAAGAATTGGAGACCAATTTCCTTTGTTAATGTAGTATATAAAATAATGACTAAGGCTATTGCGAACAGAATTAAGTCAAAACTGCCTAAGGTGATACACGAAGATCAGACGGGTTTCATTAAAGGACGGTACATAGGTGAACATATTTTTAAACTCTTAAGTATCATTAAAAAGGTAAAAGAAGAGGACATGGAGGCCCTATATCTCTATTGATTTCGAAAAGGCATTCGACCGGTTGAAATGGAAATATCTGTATTAGTGTTTAAATTATTTTAATTTTGGGAGCTCCTTTTTGCGAGGGATAACATTTAACAGCAGCGTTATAAACAATGGCTGGACGACAAGTAGTTTCGAACTGTCAAGGGAATTGCGACAAGGCTGCCCACTTTCACCTTATTTATTTATTTTATCGGCTGAAATATTTGCAATATTAGACAAGATCCAGATGTTAGAGGCATCATGTGCAATAATAGAGAATTTAAGATTATTCTTTACGCGGATGACTTCGGCTTGGGATGATTTACTCAAAAAAGGTTCTCCTCAAAGTGCTTGATAAATTTGAAACATTTTATAAACTTTCAGGACTTAAAGTCAATTATAATGAGACAGTTATTTTACCAATAGGGACTTTCAACCGCATTTATCTACCACACCGAATTAAAATACAATGGGTTACCAGTAATGTGACTACCCTCGGTGTTAAGATATATACTGATATAAACCGCACTATACGAGAAATTTATGAATGCATATATAAGAAAATCGCTTCTATTTTAAGAGTATGGCGAGGTCGAACGTTAACACTGTTTGGAAAAGTGATTATTGTACAAACGTTCGCGGTGTCACAGCTGTTGTATCTCATGTCCGTATTACCCCCGCCAGAACGATCAGTTATGACTAAGATCCAATTAGAACTATTAAAGTATATATGGGATGGAAAGCCAGATAAAATAAAGCGAAATGTATTGTATAATAGTAAGAAGATCGGTGGCGCCAACTTACCAAACATCGAGACGAAGGGCAAAGCCTTAAAGACAACATGGGTGAAACGTTTTATTGATATGGAGTCTTGTGGTGTATTTGTTCACCATTATTTTGGTGCACTATGTAATACATTTTGGCAGTGTAATTTATCTGAAAAAGATTTAATTTCCCTACCGCTTTATAGATCAATTAAGTTGGTATTTGTAAGACAAGTTATATTAGCGTGGTGTCAATTTCATTTTTGCGAGCATACCGAGATTAAAAATTCGGGAGAGGAAATAATTTGGTTCAATTCTCATATCAGAGCTAGCAAATAAGTATTATGTTACGAATCGTGGATTACATCAGGAATTGTATATGTTAAAGATCTGTTCACCACGGAGGGTAAGCTAATGATTCATGAATCTCTCTGTAACAAATTTAACTTAAAACTGAATGTGCTGCATTATTATGGCATCATAGCAATTTGTCTACAACGGTTTGATTGAAAAGATTGCCACAAAACCAAGTACACCTTTCAACGGATGCAAAGCTGATTTAAATGGTAATTTAACGGAAGAAGAATTTTATTCCGCTGTTCAAGGTTGTATCGTATTACCAGATATGTGAAACGTCCAGAGTTCCAATATAGACTTTTAAATCGCACTTTGGCAACGAATGAAAAAATATATGCATGGGGATTACGAGATAACGATTCATGTAATTTTTGCTGTGAAGAAATCGACACAGTATTACATGTATATTTTGAATGCGAAGCGGTTAAAGGCTTGTGGGACTGGATTGTAAAACGTTCGACACCCGTTTTACTGTTTCTACTGTTAAGTTTGTCGATTTACCTTGTACCCACCCATTCTGTATTAGATGAGCCAATGGAAAATAAAATAGTTAAAAAAAAAACGTCTGACCGTGGCTGCGGTAGGCAAGGTGGCTCTTCGACAGCTACTTCTAACTATCATGTGAAGACACCTAAGCAATAATGAGTTTTCCAAACTGCTTACAGTTACAATATAAGCTTGCTAGAAACAAGCCATGAGTGACGGTGCGTCAGCTATAACATAAGATAAGATAAGATAAAGTTTTATTGAACGTCGGTATGTAAAAGTCAACAATAAACATTAGCAAACGTGCTATTGACCGACAAGTGATAAGTGATTTGTTGACGTTCTGTTATGTTTGCAATAAAGTAAGGGTCGGATTGATTTTCACTTAAGTGGCCTTTAAAGCTGAAGTATCACATTAAATGCTCGCCGTGAGCCTACGCGGTGCAGAACATTACATGGCGCCCCACATAGGGCTATTCAGGCACCCGACAACAGGGCATATCTAATAAGTGATGAATATATGAATATATCTAACTGTGATTAAAGTATGTTTTACGAAAACGTCATTAAAATTGCATTAAGACACGTAGTTCATAATAAATAATATATGTCTTGTAGCCGTGTGACATCTGGGCAGAGGACATGAAACAGGACAAAACCCTGCGTGTTTGTTGGCCATGCAATGTTTGCATGTTCGCGTCTCTCGATCCGCGTCTCTCTATCCGCCAGCCACCACACCTGGATCCATTGTCCGCCCCCTCCCTACCCCCCTCCCCTCCCCCACCACCATCCCTTCCGTCGTTATCCTTCGCTCAATGACTTACTTGCCCCCTTGTTCTCTGACTTCGCCTCTCCGCCACTCCTACCCCTCCCGGCAAAACTCCGGTTGTTTCTCCATTGGGCTCCCTCAGTTGTTGTGAACTATGGTAGACAAGCCTCTCATTGGCCAGTGACGGTCTGGGAGACAGAGTGTTATTGTCCACGCCGAACACTAGGCTTTGGGTGTAGGACCATGTCGTGGCCATGGCCTGATGCCGAGATCAGGTGTCGCCCTTCACCTAACACCGACAGGAAGGAGTCCACATGTAACTGTGAGTTGAATATAGGGGCATCCACTCTATAACAAAAGAGGCAGCGGCCCGGTGTTCGCAACCTTGGAAATGTTGGCGAGATAGCTTGATGAATCGCATGGTAAAGTGGCTTTTTTTCGGAGATGACTGCCAGTTTTCCCAACTCTATAATATGAATAGAACATGAAGCATATCTTTGGCCATGTCTTCTTACTGAGCGTTAATAACTTAAAAACGACATACAATTGATGTGATTTTGACTTGTTGTCAGCCTGACCAACCCCATCGACGTCCTGCCAGACAGGCCATAACAGAGGTAATGGTGATCTGTCTTTAGATGCGCCAAGATCAGATCCTGGCATTAGGACCGTCCTGCGACATTTTAGACACGTCTGACCAAGAGACGCACCATATTTAAAATGAAATCATCAACATTTGCAAACCTGAGAATTAGTTGAAACAATTTGTTTTAGTGCGTTCTGTTATCCTGTCTATGATACCAATGTAGTACATAAATAACATTGCAATAACCGTTATTCGTTGGTGGAGGGCGGAGGGTGACCCGAAATTCGTTTTACATGGACTGTTCATTCCTTCACGAACATAGATATTTGTCACGACGTGAAATAATAATCATATAATAATCATATATTTAATCACTTTCACTTGGAGATGAACCAAGAAAAAAGCTCATAACTTCTCTTCCTCAGCTGATTCATTCTGGCAAACTAGCAGGCTGGGTTGGGCACGAACGGCACAACGGCCTGAAGAGATATCAGAAAAGGCGAGACATCCAACATTTTAAAAAAGAATTGATCAAGGTGAGATACCCGAGAACGACGCCACATATCTCACAGCGGATTCCGAACGGACACCGTTGGAGATCTCCGTGTCACCGGCGAAGGTCGTAAAATCACACTTTGTTTCCAGATGTCCACCGGTTTGGGTTCGTTGGGCCACGCCTGTGTGGCCGCTTCTTCACGCCGCCGATGTCAGGTCGCCACTTCAGTCCTAGGCCCGTCGTCACCTATCGGGGCAGCTGACAACCTATAACGTTAACAACCAACTCCACCCTATGGCGGGTGTTGCCCCGAAAGGGGGGGGGGGTGACTTCCATTTCCATTGGTCTTTACACCCAGTAGCCCTCCCCTCTTTCAGATGTATTCTCTTAAAATGACCTCCTTGTCCTAGTTGACACAGTCCTCTAAGTTCCAACGCCCTCTTCCGCTCCAGCAGAGGCCCATTTTAAAGTCGTCGGCCCTGTTTACAGGTGAGGTGTTGATGCCGGTACTCTCATAATTATATATTCATAAGGGGTAGACCGAAAATGGTCCAATTTGTCACAGTGTCTGTTGCACTCACATAAACCTGCCATAAAATCTACCTCCAGGTACACCCAGCGATTCCCTTATTGTTCTCCACACGTTCTCCTTGGCGAGGACATATTTGTGGAATGAACTTGAATAGTCCAAGATGCATGGACACTGCGAGACATGCTGCTGTTGAAAGGAGAGGTACATCAGACGACAAAGATTGACCCGAGCAAAATACGACTGTTCTAATTGGTCATATATGCGGCGGCTCGCCGCAGGGCGCTTTGAAAATGAGCAACGTTTCCAGTGTCTGGAGGCCCTAGCATAACGACAGCATTGGACGAATATCGACAAAGTAATTTTATATCTAGGTGAATACATAAACGAGGAATTAATCACTGAGTCTACGTTTTAAAACAAAAATTTTATGGTAGATTGGATGGCTTTGGACAGCTGTCCGATGGTTCTATGTTTTCGTGTGGAGATCAATGTTAACAGAAGGTCTAGATCATTAACGTATACCAGAGGCCCCCCGCCCCCCACGTACCCGACCAACCGTGGGCGGGTTCTGCACCAGCCATGGTCATGACCGCCGCCACTAAGCATCCCGCCCAACACCCCCGCCCCGCACCCCAGCGACCTTAATTTAACATCTCAACCAAACGGGCAGCAACAATAATGATGGCTAAATACGGTGCTTAGAGTAATTCATTACGGCCAGTGGCGGGTAATGTCCACAGTTAATATCCTCATTTGAAAGACTCCAAGTCTGTGGTGTGGTATAGACAGCACAGTATATCGAGAGCAGAGCCGGGATAGATTGGGGGGGGGTCATGTCAGCGGGATAAACGCTCCGAAAAATGACGACAGAGGTGGGCCAGAGCTTTAAGAACGACACGTCCCCCAGAGGATTGGAGGGAGGGATGGCGGGGGGGGGGGGGTCGGGGGCTCCAAGAGTTGACCGCCAGATGTGTCCCTCAGCAACAAAAGGGTCAAAACGCCGAGTGCAAATTTGCGGCAGGATCAAGATATAATAAAACACAATTCTGGCATTGTTAGCCTATCCTGGTTTCGCACACGACCTTCGCACGACCTTCAGGACACCCACGCTAGGTAACCGTGCGCACCGTAAGCTAATCAGACGGAGTCCAAGGACACCAGATCCCTTCCAAGGTCACCATTGACGGCAAACCGCCCCGTCTCGATCACGTGGTCTCTTATGAAAGGTTCGCTCCAGGCCACTGGTGTTGCATAAAGCAGGGGACGACAGAAAGCGCCTGTCTATCTATATGTCCGAGACTATAGGGTTCTAGGGTCAGATCAATGACAAAATCTAGGCATCTCCTAATATTTCGGCTTGGAATGCATGTGTTGCGGTGGCAGGCTTCAGTCGCAGCCTGACGGAACGACGGTCAGTTATATCAGGCTGAATCCTGGAATCAGACAATATATTGCAACCACTATGCCAACCACTACATTGAATTGACAGCATGGCAGCCACTATATTGAGTTGACAACATGGCAGCCACTATATGGAATTTACAGCATGGCAGCCACTCTATTGAGCTGACAGCATGGAAGTCACTATATTAAACTGACAGTATGGCAGCCACTATATTGAATTGACAGCATGGCCGTCAGAATATTGAATTGACAGCATCGCAGCACCTATATTGAATTGACAGCACGGCAGTCACTATATTGAGTTGGTAGCATGGCGGCCACTATATTGAACTGACAGCATGGTAGCCACGGTATTGAGCTGACAGCATGGCAGCCACGATATTGAGTTGACAGCACGGTAGCCCTCTATTGAATTGACTGCATGGTAAAATAGTTAGCAATCTATGAAAGACGCCATTAAAGCCTTGACGCATGCGCACATTGCTCTAACTCAGGTGGCTGGGCGCACGCGCCTGGCCGGTGGGTTGTCAGGGCTCAGTTGACCCACGCGCGGATCGCAGTAATCTGAGGCTAAGCCGCCCCAACTTAACCTTGGACGACCAAGCAGTGATGTCTCGACAATCTATTGGGGGGAGCGGGGTGGAGTGGCGGGACGGGAAGGGGAGGGGAAGGGGGACGGGGTACCGCTCAGAGATTGATTACCTTGGGGTGAACTACCACTAACAGGTTGGGGGTGGGGGGGGGGGGCTTCTGTAGTCCGCCCTGGTCAGTTAATGACTCCTAAGATTAAAGAGACACGGCGGGGACGGTTTGTGCGTGACGCTGCTGGGATTGGCGCGGTGCATGCTGGGGGCGCGTTACTCGGCTTGACGGCGGGGAGATAAGGGATACCCGAGTGGGCGATAATAGGTCAGGTACCCTGACTATCTTCTGGCGGCCAGCGCCTGACGGCCTACACACTACCTGCACTGTCTCGGGGGACACGGCCTCATGGACAGGTGACCGCAGCGCCAGCTACATACAGCTGACTCCACACACAGATAGAGCAGTGCAACGACCCTTGTTCCACATCAGCTTACTCTGTCACATCGGGGTTTCCATTAAATGAGAGAAGCATGTTTCTCCCTTACGTTTATAGCACCATGCCTGTTTAATAGCTGTGCCTGTCGAACACTCCCATGTCGTAAAGGTAGACATCATATTCCTTTCACGACAACGAAATGGTAGCGCTCGCGTATATTATTCACATATTAGGTAAGCTGAATGTACAGTAATCAGACGCGATAAGGTACTACGGGATGTCTGACATGGCTACAGCGCTGAAATCTCGGGGCTGAGGGCACTATATTATTACAGTGGTGGGGGCGTGCCGCCCAGGCCATGGAGGGCATATGCAGAGCGAGAGAAAAGTGCGAGATTTTGTGGTCATTGAGAGAGAAATTCTTGGATAAAAAAGGCTCCAAATTAGATACTGACACTCATGGCAATAAATATAGAGGATAATTAATTGAACGCGACATCAACTGGGATATGTAGCGGTCAAGGGCTGAAATTGTATTTGAACACTTTTGATATAAACGGAAATATAGTTAAGGGCTGAAATGTTGATAACAAATGTTCAGAGAAATTGTAGCTTGTAGCTCCGAGGATTGAGAGAAAAAAGGCCATTTGGATGGCACATGTATGCATGCCTAACTTTATGTAGTGCCAGCCCTGGGTCTAAATATTTTAGTCACACAAACGAAACAAAAAATGACTCAAGATTTCAAATCACATCCAACACCGATACCTAGAATTCATAATTTACCCGTTTTCCATGTCATGTGCCCACATTGACATCCAGCTGGTGACATGGTGCTACGCCTGATAACATTTTTTTTTTTTAAATATAATTCTTTATTTCATCAAGGCACAGAACAGACAGTATACAGTACACGATAAACGAACAGCACACCTCCAAAACATTATACAGTACCCCAAAAGAGATATATAGGATATGGTTATTTTCAACCTGCAGAAAATAGCAGCACCTCCAGTCATACAGTGGCAAAAAAATGTTCAAGACCCTCCCATTTTAACTTATGCATTTGGCTTCGTTTTCCCCCAGGGGTTCTTTCGCTTATATAATATTCTACAGCGTATAACTGTTTCAACATACGAAACTCTTGCTTTACATTCAACTTATCACCCCAACATCGTGTCTTATAAATATATCTCTTAAAGGTAAGGAATATTTGATCAATCAATTGATATTTTGCATCTGTCACGCCTAAAAGAATGTTTTCCATCGATAGATAGCTTGTAATATCTAAAAAGGGCCATAAACAATATTTCACTTGCTGCCAAAGCATCCGGGTTTCCCCACATGACCAAAATAAATGTTCTAGTGTTTCCGTTTCAGTTTTACACAAAGGGCAAAGATCCATCTCAGTTATACCCCATAGATAGAGCTGGTGATATGTGGGCAAGATTAGTTGCAAAATTTTATATTGAAACGCATTGTATTTCCTATCTGATGTAGTTTTAAATGTTCTAGTATAGATTTCCGTCCAGTTAACATTAAAATCATCTACTTTTAATATGTTATTCCATCTCAGTTTTTTCTTCGTCATCAGCAAGCCATCCTCTATCAAAGTCGTATAAACATAATTGCATGCTTTCTTGCTAATATAAAAGCCATTTAATGGATCAATTTTTACCCCTCGGCTATTACTACAAATGTTTTCTAGTGACCAATGTTCTTTTACTACTCTTATTAGGTAGAGGTAGTCTAAATAGTTAATAGTAGAATTATATTTTGCTTTAAAATTGTTATAGGAAATAAATTTATTCATTACAAGGAGATCTTGAATCAGTACACATTTATTTTGTATCAACATCTGTTTCAATTTTTGCAGATAAGGATTTTTTATGTACCAGGCATTCCTGGAGGTGTAATGTAATTCCTTGCCTGGTGTATATATCTTTTTCTGAAAAATACTCCAGACATACAATACTTCTTTCCAGAAGGTGCTCTTAATATCTTTTAAGTAGGTTCGCAATGACAATTGGTCTAGTCTCCATATGAGTTCCACGTTTTTTTCGACCAAAATATATCTCGCAAGTTTTAACCAGCAGGGGTTTTTACATGAATTATGCATTATATTTACCCAAACAGCTTTTAACGCTTTAATTAAACTAGAAACATGGGTACACTTAAACCCCCCGTTTGAATATTCCTGCACTAATATAAGAGAAGATATTTTAGCCCGTTTACCATCCCATAGAAAACCATTTATCATTCGCTGAAGTTTCCCTTCAATTTTATTCGTTATAGGTAACACAAGAAAATGAATAAGCTTCGGGATTAGTAAAGTCTTAATTACGGTGACCTTACCTACGAGCGATAGCGCTTTGGATTTATACCTTCTTAATATTTGATAAATTTCTACCTCTTTTGCCTCGAAGTTTATTTCGACCATTCGCTTTAATTCTGCATTGAAATATATTCCTAGAAGTTTAAAATCATCGGTCCAATGTAGATGATGTTCCGGACATAACTGTTCTACTGACCCAGCCTTATTTCCTATTCATACGACATGTGTTTTATCCAAGTTAATCTTTAAGTCTGAGACTAATTGAAAAGTCTAAATGATTTTAGCGCAGCTCTTAATGAAGACTCCTCTCCGTTTAGGATTAAAAAGGTATCATCTGCATATTGTCCGAGTACGTAGTAGTCATTTATCTTTATTTTGCTTTATAAATTGTGCTAATGATTCTATTGGCAAAATAAATAAATATGGTGATACAGGGTCTCCTTGACGACAGCCTCTGCTCAGTTTAAAAAAAGTGAATATACTACCGTTATTAGTAACGCAACTTTCAGAATTTTTGTATAATATTTGAATATATCTGACAAATTTATCGCCAAATTGGTACGCTTTTAATGTATTTATGAGATAATCCCGAACTAGCGAGTCGAAAGCTTTCTCAAAATCCACTAGAAGTATTAGACCTAGTCGGTTAGCCTGTATAAGATATTCCATCATATCATAAATTAATCGTGTATTTTCCCCAATGTATCTATTTTTCAAAAAAACAGTTTGTGTGGAACTAATAATAACAGGGAGCGATATCCTTAATCTAGATGCTATTGCCCCAGAAAGGAGTTTATAGTCAGTATTTAACAGAGTTATAGGCCTCCAGTTTCGCATGTAACTTCTATCTTTTTCCGGTTTCGGAATACAAGTTATCAAACCTTGGTTCTGTATTTTAGAGAGGGAATAGTTGTTAATTCCATACTGTAAACTTCGGTACAAGAAGTGGCCTAACTGACTCCAAAAGCATTTGTAAAACTCGAAAGGATATCCGTCCAGACCAGGAGTTTTTCCAGGTTTAGTATTTAAGAGGATATTATGTAATTCTTTTTTGCGTGATGTCCTTGTTACAAGCTTCCCTTTGTATATCATCTAGGGGCTTTATATTAGAACTGTCCAGAAAAGTATCTATAGAGCATCGACACTTATCCTGTTTTGAAGAGTATAATCGACAATAAAAGCGTTTTTGCTCTTCTAATATATCTTGTGGCTCTGTGAGCTCCTTGCTATCTACACTTAATTTTCTGATTAATTTAGTCACATTATTAAACTTCTTTAAATTACAGAAATATTTCGTCGGCTTTTTTCCCTCCTCATATAGTTTAACTCTGGTCCTAGTTAATAATCATTTTGGTCTTTTGCTTCGTAATTGATATAATTCATCTCTGAATTGTTCAAGTCTGTCGATATTACAATTTTCAATATCAGCTTCCATTTTTTTTATTTCTGTCTCTAGTGACTTTTCCTTTTTGTTTGTAAGTTTTTTAGAATAAACTGAGAAAGAAATAGTTGTTCCTCTTAGTTCTAATTTAAGGAATTCAAAGAAGAGCTGATCATTAACATGAAAGGTGATATTTGGATCATCCAGAGATTGTCCTGGAAGCGCATATCTTCCAGCGGTTTCCTTTATTTTTTCTCTTATAAGCAATTGATAATCAGGGTCGTCTAGCAGCTTCCAATAGCTTCTTCCTCTCAAATTATCTATAATCTTAGTTTTAAACAGGATTAGAGAGTGATCAGATTTATACTTAATATCTAGCTATCTCAGATTTATCTAATTTCGATATAAATAACATAAGAGAAATGAAAGACAAAGAAGACACATAAGACATGTAAGACATTGGCGTCATTACGATGTTCTGTGTGATTTCGATGCCTACACTAGACATACAACCTCTCATTTATATTGGACTTTGCCTCGCATGGACATCTCACAGTCTATAATCAAAAGTTGTTCTCATTGTATCGATTGACAATGGGACACAAAGGTTTGCTTGGCGAGGTTAGCTACCAGCTATACAGCCAGTGAAAGGACCGCAGCAATTTACTTATTTATCAAATCAAATCAAACTTATTAACCAAATTTCTTGTCTCGCCAGGCATCCATACTTTACAAATAACATCCGTAGAACGCCTTACTAAGAATAAAAATTATTGTCACGAAAGGTTGTCTAGAGAAATATATCACCACAAACACATGTCCATAACTCATTCACTGCTCTTACGCTGAAAATAACGCTATAATAAAGTGTATTTGCTTTGTGTTTTATCTTTGGCATTCTGTTTGCATAAATGCAGCCATATGAAAATAATCCATTTGTCCACAGCCACACTCAAGATTCAGGGAGCAAATTCCAAGATTCCCGATCAATTTCCCTTCAAGTATGAAGGTTTATGGCGAAGTCTATTGATTGTTACCTTATAGCGGACCGCTGGATGTCCGCCATTGCAGACTCCTTGAGGAGGACAAAACTTGTTTCTACCGCCTGTTTCGCCCTTGACGCCGCCAACCCAACTCGCTGATACTCGTCAAGGACCTCTCGAAAGGTAGAAACAGACGGTGCCCTGATCCGGTTTTCTTTCCATATTCACAGCTACTCTGCGCCCGCCTGATAACCCGCAGCCTGGCTCGTTGGCCTCACTGGAGAGGACGAGTGACAAAACGTGACCGTCTGACGTCACTCAGGAGCGGAACGTGCTTGCCTTCGACGCGGGAACGAGACTTCAATGCCGACTTGACTCTTGACTTATCCAAAGAGAGATGATTGAAAGACCTGTCAGGGCAGGATATTGTCCATTTAGACCTCTTGGGTGTTTGGAGTTACTTGCCCTGAATGGAAAGTGCTTACGCGATTTGGTTTCTGCATTGATTCGTGTCTCATGTGAGATAATTGGACGCCCCTAATATATAACAAATATGGCCGACGTGTACCTTCACCTTGAACCAAGCCCCCATCTCCTGAGGCTATCACTGCAGGTTTAAACTGTAAATCAATTTTTAGATTTATAATTTAGCTATATTTATTTCAATAGATATTGCGATACAGTGGTCAGTGTAGGTTGATGTCTTACTTGCAATGTCGAGGCTCGTTTATTCTTATCCAAAGAATGTCATTCATTGATAAAAAACGATAACAAGTGGATGATCGTTTTGACAGCCGAACAGGATAATACACATAAAATGGCATACCTGTAACTTAGAATAATATCAGTCCGCTTGGTTGAGCGATAACTTGTAAATATGGGCGATAATGGGCGAACGACAGCCCAATCTCTTTCATGCCTTGTTCCAATAAACCCGTCGTTCATCTCCGTTTTCTTGGGTACGGTCTTTGTCATTCTGGACGATTCCGTTTCGGATTCAATATCATCTATTTCAATAAGATCGAACGTATAGTAACACGAAATGCCAAAACTATGGGACTCTCATTAATATCACGAAAGTCTCTAGCATAGAAACCCCCCCCCCCCCAAATAAAAAAAATATGTAAATGCAAGAATCAGTCGAAGACGTCGGCACTGGGCCAGGGCATTGGCATAAACGTAGTGACATATCGTAGCAAAATAAACCAGTGTGGAACAAAGAGAAATAATAATTTATACAGTCTATACATGATTGCACGTCAATGATAATTGGTCTTTCTCCAAATTGGACATCACTTGGCAGTGACGTCACAGTTAAAGACCTTTCTAGAGCAAAACGCTTTAATGGCGGAAGGAGGTTGATGGAGGAAGCTGTTGGTTGTGACCTGATCCCAAAGCCAATCACGCCTCTTTGTGTCCGTGACATGGAATACGTGGGGGAGGGGGGAGGTGGTTAAGGGGGTGGCATTCTACTAGGGTGACCAAGCGGCCGCTCGATCCTGCCACCAGAACCCTCTCACCGCCTTAAAAATACTCTGGAGGCAAGCCTGTACCCGGCCTTCCATGTACTCGCAAGACAAGCATGTCAGCTGTCATACCCAGATTAATATATTATTCATGTTTTATGCGTTTTGTGATAAATGTGAGCAAAATCTGACCTACGTTACTCGAGTGTGTGGGGGTGTGGGCGAGGGGGGTGGGGGAGGGGGTGGGGGATGAGGTGGTGCAGTCTGGGGGCGGCGTCCCCCAATGATGAGTGGCTGAGCGGGATGGCTGAGTGGCAGTCGCTGAGTGGGAGTGGCCGAGTGGGAGAAACTGAGTGGGAGTGACTGAGTGGGAATAGCTGAGTGGGAGTGAGTTAGTGGGGGTGGTTGAGTGGGCGTGGTTGAGTGAGAGTGGCTGAGAGGGAGTGGCCGAGTGGGAGTGGCTGAGTAGGAGTAGCTGAGTGGGAGTGACTGAGTGGGAGAAACTGAGTGGGAGTGACTGAGTGGGAATAGCTGAGTGGGAGTGAGTTAGTGGGGGTAGTTGAGTGGGCGTGGTTGAGTGAGAGTGGCTGAGAGGGAGTGGCCGAGTGGGAGTGGCTGAGTAGGAGTAGCTGGGTGGGAGTGACTGAGAAGGAAGAGCTGAATGGGAGTGACTGAGTGGGAGTGGTTGAGTGGGAGTGGCTGAGTGGGAGTGGCTGAGTAGGTGTAGCTGGGTGGGAGTGACTGAGTGGAAATAGCTGAGTGGGAGTGACTGAGTGGGAGTGGTTGAGTGGGAGTGGTTGAGCGGGAGTGGCTGAGTGGGAGCTTGATGAGCCACATTGCCGCTCCAACGTGAAATGTGACGCTGGTGTTTACGTCCTGGGGTGTCCCGCCCCTCACTAGTCACTCTCTTGTGTAACCGTCGCATAGCTCATGGACATAGTCCCGGGCGAATAGTGCCTGAATTGACATGTCAAACACCTTTGATAAAGAGTCGCGTCGAGGTGATTAACGGTGCATTCACAACACAACACAGGAGACAAGCCACCACGTGAGGCAGCCAGGCGGGGCGATACCCAGAGACAGAAACGTGTCAGTCCGGAGCAGAGAGCGCAAACTTTATGGACAGATAAATAAGAGTCGCCAACAGATTGGGTTCCCGACAATAGTTTAAATGGCGCCACTAAAGACCCACTTGAAACACCGAGGCGGCGTTGTCATGACGCCAACCTCCGTGAAGGTGCAGGGCGAGGTGCGGATATAGAGAGAGGAATAGATCAGGAGAGGTGATGAATATAGCGGATAGTCTGACGTAACAAAGGCCCACAATGCGGGTGGCAGTACCTCCTGACTGGAGGCCGACCCCGTGCGCTCGTAACGATCCGATTATGGAGCAGCCGCCACGCAACAGGAGTGCATGCAAGCCCATGGAAGAAGCCGTCAGAATCCCGCCGTGACGTCGCCAGGACTCAGTCACGGTCTAGGACTTGAGACAAAAGTGGCGGGTGCCCCTGGCTTGAGACAGACGCTGAGACATCACGCACTGGAAGAACAACAATATGCCATCTTTCCTTGGCGTCCCAAAGGATTGATGGGCGTTTCAGGTGACGCCGAGTGGCTGCTGCTAGAAGTGCCCTCTCCGGGTAGCGCCCACTTGCGGCAGGAACTGGAGGCGAACCGTGTGAAAGACATGCACTCGTCCTGGGTCATTCAAAGGCAAAAAAACAGTTACATATAGGCATTTTTTTTTTGAAAACTCTCGTCCTAGGTTTCTGGATTGAAAGGCCTTAAAGGTGCTGTGCTCATATTCCGTGACGTATATGTAGCGAACAATACATGATATTAGTCACATGTGTTAGTTCACTTTTCTTAACTAGTTGAATGTCAAGTGATCAGTTTTGAATCGTAGCAGTAACATCAATGACGCATTAGAAGAAAAAAATACGTTTATTTTTCAAGGTTCTGACGGAAGTCAAGAGATGCACCAATATGAACTAAAAGAATTTATTGACGAGTGAGAAAAGATTAAGACATATATATCCCCTAACAATCGACTGCTCACAGTAGGTGCACAATTGTAGCATAAATAGCCTTTTAAAAACACGAATCGAAGTGTTATTAGTAGCACATTGGCAATCAACTAGTTATATATATAACAAATAGAGCCTAACAGCACGTCAATCGGTGGTTCGAGCCCCACTGTGGTCATTTGGTTGGTCGCACGCTAAAGATCCCATGTCCTCCACAGAGAGTATGGGGTTTACTCCTGAAGAAAAGGTTCCGCTTTTCCCGTCATTCTCCCATTGATCCTGTTGACGCGATGATCATAAATGTTTAAAGCGTCCTAAATATGCAACCTTTCTTCTCAAATACATGTAAAAAACACTATGAAAATATTATTAAACTAATTAAGCTATTCTATTAACTTATAATGTACTTATGAAAATCATGGTTACCTTCCTTGCTCGCGAATTATCATGGTATTCCGTGAACACAAAGTTCACATATTATCTACATATGCCATGTCATGGCAAAACGGTTCGAAAAAAAAACACCAAAAAAACGGTTCGACGTGCAAGTTTTTGAACATTTAACATTTATTTCGCTCTCCAGATAAAAGATCATTTTTAAGGTTCCCTTCGCATTATATATTAATGTTATTTCGTCGGTGTGCATGTATAATATAGTTGGCAAGGCCATGTCTCGCGGCCAGAGATCAGACGTCGCTATGCGCGACTTGTTGTTCTCCCACTCGCCGGTTCATCAGGGAGATAGCCAAGGGCTCATTCTGTTTCCATGCACAACAATACAAAATGCATAGATCCAATCGCCGGTAATGAATTAATGGGCATTCTATGGCAGTTGGAAAGGAGCCGCCGCTGAAAGGCCACAGTTTGATAAAATGTTGTCTCATGGTGGTACAATGGTGGTAAAGGTGATAGAGACCGCGATGCCGCCAGCCGAGGCCGCCAGAGGCCGCCAGCTGGCTGTCTGATGCCATTCAAGATGAATCACCGGGACAGCTGTCCAACGCCGCAGATTCTACAAAACGATATTTGCTTTAAAATGTAGACTTAGTGATTATTTTCTCCTTTACAATATAAAATTAAAATTGATGCTGTTTTTTTTCTTCTATATTAGTCAAATGGTGGTGTTGCGTAAGGGCCTCCACACAACGAACGCGCTAGTGCGAACCTTTTAAATTGGCCGGCATTATGTTCAGTGACAGCCCACAGACTGGACGCGCCGCGCCGCCCTGCAGCGCTGCATGGCACTGCAAAAATGAGAAGTAGAAACGTTGCTAATTTTCACAGCGCCTTGCGGCGAGCCGCCGCATTTAGGACCAATTAGAAAAGAGTCGTATTTAGCCCGGGCCAATCTTCGTCGTCTAATGTGACTCCCCTTTCAACAGCAGCATGTCTCGCAGCGTCCACGCATCTTGGACTAATCAAGTTCATTCCACAAATATATCCTGGCCAAAGAGAACGTGTGGAGAAGAACAGGGGAATGCCTTGAGGCAGGTTTTACTGCTTATGTGAGTGCAAGAGACTGTGACGAATTGGCAAATTTCTGGTCTATCCCATATGAATATATATTATAGAGTACAGGTCTCATTTACTAGACAGTAGGCTATTGTTACTCCAGAATCAACGGCAAATCATAGGCAAATGGTATCTATCATTAGTGTAAAGTAATAACAAATTAATTGCTTACCCCCTTTTGCTGGGTGGCCAATCAATGGTGCCGGCGCAATCACTTGTCCACCTAATAAGATTATAATTTACGTTTGTTCATAATTCACACTGGGTATATAATATAGCAATATTATGGAGCCTAATATTTTAAACATTTTATATTTTATTCAATTGCTAGCCTTGCCCTTGTAGCGGCAGGTAACACGAACATTTCCTTATGAAGCAGTATCCAATTTTGAGACTCGTGGTTAATCTATTGCGTCAGGGAATGGCCCACCCGGACGGGCTCTGGTTTGAGAAACTGGACTTGAAACGCCAATCTAGGCGTAAAAAAGCGAGCACAAACCAAGGGCTATCGACATGTCACCGATGCGACGACTGCGGTAAGTTCTGTCGGTCACACATAGGCTTATTCAGTCATAAGCTCAATTAGAGCGAGGCAATTGGAATAACTTAAACCAAAAGAAAGATGCAGGCCAATCGCTTTTCGCAGACGGACGGATGCCAACAACGGTTAATATATTAAGACGTCTGATGAAAGGCTCATGATCGTGGCGCGAGGCACTCCAGTGTTTGGAGGCCTTTAGACATCAATGGCTACAAGTACGTCAATGTATGGAAGCAGCAGATATATTAAGCCGTCTGTTCTAGTCGATGTTCATCTCGCTAAGAGTTACGCTGGCGTGTGTGTGAAGTGTGGTGTGCATTCCACCATTCTTTCTGTCCACATTCAACTTTCTAAGCTGGGAGATGCCGACGATAAGTGATCGCATTCCACGTAGGGCTTTGATCGGCGCCCAAGAGTTCCGGCATGAGAAGCAGAGCTTGCGTGAGACATCAATCCCCCTTTGGTTTTTTCACAATGGTGAATATGAATGAACAACTTGGTCACAAAGATACCTTCAAACTTTGCCGGAATATATGTTCACCTGTGAAGACGATCTGCTGCATCGTTGAAATACGAATTATTGTTTTCCTCAATGACTTATTACTGGCTTTGGAGCAGACAGACATATGACGTGGCCTCAGCCGCTGTCCTGCGCTATGTTTTTGTTTCCTGTGAATTGCTCCTGTTTTCCTTCCCCTGAAACCCGAACCCTCCCAGAGACGCGGCGACCGATACCAATTGGAGGAGACCAGTTGACCCGGGTTAAACAGCCTCCTGACTCTTCAACTGAGCCATCGTTTGGCACATTTATTATCTCCATATCACCTGAATACCCTGTATTGAATGGTGTTTGTGAGAGGCGGAACACGGGCGGGAAGCCGGCCGTAAGGCAGGCCATGGATTGAGGGCTCTACGGACGGCCGAGTGGGCCTGAAGCGTGACAAATCGCCCGACCAGGGACTGCAAAACGTGGTTGTTTGTCTTTTCGTTTTGTCCCGCCTTTGTGAAGAATACGTGGTAATGGCGAAATGAGGAACTACTCAATATATGTGGCACATTTTGGAACAATTAAGGTAGACGGTTCGTTATGGATTACGCAGGGCAAAAACACACAAACCGTTCAGAGAGACGGAACACCTCGGCCTCAGGATTCCATGTCTACGGCAAGGGGTTTTGTTGATTAATATAATTATTCATTACACGTAACTTGAAGTTACTTACACAGCAGATCTGTTCCTTGATAAACTGTTCAATCTTTCAAATGGAAATTTATGTCCTTATTACACAAATATAAATATGTAATGTGCTCCATATAAAAGGGCAGGTGTTTTTCTTGTGTACTACGTCATAAAAATTTGGCTATTGCTGCCAGAATCCGCCTATAAGATACAATTGTTACTGCAAATATTTAATGTTTCCTATACTTAAAGACATAAAATGCGGTGAATATATTTGTATTTTGCAAAAGCGTGATATCGCGGCCCGGGTCAAAACAGAGACAGACCCCAAACAGCCGACATGTCCCTAGGCCACGTCCCCGCAGGTAACCCACTACTCTATGCGAAAAAAGACATGGGATCTTTATATTGCGACCACACAGACATGGCCACAGCAGGGCGCGAACCACCGATCCACGTGACGTTAGGCTCTCAGGTGACCAAGGCAGTCACAAAATGCGAGCGCTCTAGCCCACTGAGCTATCGGGCCGGCACCCTGTGTCCACTCGGGGCTGGCCTAAGAGATACCACAAGAGAACCCCTGCCACGAGCCTAATGGAACGACCACTCATTACAATCGGCCAGGATCCTGCTACGTTTATGAATCCGCATTATACATCATTGATACAGGTCAATAATCGTAATTATTCAGGCATCTGAAATAAATAATAATAATGCTTAATCATAATTTACTTGATGGCTTCGCGGAGAATTATTGAAGTACTATATTATGGGACTACGTGATGGTATCACCCATACCCAAAGGTGAGAAGAGCGAATGGACTCGTCCAAGTAGAACCCCGCTGACAACCCGGATTGGCGTCAACAGCGAGACGATGTGGCGGCAGTTTACACGGGGGTTCACTTGATTGCCAACCACCAATGAAATAAACCACCTCCTCCACGCCACCGCCATTTTGCATCGACGCGAGTCAACAGGGTCTGAGCATAATTTCATAAAATGTCTGCTGATATAGGTCATTGCGTTTAAGCTATAATAATACATTATGAAACTGGATGAGATGTGTTTACGAGCCATTTAAATATGATATATAATCATCGTATCCTTAAGTCATATTGCTATTAGTATCACAACATATGTGTGCGGATAATTTCTGAATTGTCTGCTGAAATGGGTTATTAGGTATTAGGATATAATACATGCTGAAATGTGATGACCAGTATTTACCAGACATTTAAGTATCGTAAATACTGATCTTCATACTCAATCTTATTGAAATTTGTATTTCATCATATGTATTTGGATAATTTGAGAAATACCTGCCGAACTAAGTTATAACGTTCCCTCACCTTCCCTGCTAAGTATGAAGGCAACATCTATTTTCATATAGCCTTTCATAAATATCCATAGTGGACTGCATAATGCCTGTCTAACATCTGATTACCACAGATGCGTATTACATTTGATTCTCAGTGGCAAAGTGCCTGCCACCACATTTGTCATTAGCGATGTGTTTTCGCCTTACCATTTGGCTTGGCGATATGTTTTCCGCCAAATGTTTTTTTCCATTTGCGACGTGCCTTTCGCCAGATGTTTATTAGAGGCGATGTGCTTTTCCGCCAGATGTTTATTAGTGGCGATGGGGTTTTTCCGCCACTGGTAATCATGAACTTTGTATTCTCAGCAATACAGTTGCCCTATCAAACTACTTACATACATCTTTGTGTTATTCTATTAAAATACATGGAATGAGCTGCAGGCTAGCCAGTTACATTACTATTTCGTAGCGTGGGACATCAATAATAAATTGATGTATTTCATCATTTATGGCTCACATTAACTTCACGTCACTGCCATCGATGTTAAGTCATTAGGTCTGGTATTCGACGTCGTCTAGGGACATGCCGGCTGTGTATAACGTGGTCTAGGGACATGCCGGCTGTGTATAACGTGGCTTAGGGACATGCCGACTGTGTATAACGTGGTCTAGGGACATGCCGCCTGTGTATAACGTGGTCTAGGGACATGCCGGCTGTGTATAACGTGGTCTAGGGACATGCCGGCTGTGTATAACGTGGCTTAGGAACATGCCGACTGTGTATAACGTGGTCTAGGGACATGCCGCCTGTACATAACGTGGTCTAGGGACATGTCAGCTGTGCATAGCGGGGTCTAGGCCCATGTCGACTGTATATAACGGGGTCTAGGGATACCCTTGCTGTGTATAGCGTGGTCTACGGACATGCCTGCTGTGCATAGCATGGTCTAGACCCATGTCGGCCGTATATAACGTGGTCTAGGACCCCTCCCACCTCGACCTCACTCTCCGCCTCCCCGGGCAAGCCTTACGTGTCCGCATCCTGTGTTTCCGTCACCATGGCGACTTTGGTGTTGCAATATGGCGACAGCGGTCCTGACGGGAGACGGGAGACGGGGTGGGGCGCAGAGGTGGCAGGGATTGGTAGTCAGAAGTCAGTTCAGAAGGGGAGGCTGGCATTATCGTTCTGGAAGGACTGGGCAGAGTGTAATCCAGGATCCAGGATGTTGGTCCACATATGAGATGGACAAAAAGATCCATAACCAAATGGCGGTATTAACACATTCTGTGGGATCTCCCTCCGCATAAAGTATAGACCTGGCGGTCAGTATGGTGTCGTTGTGTCTAATTAAGGAGAGATGAAAAGAGTCTACAACATTCTACATGGCGTCTACAACATTCAAAGAGATAAGTATTTATATTTGTTCCAATGTAATATGAAAAATGGGAAAAACTGACAAAAACTTTCCCATAATGGCATACTGTACTATTATTCAATTCAACATGCAAAACAAATGACGTCTCATTCTTAAGACCGAGCCACTTAAATGCCCAGAAATAACCGAGGTTCTTTGCCCAGCATGGACAACGTCTACTAAAGTATTCGTAGTTCAGTCATCATTCCTTTCAGTGCACTACGCACCATGCCCTCTCCACCAGTGTCCTCACTCCAATCCTCCCCTCCACGCCTCAGGGTGCAGGAGAAGCCCGGCCCTGCCTCGGGAATCCAGGTTTCTCACCGCCACGTTTCTTCTCCCTCCCCCTTTCCCCTTCATCTTACCCAACCATCACTCTCACCTCCCCCCTCCCCACCCTGGCGGCGGGTTAGAGACACACGACGGAACTGTTTCCTCAGACACAACGAAGCCGCTGGACAGCGGTGTTCAGTGACTGTGTTACAACCACATGATAAACAGTAAAGGCCGCCAGACAGATGCCCAGAAACTGACCGACAGAAAGCGACAGAGGAACAACCAGAGAAAACAATACAGCCAGCCAGGTAGCCAGCTAGAGCTAGAAGTATGGGTAGAAAAACAGGAAGATAGAGACTACAGACGGGTACAAAAAAGACACAGACAGTTAGCGACCGGTTCACAAAAAGACACGGACAGACACTGGTGCACAAAAAGACACAGACAGAGACTGGTGCACAAAAAGACACAGACAGAGACTAGTGCACAAAAATACACTGACAGGGATTGGTGCACAAAAAAGACACAGACAGAGACTGGTGCACAAAAAGACACAGACAGAGACTTGTACACTGTCAGACCGACGCATTGACATGTCGAGTTATAAATCTGTAACTTAATACGTTAGCGACGCCTAATTTGAATATCACGAATATATGTGCTGTGACAATTAATGGTATATGGTTTTCCTACATTATGGCATCCGGTAGTATATCTGCGCCGGACCAGCCAGATTACCATGACTCACAGTAACCCGTCAGACCGTGGCTGCGGTAGGCAAGGTGACTCTTCGACAGCCACTTCTAACTATCATGTGAAGACACCAAACTGATAATGAATTTTCTAGCCTCACAGTTACAATATGAGCTTGCCAGAAACAAGCCATGTACGACGGTGCGTCAGTTATAAGTCATTTATTTACGTCTTGTTATGTTTGCAATAAAGTAAAGATCACATTGATTTCAGTGGCCTTTAAAGCTGAAGTACCGCATTAAATGCTCACCGTTAGCCTACTCGGTGCAGAACATTGTATGGCGCGCCCTGTGGTACAGAGAGCCATTCAGGCGCTCGGCAACAGGGCATGTATAATAAGTGATCAATACATGAATATATCAAACTGCGTATAAAGTAGGTTTTCCGAAACCTTAATTAAAATATTAAGACACGTATAGAACCACAGTGCATCATTATTAATAATTGTCCTGTAGCCGTGTGACATCTGGGCAGAGGACATAAAACGGGACAAAACCCTGCGTGTTTGTTGGCCATGCAATGTTTGCATGTTCGCGTTACTCGATCCGCGTCTCTCTATCCGCCAGCCATCACCCCAGGATCCATTGTCTGTACCCTCTATACCCCTATCCTACCCATCCTCCTCCCCCTCCACCACCAGCTCCTCCTCTGTCGTTATCCTATGCTCAGTGACTTACTCGCCTGCTCGCCTCTCCATCACTCCCATCCCTCCAGGCAAAAGTCCCGTTGTTTCCCCATCCGGCTCCTTCAGTTGTTGTGAAGTATGGTAGACAAGCCTTTAATTGGCCAGCGACTGTCTGGGAGACGGAGTGCCCTTGTCCACGCCCAACACTAGGTTTTGTGTCGGACTCTGGCGTGACCATGGCCTGACGCCGAGATCAGGAATGGAATGTTGGTGTTTTAGGCCACTTTTGTGCACATACAGGCTAAATTGGGCCAAGGAACCTCCCGAGACGATGAAGGATGAAGGAATGAAACATGCCCCAGATTAGGTGCCCGAGCCCGGATTCGAACCCAGGACCTATTGATCTGCGGTCTAGTGCGCTAACCACTACACCAGGGAGGCCCCCCGAGATCAGGTGTCGGCCATCATCTGATACCGACAGGGAGGGGTCCACATGTAAATGTGAGTGCAATACCGGGGCATCCCCGCTGAAACAAAAAGGGCAGCGGCCCGGTGTTCCCCACCCTAGACCAGTCAGCGTACTGCACACACATAGACTGGCCCCGACCTGGGTGGGCGGAAGTGACGTGGGGTGGCCGCCCCACGACAACCGGCATGGTGACCTTGTGGCTTCCGCCATGTCTCTTGTGAAGCGGCCAATGTGATTATATGCAGATGTAGGGCAAAATTATTGCATTCAACCGTGAGTTTTGTACTGAATGAAACGCGTGTATTAAAGTTTCTCGTGCAGATCAGTTTCCAGTGAGAAACGTTTCGAGTGTTTTACTTGTGCGTGATGTATTTACTTTGGTTTTCATCAATTTCAATAGCAGACATATATAGGACTCAACCAATAAAATGGGAAAATGTTGGAGAGCTTGACGAATCGCATGGTAAAGTGGGTTTTTTTCTGAGATGGCTGCCATTTATTCCCAACTCTATAATATTGACAGATCATGAACATATATAATAATAATAGGTTTATTTCATCCCAAAATATGTACATTACATTTTCCATCACACACGGTGTAGAAGCAGTGCTTATATACTGGTGCAAAAAAAAATCGTAACAAACATCAAGCGGACAAAGAAATTACACTTAGACACAGCGAAGAAAACCGCAGATCCTTGATCTTGTCTTCTTAATAAGCGTTAAATAACTTCAAAATGGCATACAATTGATGTAATTTTGAATTGTTGTCAGCCTGACCAGCCATATCGATGTCCTGTGAGACAGGCCACAATAGAGGCACCTGATGGGCTGTCTGCGCCAAGAGCAGATATTGGCATCAAGATCATCCTGCGACATGTTAGACACGTCTGACCAAGAGACGCACCATATTCAAAATGAAAGTATCAACGTCTGAAAACCTACGAATTAGTTGAAACAATTCGTTTAAGTTACAAAAACAAGCGTTCTATATCTATGATCTATGATACCAATGTAATACAAGAATAACATCACAATAACCGCTATTCGTTGGTTGAGTTCGAAGGGTGACCCAAAATTAGTTTTTTGTGGCCTATTCTTTCCATCACCAACATCTCGTGACAGATATTTGTCACGACGTGAAAAAATAATAGCGAGCGAAGCGAGCTTCTATAGCAACACACATGTATAAAGGAAAAAAAAAAAAAATGAAATTTCATAGACCTATGTCCATGCGATTGAAAAACCGTGAACACATGAGCGATAATACCGGTCCCTCGCAGATGAGCGATAATACCGGTCCCTCAGGCCGATTTTTCGAACTGTGCCGGACTCTATGATTGGCTTAAATTTAACCTGAATTAAACACTGTCGCAGGTAGGCGGCGCGTCAATTCGAACTGCCGGGGGGGACGTAACGCTTCGTCCGCACAATTATGACACTTCGAATCCGATTTAGATGACTGTGAGAAACAACCGATTGGGCAAATGTTTCAACGACTACGTGATTAAACCATATCATCTTCAGAAAACTGCCTAAGATACGAATAGCACAAAAGCCTTCTTCAACGAAAGGTACCGTCCGCTTTTCGATTGGCATCGTGGGGTATTATCGCCCACCTTGCAGTGACACTGACAGTGTTATGTTTTGAAGTTTTGTAAACAAAGTTCTGTGCTTTTTGTCCAAACTTTCCCAGGTTTTCCGAACTTAATTGTCGTTGACTGCTGTCGAACTGCTGGTTCGATTACCAGGCTTTGTATATTTACATTGTCTAGTCCGGGTAGCATGAGTAGCCTTTTTCGGATTGGACAATTGAATTGTCAGTCAACAGGCTAAATTTTACTGACACTTTGAGTATTTAAATTGGCCTAACGAATGATGGATACGGCTTCAGCTCCAGAGGCGAAATAGGTAGGTTAACATTAAATAACACATAATTTTTCACTGGTACCTTTTGACAGTCATCGCAGCACACATCCCTGTTACACAAGCACCAGATGGGGGACAGCGCAGCGCCAGCGCACCTCTCACTCCCTCTCAGCGCAATGCTAGCGCAACTCTCCTCTTAGCGCAGCATCCGCGCACCTTTTTAACTGTCCTCTTAGCGTAATGCCAGCGCACCTTTTTCACCCTCTCCTCTTAGCGCAACGCCCGCGCACCTGTTTATTATGACGTAAAATCTACGATTTTACGGCATCTATCACTTCGTTCGTTTGTCTGTCTGTGTGTTTGTGCGAGCTCTGTAGGTCGCAAAACGCAACATTTTGCTCTGTAACTTTACCCATCGATAGGTATTCGACATATCTCGGTCAAGTTCGTTAACGGGGCATGTACGTCAAAGGTCAAGGTCACAGAATTTTTTTGTTTGTTCCTTAACCATTGGCAGATAGGACAAAAAATCGGGAAAGTCGCTATAACGTTCACAGTGTTTATTTAATGACGCTGTACATTATGTCACGTATTGAGCCCGTCGGTAACTTGTATCACGTTTTTGAATTTTGCAAATCTCCTAATTAGTTTGTCTGCAAAAAATTGCTAAACTTTAACATAGGACCCTGCGAGAGCTATTAACTATTAAGAACAGCTGGCTGACATCAATGATGTGTCGCCGGAGACTCATCACTTGGCTTATCGAGATGTCAACACAGCGCGACTCGCTAATCTTCTTATGATAACAACATTACAGCGAGGCGCTTCACTGTCGTGAGCTGTGGCAGCGACCAATGTAGGCCTACTTTTGTTGGGGGCGGGGCGGGGAAAAGGGGGGGGGGGTCAAGCTGGGGTGGTGGGATGATTGTGTTGGTTGCTATGAAACTAATGTACATGGTAGGGATGTAGAAACTAGAAATGTAGACGGAAACTGAATAAACAGGCAGTTTGGTTTCAGATGTCCACCGAGTGAGATTGGGGCGAAACTGAAGAGTGACTTTTACTTTTGGGATGGGGCTAACAATTGAGAGGATGCTCACTATAACGACAGTTATGGAGCTGCCGGATCCGAGGGGTCAATATGGGTGAGGTATCAAATCTGAATCCAAGGGACTAAACACGGATCTGAATGGTCAAATCTGGATCTCAGGGTGTGACTGTGCACTCTGTGTAGGCCACAAAACGCAACATTTCGTCGTATAAATTGACTCGTCGATATCCGTTATGCGAGATCGATCGATTAAGTTCGTTAACGGGGTATGTAGGTCACAGGTCACAGTTAAGTCAATTCATAAGGTCAAGGTCATTGTAGTGGACCGAAGGCAGAATCCGGATTTTACATTTTACGTCATCTCACTTTACGGGTGACGCAATCTCGTTTATTTATTTGAGTCTTTGCTATTTTCTTCTATAAGTATTTATGTAATATCAGGAGGTAAAATGTGGGAATAAGCTGGTCTTGGATGTCTGGGTTAGAGAGATGTATTCTGGAGGTATATTTCGACCTTCGCCCGGTGACAGGGAGATTGATATCCAACGGCGTCAACACCGGGAAGCCGCTGTGGGATATGTGGCGTCGTTCTCGGCGGTCTCGCTTTTTTTCTTCTTTTTGTCAAGTATGGATGTCTCGCCTCTTTTTTGGATATATCTTCTGGCCGTTTTGCCTTTTGTGCCAAACCCAGCCCGCTAACCGCCAGACTGTGCATCAAATATACCACCTTCAAGGACGGTTGCTATGACGCCTGGACCTCTAGCACTGCCGCCCTGGCACTGCTCGTCACTCGATACATCTGTAACATCTCATCATGCCCTATGACCAACAAGATTTTTAAGACTTATTCTACCACTTCCATTATTTGAGCATATCGTCGAGACCACTTCCGGCGTGTGTTTTCTCGGCAGGCCCCGCGGTAGGCATGACGTCACGGGGACGTCAACAAGTCGCATTTGACGTCATGAGGCTGTAAATCTGAGTAAAAGTGCACCGTCGTAAACACTTATCCCAAAACTATTAATCATAACACAGTGCTGCGTATGTTCATGTACCTACGGCGTCAGGACTCACCAAAAGTATACGTTACGTTAAGACTCCGCCTTGGTCTCCTTCCTCATCCACAATATGCTGACAGTAAGACTCCACTTTGGTCTCCCACCTCACTCACAATATACTTACGGTAAAACTGGGGCTCCCTCCTCACTCACAATATGCTGATGGTAAGACTCCGCCTTGGTCTCTCTCCTCACCCAAGATATACTTACGGTAAGACTCCGCCTTGGTCTTCCTCCTCACTCACAATATTCGCAGGGGAAGACGTCTTAATCCTATCCCTATTCTTATATTCTTATGCCTTTTCTTAGTCTTATTCTTGTTCATGTTCTTATTCGTATTCGTATTCCTATTCCTATTCCTATTCTTATTCTTATTCTCATTCTGATACCGTTCCGTACACTAATTGTAGTTGTCTTGCAACAACGACCTGACGATTCCATTTCGTTGTTGCAGACAGTAACGATTTTTTTTATTCCATAACAATATTTCTCTCATTGTCGGAAAATGAGTCACCTCCTTACATCACCTCCTTACATGATATGGATGGTACCATGGACGCGGCGACCCGATCGGATAAGGCGCCTGGCGGGCTCACAGCGATGTCCTCACATGATTACACGGCCGGCGAGCGGACAGATATGCTGGACCTGGTCGGTATAGTCAAGCTGGGGAATTGCGCCAGAACACTCGCCATTGATATATGTCGTTGAGAAAGACCCATTCACCCATCCGTCAGTTGGTTCTGTAACGTGATGGCCAGGTTTGCGTACAAAGAGTGGCATACCCGGAACCTAGGGGGAGGAGAGGGTGGGGGCGGGGGGAAAGAGGAGGCTATGAGTAACCTCCGCGAAGACCGTGGGGGGGGGGGGGGCGGCGCTGAGCCTAGTTAAGCCAGGCATCCATTTCAGGGCCACATTGTCTCATGCAATCAACTCATCCTCGTGACCAGCTCTCGCGAGAGAAGTGACGGTCGCCTGTCGATAGACGTCTTATTTCCGCCGGATAGAAACGCGCCCGCCCTACCCCCTCACCCCTTCCCTCCTCCCTCACTCCCCCATATCGACGGATGAGGGGACGACGGAGGGTGTGGTGGGGGAGGGGGGAGGTGCGGGGTGGGGGCACGATAAAACACGATACCTTCCAGATAGTTATAAATCCCGCGCCCGAGGCACTGCAATGCCGCCCTGATAGATGGTCAATCTTCAGGAGGGAGGGGCTCCGCTGTATGGTAGAGAACCGGAAATGTGGAAAGGGCGCTGCATACATAATGTTGGCCCGAGGAAGTCGTTCAGCGTGACGAGCGACCTCTGTGGAGACCAGATTATTTCTATCTAGACCCTTCCTGGGGCTTGTCTATTAAGGCAGAAGCTAGGGTTTAAGTGACGCCCTGTCCATGCAGACCATGGCGCGAATGTCGCCAAACCAGTGTCCCCATGATGAATCAATTTCCTCCTTTTATCGCCTCCGCGTGTATCCCGCGTCGGGCCGTAGTTTTATAAAGCTCTCCGTCTTTGGGCAAACGATACCTTTAATGGCTAAAGGGAAGTTTGATATGATGGGAGGTCCTTCTTCTGACATTACCTTTGCCTCGGAAACACTGTGTGAGCAACACCAGTTGGCTCACGCAAATGCGCCAATCACAAACGCTTGCGGAACCGTTATGTATTCGTAAAACAGGACCATTTTCAGAACATTAAGCAGAAAACGTCCGATGAAGTTGCCGACGTCTAATTAAGAAGTTTTTTTGATTGAACATAGTTTTGTGCATTTATTATATCCTGGAAATATTAGCCTTGTATATGTGTTAATTTACCGTTTGTCTTGTTGACGATGTTATTTTTTAATTTAGATTCCTTCTGCAGGTCTTTAGAATAAAATCGAGACGCCCTCTGGATACAGAAGCCATTTGCGCCCTGGACAAAACCTGATAGTCACGACCTGGACCTTTAAGGCTTAACGCAATTTACCTACAAATGGAACACAAAAATCGAGAGCGTCTGGATCAAATGGACTTAAAAGTGGTGGGTTACTGCGGTAATTATTTCTTTTTGTACATGTGTTATGGCCCTTTGCAAAGAGGGTGAGTTACTCGTATGTGCTGTGATCCCCAGTTCAAAGCATACAGAATGTATGTTGAGATTGCCAATCTTCCCGCGAATTTGCAGCCCTTCTCTACCCCACAAGATATCGATCGTCCGATGACAGAGACCATATCCAATACTTCCTCTGACCCCACCCACCACCCCACCCCCTTCGCCTCTTCCTTTACCCGTCTACCACCTGCCTACCCCAAAATGTAACGGTGCAGCCATTTCTAATAATACAAATATTTGGCTATGCCCGATAACAAATAAAATGCGATCAAACAAACAATGTGTGACAAAATCCGATAATAAGCAAAAAAAAGGTGACACGAAATTGCGGCGTGACTACTGGGACCTTGGTTTCCCAATCTCTGCCCAAGGGTGGCCAGATATTGGCATTTTCTCATCGACCGGAGCTGGTCGAGCAGTTGGGCGAGGGCCGACTGATTGCCTCGAGGGGAGGGCTGGCAGGGCGTCGATGGACAAGGCGACAGCGCTGTCCATCCACACCCGGCTCCGTATCCTTGGTCTGGTTGGCGTCTTGGCGTGGCTGACCTCGGCCACCATATTGGATTATGGGTGTGAAGTATCGTCCTAGCGTATAAATCCTATTATTGTGTTTGTTGTGTTAACCGAGTGTCTGGTATCAGATCGCCTTGTCGAACAAGACGTTCTGCCTCATTTGTAAATGGCCGCATACATGGACTCATTTAACCTCCTCAAACACGAACACATCAGCAGATAAAGGCGAGCTATCCCAAACGGGACGCAATTTGCATCATTTCCGCCCAGGGCACTCCTGCTAGGGGCGAACAAGGCCATCGCTCGTGAGCGGTGGAAGCTGAACAAAAGGGGTTCAGGGTGGGCTTCCTGGACCGAGACAAATGGAACAGGACTCGAATTATAGGAGCATCCTGGCGAAGGCAAGACATCGGCGAGACGGTCCTCGGGTGTCTCATGGAGAAGCGCCCCTGCTGTCGTCCCCACTCGGTGCTGCGTGAACCCGAGACTGGTGGGGCGGTCATATGTACAGAGCCAATCGGGTCGCACATTGCCGTAACTATAGACAAACGACCTCCAGACAAATACAGAGATGCGGAATGGGGGACCAGCAGAGGTGGATGGGAAGTAGGCATCCATGATCCGTCATCTAGTTAGTACTTCTCGGTGTTTATTTAATATATTTGACATATCTCGGTGCTTATATTCAATCTATTTGATACATTTCGGTGTTTAGTTAATCCATTTGTTACATCTAGGTGTTTAGTCAATCTACGTGACACATATCGGTGTTTAGTTAATCTATTTGACACATATCGGTGTTTAGTTAAATAACCTATCGTGTCGTTGTCCCCACAGACCGACACGGGTTGTGTCCATTCATTCCACCCAAGGCATGACCTCCGCTAAATGTAGATCACAATCTTTACCGTTGCTTTTCTCGCCTTGGGCAAATTATACCAGGGTTCACCCGCCTGTCCATGACCCACTTCAACGCAACATAGAAGTGATTACACATAAGCCAAATTCAACAGTTTTGTTCCCCTACCCACCCCGTCTGCACCTCAACCCGTCTCGCTTCTCAACCTCCACATTCAAAACCATCTCTCTCTATCGCTCTTACCACCCTCACATTGCGTCCTCTCCCTCCTGCCCTCTCCCTCCCGCCATCTCCCTCCAACCTCCCCCACCCGCCCTCTCACTCCCACCCTCTCCCCCTCGCTCTCTACGTCCCACCCTCTCTCTCCTGTCCTCTTCCTCCCGCACTCTCCCCCTCGCCCTCTCCGTCCCACACTCTCCCTCCCGTCCTCTTTTACTTATATTCTCCCCCTCTCTTTCTACGTCCCACCCTCTCCCTCCCGTCCTCTCACCCGCACCCGCTCCCTCCCTCCTCTCACTCCCACCCTCTCCCTCCCGTCCTCTCATTACCACACTCTCCCTCCGGTCTTCTCACTCCCACCCTCTTCCTCCAGTCCTCTCCCTCCCGTCTTCTCACTCCCACCCTCTCCCTTCCCATCTCTCCGTCCCACACTCTGCCTCCCGTCCTCTCCCTCCCGCTCTCTCCCCCTCCCTCTCTCCGTCCCACCCTCTCCCTCCCGTCTTCTCTCTCCAAATCTCTCCCATCAACGTTAGATCCTCCACCACCTAGGTCCCCCTCTTATCCTGTATTCCAGGCCATCACCTCTTGACCACCCCCTCCCCCCAATCTCTCCTCTTCCCTCTCCCCTCCCCCCTCTCCTCCGCTCTTCTGTTTCTGTTTCTTTCCAACTTTTTAAGAACATCCCTCCTATACTTTTTCACATTCTTTTCAAACACCCAGTCCTACCCACTGTCCTCCATCCTGCTCATGTTTGATTCCAGTTGCCTTGTAGATCTCGGAGTCAAATGTCTGTCAAGGCGGAAACTGCTTCAATTTGCTCGTTCTCTTCTATCACTTAATATATTCAGAAATTGATCGATTAAGGGTCGAGGTTACACAAAATCAACCAAAATCAACATCAACCCCTTTCTCCCTTCCTCTCGCTCAGGTCTCTCCCATCCTCTCTTGATTCCCGCCCTCTCCCTCCCTCTCCCTTATGTCCTCTCTCTCCCGCCCTCTCCCTCCCTTCCTCGCATTCCGGTCCTCTCCCTCCCGTCCTCTCCCCCTCGCTCTCTCCGTCCCACCCTCTCCCTCCCGTCTTCTCTCTCCGATCCTCTCCACCTTCGTCGATAGGCCCTCCACCACCTAGGTCCCCCTCTTATCCTGTCTTCCACGCCCTCACATCTTGACCCCCCCCCCCCACCCTCACTCTTTCCTCTTCCCTCTCGTCTCGACCCCTCGGCCCCGCTGTCGTCCCCACCCTCAATTCTCCATCTGTTTTTCTCCACCTTTTTAAGGACATCCCTCCCATACTTCACTTTCTTTTCAAACACCCAGTCCTACCCACCCCCCTCCATCCTGCTCATGTTCGATTCCAGTTGCTTTATAGATCTCGGCGTCAAATCTCTGTCAAGGCGGAAATCGCTTAAATTTTCTCGTTCTCTTCTATCACATAATATATTCAGACATTGACCGCTTAAGGGTTGAGGTTACACAATAATGGAGTGTACTCTGCACTTATGTGAAGGCCCCTATTACAATCCATAAACATTGCTATCACTTACAACGTAATCACTTATTCAGATATATCGACGTTGTTTATTGTAAGTAATGGCGTCTACACCTTGTTTATTGCGACTAATGACAACACAATGTTACGTTAGCTGCTATGTTTAATTTACGTTATATTCTAACGTAATTGTGCCAATTGATTTGACGTTAAGTTAACGTTTGCAATTTAACGTTAACTGTAAATCATTTGTAAACTAATGTCTACCTCCCTGCCAGTGTATACACTGTGTCACTGCGTATTTACTGAAAGGGTGGCCCCAGGCTGCTTAGCATTGGTAGTAGTGTAGCGAAAAACAGATTGTCTACTATAGTGACTATTTTAACCCCGGATAATTGCCCGTACGTGTGAAGCGCTAAGTCTCTGATACAGAGCGAGAGAGAGAGGGAGTAGACAGTAGTTACGACGGGTCGGTTACTCAAATTAGTACGTTTAAGTTCTTTTGCGTGAGTACATGTTTATTCTAGAACCAGACTTTGATGGGAGAATGATTGTACTTTGCATTTAAGTTGGTGTTCTGGATTGTTGTGGTGTGTATGCTTGTATAGAAGAGTTTAAACGCAGTGGTTGTTGCCGTCCACGCTGATCCGCGGAACGGCAGCGCATCTTATGAATATTCATGTTCTGTATATATATAGCGGGCCGCTGTGGCGGTCCGGAGAGAGTCAGTCAGGCAGGCAGCCAGCGAGGGACAGATCCAGTCAGCGCTCCGGCCTACCAGTAACCCGGGGTTAACATCTGTAACCCAGGGTTAACATCTGTAACCCAGGGGTTAACATCTGTAACCCAGGGGTTAACATCTGTAACCCAGGGTTAACATCTGTAACCCAGGGGTTAACATCTGTAACCCAGGGGTTAACATCTGTAACTCAGGGTTAACATCTGTAACCCGGGGTTAACATCGGTAACCCGGGGTTAACATCAGTAACCCAGCGGTTAACATCTGTAACCCGGGGTCAACATCTGTAACCCAGGGTTAACGTCTGTAACCCAGGGTTAACATCGGCAACCCAGGGGTTAACATCGGCAACCCGGGGTTAACATCCGTAACCCGGGGTTAACATCGACAACCCAGGAGTTAATATTCACCACGATGGATTGATGTATATATATTCCACCACAAAATAAATCCCAGAACTTTAGGATTGGCTTGTCTGCTGCTGAACATTGCATGCGAACATTCCGTCGAACGCTACAGTAGAAGTCAAAGGCCTCCGAAAGTTCATCCCCGCCAGGTCGGGGATTGAACACAGGTCGCGAGATTACAAGACAAGCACGCTAACCATTGCGCTACCGCCGCTTTATATTAGACCTGTATCAAATGGTTTAAATAAATATAACACGAAACTAATTTTATATACAAATACACCTTTAACAAATTATTACTAAAATCAATCTTAGTTTAGTTGCCCTTCATTTTTCGATATCTCTAAATTTTCGGTCACTTTTCTTGCTTTAATTGCCATTTAGTTTTCTATATCTTAATTGCGATCACTATTTGCGTGCTACCCTAGGTTTTGTTTGTAAACGTCCTTCTAAAGTTAATTTTCTGTTCAACTTGCGAACGTTTATTTGTAATTCGAACTATAATACAATAAAATCTACATTAACGCTTACATGTTATTGGGAAATGACGTTCACGCGTTGTTGGTGGTTAGTACTGACGTTCATCAGTCTACTCGTTGTGATAACTGTCCATGAGGAAGCAGACAATGCGTCTTAAATGCTACTAAATTCTACTCCCAACTCACTAAAACACTTCGCACACCAAGATATTTTAATAAGTACTGCGGTTCTTGCTTAAAATGAAAAACCACAGCTAAGCGGGTTCTCTTACCCTGTTATCCCCCTCTAAACCCTCTCAACAGACTTGCCGAGAACAATGACGGGATGAAAGGGACCGACATCCTGGTTCGGCAGAAAGCTCTCACTTGAGTACACTCTGTGGCCCTGAACTGCATATAACCCGCTAAGCTTTGAAGCAGATCCTCCCAATATCGCCCACCACGTGCTTCAGGTATAGATGGTAGAACCTAGTAGGTCTTAGGGGTAAGGAATATGTACCGTAAAGCGCGGAGGGAGAGGCGCCCGATGGCTGGATGAAGGCGGTCGACTCCCCTCACTTCCCTGATTACATTACCACGTGGCCCACCTGCTGTATCCGTTACTGTCACCACCGTAGCGACAGGGTAGGCCAATGTTACCGCTACTCTAATCTCTGGACGTCAACAATTCATCAGACGTATATATCTTCTTTCTTTTATTGATTTATTTCCATATTAATGTTACAGTACACGATTTCAAATCCATTATTAAAGCATAATATTACAGTACATTATTCGGTAGATCAAAGACCAAGTTTCATGTATATTCAGCAGACGTAAATATCTGGTGAGGAGAAGGTTCGTGTTCTAAGTTGTTAGTCACGAATATTGCGTTTCATAAAACCTAGTTATGTCAACGGTATGGGCTAGGTTAGGTCACAGTCTTTGTATTATATCACTTTTCACTTAATTTCACATCTGGATACATCCATTTGCTTGTTTGCAGGATTGTGACTGTTGCATAAATACGGTAATAACTCCCTTCCGTCATCGCTCGTTCAGTTCCACCAAGTACGTTCTAATGCTGCATATAAAACGGCGGTTTTGCCGTTTTGTAAGTACCCGGACAGATATGGACTGAAAACACATGAGCCGTTGACTAATTTGTCCTTATCCTTGTGGACCTGAATGGCACCAGGTAATGACGACCCGGAGACACTCCTGAGGCGATGAAGGCAATTTGTATTTTAGGCAGCGGGGAGTCCCTCTATTGTCTACGGAGGAGTGGCTTTGGGAGGGGAGGGGGGGCTTTGGTGGAGGGGTGGGTCACGGGGCGAGAGGTCAAGCAGACCGTATAACCTGCTCGTGTCGAAAAACCCTTTTATCGGGCTGCTACCAGGCCTAACAGAGAGCGGCGGGGAGGGGGGGGGGGGGGGGTAGGGAACACATTTTGCGATCTCCGCGATGGACATTTGGGAATTCTTGGAAATAGGCGATAAGCTGTTTAGTTGGCAATTGCTATAGATCGTTATCTGTATGATTCCTGGAGCCTTTCAGTACTTACCGCGTCCCGGTAAGTCTGTGTATTCCTCGATATTCGCGCCCGGTCTTGAACAGTCCTCATATTGGAGATTCGATATTTCTTCTGTCTTGGGGATTCGCGATTTAGAGGGAGTATCCCCGCCCCCCCCCCCTCCCCACCCTTTCTATTTTGTGTGTGGTTCATACGCTGAGACGCCTCCTGCAGCCCGGCCGCTGTCGCCGGCTGGTTCCCCTTCCTCACATCCCAAGGACTGTATATATACACGCCATTAAGCTGTGCCGATGTGTTATGATAGGGGCGAGCTCTGTCTAGTCATTCCGATCAGGTAAGTTATATTTGGTGAGCATAAAGCAGGTGTTACCCGTTCAATCAATGAAAATGATGTGTTCAGGGCCCTCTCGCATACACACAAATAGGCAGTAGGCGCCTAATAATAATGACAATATTATAATATTTACCTGACTGGTGCATGACTTGTGCATGGATAACGTGTGTTTTTTGCTGTATTTTTGCAAGACGTCATCTAAACTGAAATCTAATACAAAATACACGATGGCTTAACGTCACGCATTAATTTACGGTAACAATCCAACCGAAGATCATTGCAACTGAAATGTCTGTAATTCGCGAGGTCACGTGTTGCGCTAAGCGTTGGTAACTCATCATACCTACTGTTAAGACAAGAGTTGATCTGATCGCCACATTATTTGGCGGCAATTATGGAGTTGCTCTCACCGCCAGCGCTCCCACCTCCCACCGCCAGCGCCACCACCACTACCGCCACCACCACTACCGCCACCACCACCACCACCACCACCGCCACCGCCACCACTACCGCCACCGCCACCGCCACCGCCACCACTACCGCCACCGCCACCGCCACCACCACCGCCACCGCCACCACTACCGCCACCGCCACCGCCACCGCCACCGCCACCGCCACCGCCACCACCACCGCCACCGCCACCGCCACCGCCACTACTACCGCCAACACCACTACCGCCACCGCCACCGCCACCGCCACCGCCACCGCCACCGCCACCACCACCGCCACCGCCACCGCCACCGCCACCACCACCGCCACCGCCACCGCCACCGCCACCGCCACCGCCACCGCCACCGCCACCACCACCGCCACCGCCACCGCCACCGCCACCGCCACCGCCACAGCCACCGCCACCGCCACCGCCACTACCGCCACCACTACCGCCACCGCCACCGCCACCACTACCGCCACCGCCACCGCCACCGCCACCGCCACCGCCACCGCCACCACTACCGCCATCACCACCTTATTATTACTTGGATTTAGGGTATCATGAATTCGACCCCAAGACTTCACTGGTGTCACAGGCAGATCACACGGTCAGGGTTCCTTAAGGATGTCACAGACATATGCCATCAGATCACACGGCCGGGTGTCTCTCTTCATTGATGTCACAGACATATGCCACCAGATCACACGGTGGGGTGTCTGTCTTCACTGATGCCACGGACATATGCCACCAGATCACACGGTCATGGGTGTTCACTGATGTCACAGACATATGCCAACAGATCACACGGTCGGTGGTATTCCTGTTTATCGCTGGCAATGGTATCAGTGTCCTTGTTAAATTCCTCCGCATAAACTCATGTTAGAAGAATCAGTGAGGATAGCTGACCATGAAAGTGACCCTCATTTCTACGCCCGCTGAATGGCGTAAAGCCACGACGTTGATTTGCACCAGCTTCATCAGGATCCAATTTGCAGAAATGGCTTCTCGGCCTTGTCCTGAGATGTATATGAAGGCTCCCGTTGGGTGAGCCGCTTCATCCTGCCAGACCACCTCCATGTGCCACTGTCTTAATGACGCACTATCTGTGGCTATGGCTAGCCATAAGGTAGTCCGGGTAAATGAATTAAAGGTGAGTACACTTAATGAATGATGTTTTGCGTCCCTGGGTAGAGGTCGGCGCATTCATTGGTACGGTTTCAATGGCATGGTCACCAGTTTTAAGTGGGGTGTTTGCCGCAGTCAATCAGTATAATAGGTGATTTAAGAATATCACTCGCTGACCTTTTCAAACGGCGGAGTGCAGAGCTGTGTGTCGAAGCATCATGTGTCTACCGACCTTACGTGTCACCCACACATCGGCAACTAGTGAGAGGCTTTCCTGCGTGTTCGCATGTCTCAAAATAATCTGATGGTGCAATGTCACACTTCGTGAACGTACCAGGAAATCATGCGAGCAATCATGCATATACAAGAATGAACTTTCCTTGGCGGAAATCACTAATTTATCATCGGATTTTGATTTCTTATTTTATTCCGCTCTTCCTTTGTTCCGTACCCAGAAAAGGTGTCCCGTGTTGGTTCATGACGTCACAGTGGGACAGCCCCGCCTGGTCGCAGATGATAGATCTTGACATTGTCTCCTTGGCAACGACGACCAGATATAAATAGAGGCAGTCCGAGATATGGAGATGGATTTAAGATATTATTCGTACACATTCGTACACGTTAGTCGCTGTCAAGCAGTAACGGCTTGTGTGTCCAGGTTTTTAGTCACGTAATGAACACGCTACAACCATTCTAGTTAAATATCTTGTTGTAATCAATGTTACGCATCATATTGCCCTATTACTCCAGAAGTGCCTTAACAGATATAATGTCCTACCCGAGCAAAACGTCCACCCGACATACAAACCTGCAGACACCAATGTTAGGTTCTTCGCGATGCACCGACACATGAGCAGTTTTACTATTTTTGATGAATGAGGTTATAGTGACAATAGCGGCATTCCGCGGGATGGTTCCGGCACTGTGAAATGTTATATAATACGCAATACAACCCAACATGGCTCTGCACCCTAATTTACCTCCCACCATTGCACTCTGGGGCAGAATGCACCTCCCACCATGGCACTCTGGAACAGTCACCTTCCTAGGGTAGCGGCACTTCATAGCGGGCGATGCACGTACTCACCCTTAATGGACCGTCTTGGTTTTTATTCACGTTTAGCGTTTTCGCAAATACGCCATGACGTCAGTAACACGTGACACCGCTGCCTGCCCTCTTTGATGTGCCGCCGACTGCTCTTAAGTGAGTAAACACGACACCTCACGCGCCACTAAGGAAACCCTCACCGTGAAGTGGCGCCATCTCGTGGCCGCGCCATTACGCCACGGTACACAATGCAAAACGCCCGCCTCGTAATAAACGTGTTAAAACCACGTAACGCCTCCGTCTCCGTTCTAAGGGTTGGTAGCGTCCGCCATTGGACAACGGTTCAATGTTTTCGATCGCTTCGTCACTTAGCCAAATTGCTTTGAATGGTGGATAGGGTGTCAGTCACGCGTCCGTGAATTAAGATGTGATCGATAATTAATTGCGTTAGTTTTAATATAAAAATCAAGCCGATATAGCACTGCGTTGCTACTTATTGTAGCAACAATATAGTATTCAGGATGAACGACGGATATCAGGGAGGAAGGGGTTAGAGCAGGTGAGCGACGCTAGTGCGAGGGGGGTGGGAATGTGCGCAGAGGTGGGAGGGGGTGGGTGGAGGTGGGCGGAGGTGAGAGGGGATGGGAGGGGCTGGGAGGAAGTGGATGGTAGGGGGATGAGGTCGGAGAAGGTGGGCGGATGTGGGAGGGGTAGGAATAGGTGGGAGGAGGAGGACGAGGAAGAGGCAGGGATGCGGGAAGGTGGGCGGAGGTGGGCGGAGGTGCGTGGAGGTGGGCGGAGGTGGGCGGAGGTGCGAGGAGGTGGGAGGAGTTGGGAGGAGGTGGGAGGAGGTGGGAAGAGGTGGGAGGGGGTGGGCGGAGGTGGGAGGGGTAGGGATAGGTGGGAGGAGGAGGACGAGGAGGAGGCAGGAATGGGGAAGGTGGGCGGAGGTGGGCAGAGGTGCGAGGAGGTGGGAGGAGGTGGGAGGAGGTGGGAGGAAGTGGACGGAGGTGGGCGGAGGTGGGCGGAGGTGCGAGTAGGTGGGAGGAGTTGAAAGGAGGTGGGAGGAGGTGGGATGAGGTGGAAGGGGGTGGGCGGAGGTCGGCGGAGGTGGACGGAGGTGCGAGGAGGTGAGAGGAGTTGGGAGGAGGTGGGAGGAGGTGGGAGGAGGTTTGCTTATCGCAGAGAGGCATGTGATGGCCCCTTAGTTCTGAATAAGTCACATTAATATTCATTATTCTCGAAAATATTAAAACATTACATGGCCTGACAACTATATATGAAACTATTTGCAATGTGTTATTACAGCTTCTAGGCCCATAGAGACTTTTACATAATTGGCACAACCACACAGATTACTTCAATATTTTCTCTTCTGTGGATATATTATCTCAGCAAACTGATCTCAGGAAGAAAACAGACCGGATCTGCGTTTTACTATTTCGATGAATGCGTTTTCATGGACAAAGACCCTAACCTCTTATTGAAACACGCTCTCATTTGTTTATATTCAATAGACAGACTGAACAATAACGTGGCACTAACACGATAACGCTGTGTCTCCGACATTGCTCTCTTCACCTCTTCAGCTGAAGCAATCACTGAATGTCTGACCGATCGAACTCTGATGATGATTGTCCTTGTTCACCTCCATAAACATCCCTCACCCAACCACTACCAAGCAACAGACCCACTGAATTTCGCTGCCCGCGACGATGGCTGCTTATCTGCACATGTGGCAGGCAGGAAGGGTATTTGCAGCCATCTCAATGTCTCATTAGGCCTTGTTTATGCTCGGAGTGGACACGGAAGCAATCTCCGTGGACGGGGCGCTTCCAGATGACCAGTGTTACAGTACGCAGAGCTCGTGGCGTGATAATCGAAAGCGCGTCAAGCAGAAACACAGACAGTAAAAATGACTTTTTTCGGAAGTTTATAGAAGTATTTGGATACGGAGGAGGGTGATCACTGCATTAAGTCTTCGCCGTGACCTTGGAGCCACGTGGTGATTAGCGGCTCGCGCGGCATCAGGCCTGGAAGGAGGACATCATTTATTCACAAGGGAAGGAAAGGGCGGGGAAGAAAACAGCAATTATAGTCTCCAAAGCGTATCTCTGTTGTCATCTAAAATTGTCATCTTGCTTTGAAGAAAACAAAACTTGTCCATGGTAATTAGCAATTAGAACGGTTGGTATAGACAGGAAAGTGTAAATTCTCCTTCGTCGCAGTTAAAGTAACATGGGAGATTCGAATCACTAACCTTTGGCCAGGCGAAAGCCATGAAGTGTGTGTTTGACTCTGTGCCCCAATGCGAACCTTTGCTATCGTTTTTCATGGACATGTTTTGTTAGTTATCCGCAACATGTATTCACAAGCAAAATTTTGTGTGAAAGCTGAACATGGTTTAACTGATTTCTTTCAATGTCTGAACGGTACTAGATAAGGGTGAATGCCCCTTGCTGTTTATCTTATACTTTGATGAACTGATACAAATGTGTAAAGATTCGGGTTGCATAGGTATTTATATTGATGAAAATTGCCCTAGTATTATAAAGCTCGCCTACGCGGATGACAAAGCATCGGTTAATGACACTGTTGGTCGCTAGCAGAAACAACTAAATATTTTAGAAATGTTTTGCGACAAATACGTTATGAAAATAAATTCCGACAAGACCAGAATGATTGTGTTCCAGAATGGTGGTCAATTAAGAAATAACGAGAAATGGTATATTAGCGGCATACAGCTCGAAACAGTTACATATTATAAGTATCTTGGAATCTTTTTCTCGTCCAGTTTGAAAAGGTCAATGGCGATGAAGACTCTGAGTCAACAAGGACTCAAAGCGGCTCTGTTCCTGCGGTCTGTGTAAGCCAAATGTGGTGAGTTACCACACCAAGTGTTTTGGGAATTATTTGATAAGTTGATTGTCCCTATATTGTTATATGGTGCGGAAGTTTGGGGTTTTACATACAGAGCTGAAATTGAAAAGCTACAGATAAAATGTTGTAAACATTTGCTGGGAGTCTCATTAAATGCTTCAAATATTGCTGTAGTCCACTAAGCTTGCTTTATCGGGTAAAATGTATTAAATGTTGGTTACGCATTGTGCAAAAATATGATACATCCAGAATTCCCAGCGCATGTTTTCATATGCTCCATAAATTAGACAATGCAGGTAAAACAAATTGCGCTGCACATAAAAAAAAGATGCTTTATTGTAACGGTTTGGGTTTTGTATGGATTAACCAATCTGTTGGAGATAAAAACTTATTTTGGGCCGGATTAAAAAGTCGCCTTGCTGATATATCGTTTTACAGGTATGAACAGAGCAAGCTAGGAATTCACCTAAGCTCGCAACATACGTCCAATATAAGTCTCTTCGTGGTCCCGATTTTTTTTTTACCACGAATCTATCAGTCACAGAATCGTACAATGTTTAATTTATTAATGAGTTCACAAAATCCAGAATTATACAAGGTTCTCGGCGCCTTTGTATATAATGCAAATGTGCTGCATAAGATGTCTTAGTGCATGTATTTGTGCTATGTTTTATGTACCAAGGGCCCATGGCCCATATAGCACAATAAAGACTACTATACAAAGTGTGTGTCAGATATGGAATAATATGGGCCACTTCACACAGGGGCGAGTGCGCGTGCGCTTCCCTCTGCGGTCGTTTCCGGGTCCAGCCTACCTGTTGCGCCGCTCACGAGTTTCTATTCACCCTGAACAGGTCTGCAGGCGAGACTACGGGAGTCCGTGTGTGGGGCCTTCATGCTCTGGCCCTTTGTTTGAGGCTTGAGCCGTCATCATCAGTCAGCAGCAGTAGCAGCACGGAACTGGCAAAGGCAGATGAAGCACTGGTTGCTGCAGCTGAGTCGCTATGAGGGTATGTTTGAATCTCGGTATTATGCGCCCTCCCCCTCCCCCCCCCCCCCCCCCCCTCCCCGTGTGACCGGGCTGTAGTTGGTGAAACGTGAACGATGAACGGCAAATCTCCTTGCCCGGTGACACGTCCGCCCTTTGGGAGTCTCGCCTATTTATTACATCACCACAATCTAGAGCGCCCCAATTAGACCACAACGAATGGGCCATTGGGAAAGAAAACAGACACTTGTAATCAGCACACAGAATGCATGGTCACAACATTTTTATTATGAAGGTGCATATTTGCCAATTTCTTTTTAATGTAAATTGCGGTCAGATAACTTGAAATGAATGGGCGTTTGAAGGCCAGCGAGAACTCCTGAACCCTGGTCCAGAAGTCCAGGATGTCACCCCCCCCCCACCCCCACCGTCCCCGCCCGAACCAAGATCCTCATGGGCGGACTATAACGACCGATCTCTGTCGTTCGCGGGGACACGTTCTTTGCCAATAACAGATTAATTGGGGGGGGGGGTCCACAATCCAGGGTCGATTTTTCAAAATTCTCAGTGACAAATGTCGATTTCGTGGCGCTTCGTGACACGGTCAGTGTCTTTTTTTTCAAAAATCTGTGTCGATGTCGCTTTATCAGATCCTCGGTGTCGGAATTTCGGGGTCAATCTCGAATGTCGATTTTTCAAATATGCCTGTTTCGCGTGTCGCCATTTACTCATTCCAAACCTATCAGGTTTAAGCGTACGGTTGCTGTCAAATGTTGCTGGTGCAATAACAAATATATTTTGCTGCATACGTTTTTCCAAATTTATGGAACCTTTTTCAAACGGTCACTATGCAGTTTCTACCTACATGCATCCCCATACCCGATATCGAGACAGGTCCCTTCTTAAGGTAGAACCTTTTGCCAGGTGTTTAAAAGGTAGAAAATCATTAGCAAATCAAAAAGAAAATGTTTTCGCGTGGAGATCACTTTTAACAGAAGGTCTAGATCTTACCATATACCTCAACCCCCCGCCCTCCCCACGCACCCGACCAACCGTGGGCGGATTTCTGCACGAGACATGGCCAAGACCGCCGCCACCCAAGATCCCGCCGCTCACCCCCGCTCCACACCCCCGCCCCGCACCCCAGCGATCTTAATTTAACATCTCAACCAAACGGGCAACAACAATAATGATGGCTAAATACGGTGCTTAGAGTAATTCATTACGGCCAGTGCGGGGTAATGCCCACAGTTAATATCCTCACTTTCAAGACTCGCGTGTTGTGTATAGACAGGACAGTATATCCAGGGCAGAGCCGGGAAAGATTGGGGGGGGGGGTGGGTTCATGTCAGTGGGCTAAGTGGGAGGGAGGAGTGGAGGGAGGGATGGCGGTGGGAACGGGCTCCAAGAGTTGACCGCCAGGTATGTCCCTCAGCAACAAAAGAGTCAAAATGCCGAGTGCAAATTTGCGGGAAGGGATCAAGATATAATGAAACACAATGTGGCATTGTTAGTTTATCCTGGGGTCGTGCACGGCTTATACGACCTTCGCACGACCTTCAGGACACCCACGCTAGGTAACCGTGCGCACCGTAAGCTAATCAAAAGGAGTCCAAGGACACGAGATTCCCCCCAAGGTCACAATTGACGGCCAACCGCGCCGTCTCATTCACGTAGTCTGTTACGAAAGGTTCGCTCGAGGCCAGTGTTGTTGCATAAAACAGGGGTCGACGGAGAGCATCTATCTATGTGTCAGAGACTAAAGGGTTCTAGGGTCATTTCAAGGACAAAATCTAGGCATTTCCTATGATTTCGGCTTAGAATGCATGTGTTGCGATGGCAGGCTTCCGTCGCAGCCTGAGGAAACGACGGTCAGTTATACCAGGTTGAATCCTGGAGTTAGACAATATCTGACAACCAATATACCAACCTGACAGCACGGCAATCCCTTTACTGATCTGACAGTATAGTAGCCACTCTATTTAATTAGCAGCCTGGTAATGTAGTTAGCAATCTATGAAAGACGCCATTGAAGCCTCGACGCATGCGTACATGGCGCAACCTCAGGTGTCTGGGCGCACGCGCCTGGCCGGGCTCAGTTGACCAACGCGCGGATCGCAGTAATCTGAGGCTAAGCCGCCCCAACTTAACCTGCGTCTCTGACGTCATCATACGGCCCAAAGACACCTCGCTGGTGACCGACTGGAAGGGGACGCGACGGGGGTGTGTGTGGGCTGCCTAGAGAGGATGATGGGGGAGGGGCTACTAAGCCTTTGAGAGGTCGTGGGGTTGGGGGTTGGCGAGACAACGTGGGATATGACCCCCGGGGAGGAAGGGGAAGAGGCTATGGGGCCGAGAGATGGTGGTGTGGGGGTGCAATGGGAAGCCGAGGGTGTGGTACGGGCGGACGTGGATGCGGTACGCTGTGCAGGACGACAGCAGTGAGTCTCGACAATCTCTTGGGGGGAAGGGGGTGGAGTGGTGGGACGAGGCGGGGGGGGGCGGTCGCTCAGAGATTGATTGCCTTGGGTTGAGCTACCACTAACAGGTGGGGTGGGGCGGGGGGAGGCTCTGTAGTCCGCCCTGGTCAGCTGTTCCCGCGGAATGATCACTCCTGAGATTAAAGAGACAAGGCGGGGACGGTTTGGGCGTGACGCTGCTGGGATTGGTGCAGTACATGCTGGGGGTGCGTTACTCGTGCGGGTACCCTGGCTATTTGCTGGCGGTCAGCGTCTGTCTCGGGGGATACGGCCTCATGGACAGGTGACTGCACCCGGAGCCAGCTACATACTGCTGACTCCACACCGACCCGTGCAACGACTCTTGTTCCATATCAGCTTACTCTGTCACACCGGGGCTTCCCTTCAATGAGAGAAACATGTTTCATAGTTACATGCATACATCATGTCTAATTAATAGTCTTGCCTGTCGAACACTCCCATATTGTAATGGTAGACATCATATTCCTTTCACGACAATGAAATGGTATCGCTCGCGTATTATTCGTATATTGGGTCAACGGAATGCACGGTAATCAGACGCGATACCTGAAATAGTACAACGGGTTGCTACGCACGGCTACAATGCTAAATGTCAGGCGAGGGGAGGGGGGCACTACATTAGTACAGTGGTATGGGTGTACCGCCCAGGCCATGGAGGGCATATGGAGAGCGAGAGGATAGTGCCAGATCGATTGACAAAGCGACACAAAGACTTGCTTGGCGAGGTTAGCTACCAGCGTTACAGCCAGTGGAAGGACCACGGCAAGTTACAACTTTTTAATCAAATTTCTTTCTCGCCACGCATCCATGTTTCACAATTAACATCCCTAGAACGTCTTACTAAGAATAAACAATATTGTCACGAAAAAATTTTCATTGCTCTTACGCTGAAAACAACGCTTTAATAAAGTGTCTTTGCTTTGGGTTTTATTGATGGCATTCTGTTTGCTTACATACAACCAAATGAAAATAACGCATTTACCCACAGCCCCAAACAAGATTCAGGGACCAAATTCCATAATTCCCGATCAATTTCCCTTTGGGTATCAAGGTTTATGGCGAAGTCTATTGATTGTTCCCTTATGACGGACGGCTGGATGTCCGCCATTGCAGACTCCTTGAAGAGGACAAAGCTTGTTTCTACCGCCTGTCCCGACCTTGACGCAGCCAACCCAACTCGCTGATACTCGCCAATGACCTCTCGAAAGGTAGAAACAGACGGCAGCCTCATCCGGTTTTTTTCCATATTCACAGCTACTCTGGAGAGGATTCTGGAGGCTCACTGGAGAGGACTCTGGACAAAACGTGACTGTCTGACGTCACTTAGGGATGGAACGTGCTTGTCTTCGACGCTGGAACGCGACCTGAATGCAGACTTGATTCTTGACTTATTCAAAGAGAGGTGATTGAAAGACCTGTCAGGGCAGGATGTGGTCCATTTAGACCCCTTGGGTAACCATGGGAAGGAGTTACTTGCCCTGAATGGAAAGTGCTTTCGCGATTTGGTTTCTGCATTGATTTGTGTCTCATTTGAGATAATTGGACGCCCCTTATATATAATAAACATGGCCGACGTTTACCTTTACCTTGAAAGCAAACCCCATCTCCTGAGGCTATCATTGTAGGCTAAAACTGTAAATCAATGTTTAGATTTATAATTTAGCAATAGTTATTTCAATAGATATTGCGATACAGTGGTCACTGTAGGTTGGTGGCTTACTTGCAATGTCGAGGCTGTTCCTATCCAAGGAATGTCATCCATTGATAAAAAAAAGTGTTAACAAGTGGACAATCGTTTTGACAGCCGAGGAGGATAATACACACAAAATGGCATGCCTGTAGCTTAGAATTAAATTAGTTCGATTGGGTGAGCGATAACCTGTGAATATGGGCGATAATGGGCGAACAACAGCCCAATCTCCTTCATGCCTTGTTCCAATAAACCCTTTGTCCACTTCGTTTTCTTGGAAACGGTATTTGTCGATATATTATTTATCTGAGTAAGATCGAATGTGTACTAACACGAAATGCAAAAACTTGATAACTTAACCAATTCTTACTCAGGGACTCTCATTAAGATCACGAAAGTCGCTAGCATAGAAGCCCCCCCCCCCCCCGCCACCCCCCAAAAAAAACAAAAAAAAACACTCAAGCCTTTATTCGGCACTGGGTCAGAGCATTGGCATAAACGTAGTGACATATCGTAGCAAAATAAACACCTGTGAAACAAAGAGAAATAATAATATATACAGTCTGTACATGATTGCACGTCAATAATAATTAGCAATAATTATTGTCACTACATAACTTTATCACACGCACGCACGAACACATTCTGACTTAAACTATGGGATCCTGTTTCAAATTAAGTTTCCAATTGTTTCTAAAGTTTCAACTGGGAATTGCGACTGTTATTTTTAGATGGTCGAACAGCTACTGATGTTTTGAACACATGGTTCCGCAGCCGATCATATATGTCATATCAATTATATATCACTCAATTTAACCATTCATATTTCGTATTTTATACTATTCACATTTTTTAGTTTCATCGTGACCACTCCCTACATTCGCCAGTGGGGCACTGATTACTCTTTATCTACATCTACATTATCGTGTCTGAGGTTCATTCGGTATTATTTATAGTCCATAAAAACCATGCAAAAAAATCACCACCACGCACCACCACCACGCACCACCACCACGCACCACCACCACGCACCACCACCACGCACCACCACCACGCACCACCACCACTCACCACGACCACGCACCACCACCACGCACCACGACCACGCACCACGACCACGCACCACGACCACGCACCACCACCACGCACCACCACCACGCACCACCACCACGCACCACCACCACGCACCACCACCACGCACCACCACCACGCACCACCACCACGCACCACCACCACGCACCACCACCACGCACCACCACCACGCACCACGACCACGCACCACGACCACGCACCACCACCACGCACCACCACCACGCCCCACCACCACGCCCCACCACCACGCACCACCACCACGCACCACCACCACGCACCACCACCACGCACCACCACCACGCACCACCACCACGCACCACCACCACGCCCCACCACCACGCACCACCACCACGCACCACCACCACGCACCACCACCACGCACCACCACCACGCACCACCACCACGCACCACCACCACGCACCACCACCACGCACCACCACCACTACCACCACCACTACCACCACCACGCACCACCACCACGCACCACCACCACGCACCACCACCACGCACCACCACCACGCACCACCACCACGCACCACCACCACGCACCACCACCACGCACCACCACCACGCACCACCACCACGCACCACCACCACGCACCACCACCACGCACTACCACCACGCACCACCACCATGCACCACCACCACGCACCACCACCATGCACCACCACCACGCACCACCACCATGCACCACCACCACGCACCACCACCATGCAATACCACCACGCACCACCACCACGCACCACCACCACGCACCACCACCACGCACCACCACCATGCACCACCACCATGCACCACCACCACGCACCACCACCACGCACCACCACCACGCACCACCACCACGCACCACCACCACGCACCACCACCACGCACCACGACCATGCACCATCACCACGCACCACCACCATGCACCACCACCATGCACCAAGACCACGCACCACTACCGTGTACCACCACCACGCACCACGACCACGCACCGCCACCATGCACCACGACCACGCACCACGACCACGCACCACCACCGCGTAGATCAGTGTCTCTTACGGGAGACGTCTCGAGTGAAGTGCCACCTTCTTGTTTTGTAGCTTAATTTTGTTGGCTCAATTAGTGAATACTAGCACGATTCTAGACTTAAACACAATCAGCATAACTTTCCCCAAAAGGCTTAACACTAGTGAATATCAATATGTAAGCTAAGACAAGACCTGGGGCATGTGACACGCAATAGGAAAACAAACACTTTCACTTCTGCTTTCGTGGCACTGATTCTCGTTGCGGAGTTTGCTGAACGCTTCAATGGCGGAAGGAGTTTGATGGAGGAAGCTATCGGTTGAGTGAGACTGATCCCAAAGCCAATCACGATTGTTGGTGTCCGTGACATGAAATTGCGGGGGGGGGGGGTCAGGGGGTGGCATTCCACTAGGGTGACATATCGCTGCTCGGTCCTTTTCACCAGAACCCTCTCACCCCCTTAGAGATACTCTGAAGGCAAGCCTGTAACAGGCCTTCGTTGTACTCGCAAGACAAGCCTGTCAGCTGTCATACTCGGATTACAATATTATTCATGTTTTATGCGCTTTGTTATAAATTAGAGCGAAATCTGACCTACGTTACTCGAGTGCGTGGGGGTGTGGGCCGGGGGGGGGGGGTGTGAGGGACGAAGTGGTGCAGTCTGGGGGGCCGTGTCCGGCAATGATGAGTGGCTGAGCGGGATGGCTGGGTGGGAGTGGCTCAGTGGATTTGACTGAGTGGGAGTGGCTGAGTGGGAATGGCTGAGTGGGAGAAGCTGAGTGGGAATGGCTGAGTGGGAATGGCTGAGTGGGAGTGGCTGAGCGATAGTGGCTGAGTCGCCGAGAGATTAGGCTAGGGACGATGAGTGATAATGGGTAATGAGAGTAGGTAGGTTTTGTTGGGTAATGGATGGTTAGGTGAGTCGGAAAGGGCAGATACGTTGAACATGTAGAACTGGGAGAAGGAACGGTAATTTTTGCTTGATGAGCCACATTGCCCCCTTCCCAGGTGAAATGTGACGCTGGTGTTCACGTACTGGGGATCCCGTCCACCACTACTCACTCTCTCGCGTAACGGTCGCATAGTTCAAGGCTATACTCCCGGGCGAATAGTCCCGGGCTTGTACTGCCTGGATTGATATGTCAAAACACCTTTGATAAAGGTAGTGGCATCAAAGTGATTAACGGTACATTCATAACAGGGAATTCATTGCCACAACCTTTGGTACTTATTGCTGGTTATCTTCGCGTTTTGAGACACATGAGCTCCGTGACACAGGATACATTGACGAAACTATGAACAAAGTTCCGGTTTTTGCCGTATCAAAACTTTCTCCTAATGTAGCGTTGTATTTAATAAAGGGTTCAGCCTATCAAATCGTAAATCGCCATCGGCGGTTTCCAAGAACAATTGGGTTGGCACCCGTTCGCCTGCGAAAGACGATAAATTTGTAGTTTTGTTTTGGTTTAGGTTATACGATTTGCAACGCTGCCTTTGCGCTTATGACTGAAAACGCCTATCTGTGACCGACAGAGTTTACCGCAGTCGTCGCATCGGTGACCTGTCGATAGGTCTTGGTTTGTGTTCGCTGGTGGGCGCCTAGATTGGCGTTTCTCAATGTAGAGCCCGTCGTGGTGGGCTATTCCCTTACGCACGGCACGTGCCCATCCTCTGTTTTGAGATGCTAGATCCTCCGAAGAATCTGAATCCATGCCATAAGCATCCATGTTACGCTTGCAAACATCCATAAACCTAAGCTTTGGCCGCCCAGTTGGCTTTTTGCTGTCGGCGAGTTCATCGTAGAGCACATCCTTTGGAATGCGTTATCTTGCATACGATAAACGTTCTGAGGCCAACGAAGACGTCTTTGCTTCACAAGAGCTAGAACGCTTGGTAGGTTGGCTCTGGCGGAGAAAAAACTTCTTGGCAGTTATTTGGTAGGTCGAAAATAATCATTTTTCTTGATTGTTTTGAAGTATAACAATTGAAGGGGCCTTGTTTTTTGGTCATTTGGTTATTCTTATACTCATCTTCCGGATAATAATCCCCAACTTCCGGTTAATTTATGTCTCGTTTTACATATGCAATACCGGCCTTTTTTATAGCGAAACAATTGGAACATGTGTGCTGTAAACAAAGCCGGCACTAAATATGAAAAAAAAAAAAAATATTGATGATCACGTTTTTCATTGTTTTGTTCATGACTCTTTGCGCCATAACGACATGGATACGGCGCTTTAGAAATCTGGACACTATGAGCAAAACTGACGTAATATTAATGGGAAACTTTAAACTATGGCTTTTTCAGTTTGCAGTATGTAACGCAGCGCATACCGAACCATCGCCACACTCAGTAAACCCCCTAACGGCGGCAGATCACAACACAGGAGCCAAGCCATCACGTGAGGCAGCCAGGCGGGCGATACCCAGAGACAGAGACGTGTCAGTCCGGAGCAGGGAGCACAAATTTTATGGACAGATAAATAGGTCGCCAACACATAGGGTTCCCGACAGACGTTTAAATGGCGCCACTAATGACCCACTTGAAACACCGAGGCGGCGTTGTCATGACGCCAACCTCCGTGGAGGTGCAGGGCGAGATGGGGATATAGAGAAAAAAATAGATTAGGACAGGCGATGAATATAGAGGAGCGCCTGACCACAAAGGCCCACAATGCGGGTGCGCTGGTCTTAAAGGTGCTGTGCTGATATTCAGTGACGTATATGCAGCGAACAATACATGATATTAGTCATGTTTCTTATTAAGATGTTCCTCACCAATAGGTCAAGTGATCAGTTTTGATCAGAGACAGTAATGACGGATTAAGAAAAACGGTTACTTGTCAAAGTACTGACATAAGTCAAGTGATGCACCGATATGAGCTAAAGAGTTTATTGACGAGGTGCGCCATTGTAGCATAAATTAGCCTTTTAAGAACACGAATCGAAGTATTATTACTAGCACATTGGCAATCAACTAGTTCTCCACATGTGGCGAGTGGGATTAAAGTTAACTTTCAAATATTTCTATTCATATTATTTTAGTTTAGTATTTTTGTTTAGTATACCTCCATTAATTGCTGGTATTCAGCGATAAACAACTGTTTGCGAACGAACGTTTCGAAACACAGGCTCGTGTAGCTATTACCTTTCGTATGTCCAATTACTCTTGACACGGGGTCAAAGAGAATAGAAAGGTTCTTTTCTCCAGAAGCGACCACCCCCTTACCCCACGGTAACTTGTGGCGCTCCCTTCCACCAAATGGGATGGGTATCGCTACATGATACGGCGTATTCCCCACACTAATGTTGATAATCATATGTTATATATAATCATTGACACCACATATCAATTATCCCTTTCCTGTTGCAATATCAGGCCACCGCAGAGCCTAACGGCAGGCGAATCGGTGGTTCAAGCCCCACTACGGTCATGTCAGTGTGGTCGCCATATCCTTCCTCGCAAAGAGTAGAGGGTTACCCTGGGGACATGGCTCGGCTATTTCATTCATTCTCTGACCAGAATTGGTTAAAGCGTTCTGTATATACAACCAACCTTCATTTTATTTTTTCTTAAATAAATGTAATAAGCACTAGCAGTTAACAATATGAAAATATTATTGAGCTAATTAAGCTATTCTGTTAACTTGTAACACGTACTTTGTTCGTCCAATATTTATCATGTGCAATGTAATGGCCAAACGGTTCGACGCTATAGTTTTGGAGCATTTAAAATCTATTTTGCTTCCAAGACAAACATTTTTAAGGTTCCCTTCGCATCATATATTAATGTCATCAGTGTGCACGCGTGATATGGCTGCAAAGGCCACGTCTCGCTGCTTGAGATCAGCCGTCGCTATGCGAGACTTGTTGTTCTCCCACTCGCCGGGTCATCAGGGAGATAGCCAAGGGCTCATTCTGTTTCCATGCACAACAATGCACAACGCATAGATCCAATCGCGAGAAATGAATTAATGGGCATTATATGGCAGTTGGAAAGAAGCCGATGCTCAAAGGTCACAGTTTAATAACATGTTGTCCCATGGCCGTACAACGGCGGCAAAGGTGATCGAGACCGCGATACCGCAAGCCGATGCCGCCAGAGGCCGCCAGCTGTTTGTCTGTCATATGGCATTCCTGTTGAATCATCGGACAGCCGTCATACGCCATCGATTCCACAACACAATAATTGCTTTAAAACGTAGACTTAGTGATTATTTGGTCATTTATGTATTCACCTAAACATAAAATTAGAATTGATGGTGTGGTTTGTGTGATGTGTGTCGATATTCGTCCAATGCTGGCGTTACGTAAAGACCTCAACACACTGGACGCGCCAGTACCAAAGCCAACCTTTTCAAACAGCCCGCACTATTTTCAGTGACCCCCCACACACTGGACGCGCCGCGCCGCCCTGCAGCGCAGCACGGTGCGGCAAAAATGAGAAATAACAGCGTTGGTAAATTTTCATATCGGCCTGCGGCGCGGAGCCACATATATGACCAATTAGATGAGTCGTATTTAGCCCGGATCAAGCCTTGATGCGGATGTGGCTATCCTTTCAACAGCAGCATGTATCACAGCATCCACGCATCTTTGATTGATCAAGTTCATTCCACAAATATATCCTGGCCATGGGGAAGTCGTGCAGGACAATAGGGGAATCCCTGGGTGTATCAGGAGGCTTTATCTGGAGGTTTTACGACAGGTTTTATGTGAGTGCAACAGACACTGTGACCAATTGGCCCATTTTCGGTCTACCCCTGATGAATATATATCATGAGAGTACATGGTCCCATTTACCAGGCGTACAATATAAGACAGTAGGCTATCGTTACTCCAGAATCTCAAGGACCCACATGTAATAGGTTGGAGTTTACCCTGGGCCAGCGACTTTAAAATGGGGGTCTATTGGAGCGGCAGGGGGCGTTGGAGCTTAAAGGACTGTGTGACCTCGGACAAGCAAGTCTTCTTTAGCGAGTACATCTGAAGGGGGGAGGAGTATTGGCTGTAAAGACCAGTGGAAATGGAAGTCCCCCCCCCCCGGCCTCCCCTCGGGGTCAACACCGCCATGAGGGTGTGGTTGGCTATTAAAATTTGAGACTGGCTTTTAAAAAGTTGTGACGAAATAAGATGAACACGTATATTTCATTATCTTTGCCTGATAAATTTGTAAATGGTAACTATCATGGCTGAAAAGTTATAAATAATTAATTGCTTCCCCCCTTTTGCTGGGTGGCCAATCAATGGTGCCTGCGCAATCACTGCTCCACTTACTATGATTATAATTTACTTTTATTCATAACTTACACTGGGTATATAACATAGTAATACTATTGTGCTTATGGTGCTTAATATCTTGATCGTCGCCCAAGGATTCTAGCTTGTAGCCCTACAAAGCCTCAGCACACAAAACCATCATGCCCATTATACATGAGAAGCAGAACATGCGTGAGCCATCAATCCCCCTTTGGTTTTTTCACAATGGTGAATATGATTAAACAACTGGAACAAAAACAAACCTTCAAACTTTGCCAGAATATATGTTCACCTGTGAAGACGATCTGCAGCATCGTTGAAATACGAATTATTGTGTTTTTGTTTCCTGTGAAGTGCTGTTTTCCTTTCCCTGATACCCGATCCCTCCCAGAGACGCGGCGACAGATACCAAATGGAGGAGACCAGCTGACCCGGGTTATACAGCCTCCAGACTCTTCAACCCCTCCAGAAGGAGCCATGCACCACATGGCACTGAGCCGTCGTTTGCGCACTTATTATCTCCATATCAACTGAACATCCTGTATTTAATGGTGTTTGTGGGAGGCGGGACACGGGCTGGAAAGCTGGTTCTAAGACAGGCCATGGATTGATGGCTCTACGGAGGGAGGAGTGGGCCCGAAGCGTGACAAATGGCGGGACAACCCTGGCCACCGCCTGACATGATGGATAGTCTACTTAATATCGCTCACCCCTTCACCACGCTAAAGCTGGTAATGTCGCCCGAACGGGGACTGAAAACGGGGTTGTTTGTCTATTAGCTTTATCCTCCTTTGCGAAGAATACCTGGTAATAGCGAAATGAGGAACGACTCAATATATGTGGCACATTTTGCGACAAGTAACGCAGACGGTTCGTTATGGATTACACAGGGCACAAACACACAAACAGTTCACAGAGACGGAACACCACGGCCTCAGAATTCCTTGTCTACGGCAATCGGTTTTGTTGATTAAAATAATCATTCATTACACGTAACTTGAAGTTACTTACACAGCAGATCTGTTCCTTGATAAACTGTTCAATCTTTCAAATGGAAATGATAAATGTGTGTACTTATTACACAAATATAAATATGTAATGTGCGCCATATAAAAGGGCAGGTGTTTTTCTCGTGTACTATGTCATCAAATTTTGGACATTGCTGCCAGAATCTGCCTATAAGATACAATTGTTACTGCAAATATTTCATGCTGCTTATACTTAAAGACATAAAAATGCGGTGAATATATGTGTATTTTGCAAAAGCGTGATATCAAACAGCCGGCATGTCCCTTTGGCCACGTCCCCGCGGGTAACCCCCTACTCTATGCTAAAAAAGACATGGGATCTTTATCCTGCGGCCACACAGACATAGCCACAGCGGGACGCGAACCACCGATCCACGTGCCGTTAGGCCCTCAGGTGACCAGAGCACTCACTCAATGCGAGCGCTCTAGCCCACTGAGCTATCGGGCCGGCACCCTGTGTCCACTCGGGGCTGGCCTAAGAGATACCACAAGAGAACCCCTGCCACGAGCCTAATGGAACGACCACTCATTACAATCGGCCACGATCCTGCTACGTTTATGAATCCGCATTATACATCATTGATACAGGTCAATAATCGTAATTATTCAGGCATCTGAAATAAATAAAAAAATTGATTAGTCATAATTTACTTCATTGCTTCGCGGAGAATTATTGAAGTTCTACATTATGGGACTACGTGATGGTATCACCCATACTTAAAGGTGAGAAGAACGAATGGACTCGTCCAAGTGGAACCCCCCTGACAACCCGGATTGGCGTCAACAGCGAGACGATGTGGCGGCAGTTTACACGGGGGTTCACTTGATTGCCAACCACCAATGAAATAAACCGCCTCCTCCACGCCACCGCCATTTTGCATCGACGCGAGTTGCTTACCACACTTATTAACATAGTTTCATTGCTACTATTTCCGTACGCTAGCACCTTTTCTACCTAGTCTCTACCACTGACCATAGTTTCTTAGCATATTTACAAAAAAATAGCATATGCGGAATGTCATGAACCGCGTTACACAACAGGCACTGATTTAATTCTCGTATTAGCCATTGTTTTAAATTTTTCATGCAATTCATGCAACATTTTATAATTAAACTGTGCAATTAATAATATCGCACTGATTTATAACATTCGTCCTGAGTATGTGTGTGGATAATTTCAGAATTGTCTGCTGAAATGGGTAATTAGGTAGTAAACTATAATAAATGCTGAAATGTGATGACCCGTATTTACGAGCCATTTAAGTATCGTAAATACTGATCTTCATATTCAATCTTATTGTAATTTGTATTTCAGCATATGTATTTGGATAATTTCAGAAATATCTGCTGAACTAAGTTATAATGTTTACAGAAATAATACATAGTGAACTATAATGATCCGTAGATCCGTGATTTCCATATTTGTACGTGGCGCATGTCCCCTCACCTTCCCTGCTAGGTTTGAAGGCAACATCTATTTTCATATAGCCTTTCATAAATGTCAATAGTGGACTGCATAATGTCTGTCTAACATCTGATTGCCACAGATGCGTATTACATTTAATTTTTAGTGGCAATGTGCTTACCACCACATATGTCATTAGCGATGTGTTTTCGCCTCACCATTTGGCTTGGCGATATGTTTTACGCCAAATGTTTTCCATTTGCGATGTGTCTGTCGCTAGATGTTTATTAGAAGCGATGTGTTCTTCCGCCAGATGTTTATCAGTGACGATGTGGTTTTTCCGCCACTGATAATCTTTAACTTTGTATTCTCAGCCGTACAGTTGCCCTATCAAACTACTTACATACATCTTTGTGTTATACTATTACAATACAGGGAACGAGGTGCAGGCGAGCCAGCTATATCACCCTTTCGCAGCGTGAGATATCAATAATAAATTGATGTATTTCATCATTTATGGCTCAAACTAACTTCACGTCACTGCCATCGATGTGAAGTCATTAGGTCTGGTATTCGACGTGATCGAGGGACATGCCGGTTGTGCATAACGTGGTCTAGGGATACGCCGGCTGTGTATAACGTGGTCTATGGACATTCCGGCTGGGCATAAAGTGGTCTAGGGACATGCCAGTTGTGTATAACGTGGTCTAGGGACATGCCTTGTGCATAACGTGGTCTAGGGACATTCCGGCTGTGTATAACGTGGTCTAGGGACATGCCGGTTGTGTATAACGTTGTCTAGGGACATGCCGGTTTTGTATAACGTGGCCTAGGGACATGCCTTGTGCATAACGTGGTTTAGGGCTATGCAGGCTGTGCACAAAGTGGTCTAGGGACATCTCTTGAGTATAACGTGGTCTAGGGACATGCCTTGTGTAACGTGGTCTAGGGACATCCCTTGTGTATAACGTGGTCTAGGGACATGCCTTGTGTGTAACGTGGTCTAGGGACATCCCTTGTGTATAATGTGGTCTAGAGACATGCCTTTTGCATAACGATCTGTCAGAGGACAGTGTCCTGTAGGGGCTGGCCAGTCGGTCAGCGGAGTGATGGCTCATTTATTGGCCTCCACGGGGGACCGTGACACCCGCCCAGGAACGCCTGCTGCAGGAAACTAGTAGGAGTACTGGCCAGAAAACAGGTTTAGAGGAGGAGGGCGTGGGGGAGGGGTGTGGGTAGACAGGTCAGTATTGGGACCCGGTGGTTTGGGGGGGATCTGATCGCCCAGGCAATCTGGCGCCCAATTCTCACTGGTACATTGAGCCTACCTAACCGGAAGTGAGTGGCCGCTAAGGTGATCCCCGCATCCCCGCCCCTCCAACCTCGACCTGACTCCCCTCTTCCCCGGGCAAGCCTTACGTGGCCGCATCCTGTGTTTCCGTCATCTTGGCGACTTCGGTGTTGCGATATGGCGACAGCGGTCCTGACGGGAGACGGGGTGGGGCGCAGAGGTGGCAGAGATTGGTAGTCAGAGGTCAGTGCGGAAGGAGAGGCTGGCATTATTGCTCTGCAGGGACTGGGCAGAGTATAACCCAGGACCCAGGATGTGGGTCCACATATGAGATGGGCCGAAAGGTCCATAACCAAATGGCGGTATTAACACATTCTGTTGGATCTCTCTCCGCATAAAGCATAGATCTGGCGGTCAGCATGGTGTCGTTGTGTCTAATAAAGGAGAGATGAAAAGAGTCTACAACATTCAACGAGATAAGTATTTATATTTGTTCGAATCTGATATGAAAAATGGGAAAAACCGGCAAAAACCTCCCCGTAATGGCAATAATAACCGAGGTTCTTTGCCCAGCATGGACAACGTGTACTAAAGTATCCGTAGTTCAGTCATTATTCCTTTCAATGCACTACGTACCATGCCCTCTCCACCAGTGTCCACATTCCAAGCCTCCCCTCCACGCCTCAGGGTGCAGGAGAAACCCGGCCCTGCCTCGGGGATCCAGGTTTCTCACCGCCACGTTCCTTCTCCCTCCCCTTTCCCCTTCATCTTACCCAACCACCACTCTCACCTCCCACCTCCTCACCCTGGCGGCGGGTTAGAGACACACGACGGAACTGTTTCCTCAGACACAACGAAGCCGCTGGACAGCGGTGTTCAGTGACTGTGTTACAACCACAAAAGCGCATAATTACATTTCCAGGCCTAAAAGTCTGGCCCGTCGGTTACATGATAGACAGTAAAGGCCGCCAGACAGATGCCCAGAAACTGACCGACAGAAAGCGACAGAGAAACAACCAGAGACAACAATACAGCCAGCCAGCCAGCCAGCTAGAGCTAGAAGTATGGGAGATACAGACTACAGACGGGTACAAAAAAGACACAGACAGTTAGCGACCGGTGCACGAAAAGACACGGACAGACACTGGTGCACAAAAAGACACAGACAGAGACTGGTGCACAAAAATACACTGACAGACACTGGTGCACACAAAGACACGGACAGAGACCGGTGCACAAAAAGACAGACAGAGACTGGTGCGTAGAAAGACAGACAGAGACTGTTGTACAAAAAGACACAGAGACTGGTGCACAAAAAGACACAGACAGAGACTTGTACACTGTCAGAGAGACGCATTGACATATCGAGTTATAAATCTGTAACTTAATACGTTAGCGACGCCTAAATTGAATATTGCGAATATATGTGCTGTGACAATTCATGGTATCTCGTTTTCCTACATTATGGCAACCCAGTACATAACAAAAGGAGGTGCAACGCAAGATCGCCATCCATGGGCGTGTCCAGGGGGGAGGGGCGGGTGGCCAGGGAGGGGCTGGGGACACGAGCCCCCACCACCCCATCCAGTCTCTAAGGTATACCTGTGTAACCCCCCTCTCCCCTTTCAAAGTCCGGCCTCTCATTATATATTACAATGCATCAAGCTACGAGCTACGTCTCAGGCTTTTACACGATTTTTTTCATGTTTTTGTGGAACAATTAGTTTTTTTGAAGAATTCCTGCACATGCCCCCGCCATGGGTGAATAGCCGAATATTAATCATACAATTGATCAATACAATCATAAGTACACAATTATTGCAAAAAAATTAAGACATATTCGTCTTTGCCACTTGCATGTCCAGAGTCACTATTGGAAAGTAATGGCTGCCTGGACGCCAGGAGTGGAGTGCCATCTGTAAATGTCATCCAATGTAATGCATGTCGGGACACTCTGAGCTGGTCCCAATTGGTGCAACGTCGTTTACAGGAAGCGACGTCTGAATTCATTCGCGGAGGCATAAAACAACAGGTAATGGGTCTAAAACTCTCACCCAGCTGTGCGGGTATCATCATTACCTCATTATAACCCATCAATGAAGGACCTTAACGGCTGATGTCTTGGTCCTAATGACGGTTGCAGTCATTTTACCAACGCAGGAGCTATAGGGTTAAATTGAACCGAACTGCTGCCCGGGAAGATGAAAGATGCTCCAGATTAGGTGTCCGGGCTTGGAATCGAAACCAGGACCTATAGATTTGCTGTTAGTGTGCAAACCAATACACCAGGTAGAGCCCCTAATCAATATATTTTTTAAAGGTTGGGTAAAGTTTGTTGATGTAAGTGACTTTTCGCGGCTTCCAGCCTGTGATATGACTCAATCGACCTACTTGAACCATGAGGAGTCGCATCTGGTGTTCAGAAGCAGTGTGCAATCAGGCGTATGTGGCTGGTACCTCGCACCACTGGGTGGCCATCATGGCGAGCTTTTGGTATGGATAGCATAGAGTGTTGGTTATGACCATGTGATCACCGCACTGCTATCCCGTTAGGGGGCAGTACTAGCCAGGGCCCACTGACGACAGAGACAGAGTGTCACACGGCGTATCTGCACCGGATTACCATGAGAGTAACCCGTCCGACCGTGGCTGCGGTAGGCAAGGTGACTCTTCGACAGCCACTTCTAACTATCATGTGAAGACACCAAACTGATAATGAATTTTCCAGCCTGCCTACAGCTACAATATTGGCTTGCCGGAAACAAGCCATGTACGACTGTGCGTCAGTTATAAGTGATGTGATTTATTGACATCCTGTTATGTCTGCAATAAAGTAAGTGTCAGATTGATTTCTACTTCAGTGGCCTTTAAAGCTGAAGTACCGCATTAAATGCTCCCCGTTAGCCTACTCGGTGCAGAACATTGTATGGCGCGCCCTGTGGTACAGAGAGCCATTCAGGCGCCCGGCGACAGGGCATGTATAATAAGTGATGAATATATGAATATATCAAACTGCGATTAAAGTAGGTTTTCCGAAACCTTAATTAAAATTGTAATAAGACACGTATAGAAATACAGTGCATAATTAATAATAGTTGTCCTGTAGCCGTGTAACGTCTGGGCAGAGGACACGAAACAGGACAAAACCCTGCGTGTTTGTTGGCCATGCAATGTTTGCATGTTCGCGTCACTCGATCCGCGTCTCTCTATCCGCCAGCCATCACCCCAGGATCCATTGTCTGTACCCTCTATACCCCTACCCTACCCATCCACCACCACCCTCCACCACCAGCTTCTCCGCCGTCGTTATCCTTTACTCAATGACTTACTCGCCCCCTTGTTCTCTGACCTTGCCTGTTCATCACTCCGACCCCTCCAGGCGAAAGTCCGGTTGTTTCCATCCGGCTCCCTCAGTTGTTGTGAACTATGGTAGACAAGCCTCTAATTGGCCAGCGACTGTCTGGAAGACGGAGTGTCGTTGTCCACGCCCAACACTAGGTTTTGTGTCGGAGCCTGGCGTAACCATGGCCTGACGCCGAGATCAGGTGTCGCCCATCACCTGATACCGACAGAGAGGGGCCCACATGTAAATGTGAGTACAATACCGGGGCATCCCCGCTAAAACAAAAGGAGCAGCGGCCCGGTGTTCCCCACCATGGACCCGTCAGTGTGCTGCACACACATAGACCGGCCACGACCAGGGTGGGCGAAAGTGGTGTGAGCTGGCCGCCTCACGACAGCCGGCATGGTGACCTTGAAGCTTCCGCCATGTCTCTTGTGAAGCGGCCAATGTCATTATATGTAGATGTAGGGCAAATTTTGTTTGTACTGAAGGAAACGCTTGTATTAAAGTTTTTCGTGCAGATCAGTTTCCAATGAGAGCCGTTTCGAGTGTTTTACTTGTTCGTGGTTTTCATTAATTTCAATAGCAGGACATTTGCCATCACACACGGAGTAGAAGCAGTGCTTATATACTGGTGCAAGAAAAAAATCTTTAAAAAAAATCAAGCGAACAACAAAATTGCACTTAGACACAGCGAAGAAAAGCGCATATCTTTGATCATGTCTTCTTAATAAGCGTTAAATAACGTCAAAATGACATACAATTGATGTAATTTTGACTTGTTGTCAGCCTGACCAGCCCTATCGATGTCCTGTAAGACAGGCCACAATGGAAGCACTTGGTGGGCTGGCTGTAGATGAGCCAAGAGCAGATCTTGGCATCAGGATCATTCTGCGACATGTTGGACACGTTTGACCAAGAGACGCACCATATTCAACATGTAAGCATCGACGTCTGAAAACCTGCGAGTTAGTTGAAACAATTCGTTTAAGTTACAAAAACAAGCGTTCTATTTTCTATGATCTATGATACCAATGTAGTACAAGAATGACATTACAATAACCGCTATTCGTTGGTTGAGTTCCAAGGGTGACCCAAAATTCGTTTTTCGTGACCTGTTCTTGCCATCACCAACATAGATATTTGTCACGACGTGAAATAATCATAATATATCTAATAAGTTTCACTTAGACATCAGATAAACCAACAAAAACACTATTAGCAGAGGACTTTATCGTCGATCTTGAAATGACTTGGGTAGTCCCATCGGGGATACCAGTTTGTGTTTGATGTTGTGGTGATCGACATCGTTGGCGACAGTCACGTGGGATGGACATAAAGCATCAGCTGCCAGGATAGGTGACGACGGACCTGGGACTGGAGTGGCGACCTGACATCAGTGGTGTGAAGAATCGGTCACATAGCGTTGCCCAACGAAACGAAACGAAACGACAACTGGAAGCAAAGTGTGATTTTGTAGCGAATTTGCATAGGGAAACTAGCCGAATGAGAAATAGCACGGCATATGAGAATTAGCGTAATTGTAGGAAGAAGTAGGACGGCAGGGAGCGCTTGGGTGAGATTGGGTAGTAAACATCCGCCAGGACAAGAAAGAAGTTGGAGCAAGTTAGGTTATTTAAGCTAAGCTTAACTAATGCAACCGAGAATGCTTTATTATAGTGCGGCTTAAAATGCTCCCTTCCTGATATCACACCACAAACATACACCTTCGGCATGCTATAGTTTGGTGACAGCGATACGATTTGGCCACACACACACACTCGGCACGCTACAATTTTACGACCTTCGCCGGTGACACGGAGATTGATCTCCAACGGCGTCAACACCCGGAAGCCCCTCTGGGATGTGTGGCGTCGTTCTGGGGTGTCTCGCCTTTTTTTATTCTTTTTTTTCAAGTATGGATGTCTCGCTTCTTTTTTAGATATATCTTCTGGCCGTTTTGCCTTTTGGGCGAAACCCAGCCCTCTAACCGGCAGACTGTGCATCAATATACCACCTTCAAGGACGGTTGGTATGACGCCTGGACCTCTAGCACGGCTGCCCTGGCACTCTTCGTCATCTGCAACATCTCATATGCCCAATGACCAACAAGATTTTGAAGACTTATCGTACCACTTCCATTATTTGAGCATATCGTCGAGACCACTTCCGGCATGTGTTTTCTCGGCAGGTCCCGCGGTAGGCATGACGTCACGGGGACGTCAACAAGTCGCATTTGACGTCATGAGGCTGTAAGTCTGAGTAAAAGTGCATAACACAGCATAACACAGTGCTGCTTTGTCCATGTACCTACGGCGTCCGGACTCACCAAACGTACCTTACGGTAAGACTCCGCCTTGGTCTCCCTCCTCACCCACAATACGCTGACAGTAAGACTCCGCCTTTGTGTCCCTCCTCACCCACAATATGCGGACAGTAGGACTCCGCCTTGGTGTCCCTCCTCACCCACAATATGCTGACAGTAAGACTCCGCCTTGGTCTCCCTCTTCACTCACAATATACTGATGGTAAGACTCCGCCTCGGTGTCCCTCCTCGCCCACAATATGCTGACAGTAAGACCCCGCCTTGGTGTCCCTCCTCACCCACAATATGCTGACAGTAAGACTCCGCCTTGGTCTCCCTCTTCACTCACAATATACTGATGGTAAGACTCAGCCTTGGTGTCCCTCCTCGCCCCCAATATGTGGACAGTAAGACTCCGCCTTGGTGTCCCTCATCACTCACAAGATACTGATGGTAAGACCCCGCCTTGGTGTCCCTCTTCACCCACAATATGCTGACAGTAAGACTCCGCCTTGGTCTCCCTCCTCACTCACAATATACTGATGGTAAGACTCCGCCTTGGTGTCCCTCCTCATCCACAATATGCTGACAGTAAGACTCCGCCTTGGTGTCCCTCCTCACTCACAATATACTGATGGTAAGACTCCGCCTTGGTGTCCCTCCTCATCCACAATATGCTGACAGTAAGACTCCGCCTTGGTGTCCCTCCTCACTCACAATATACTGATGGTAAGACTCCGCCTTGGTGTCCCTCCTCATCCACAATATGCTGACAGTAAGACTCCGCCTTGGTGTCCCTCCTCACCCACAATATACTGACAGTAAGACTCCGCCTTGGTCTCCCTCCTCACTCACAATATACTGATGGTAAGACTCCGCCTTGGTGTCCCTCCTCATCCACAATATGCTGACAGTAAGACTCCGCCTTGGTCTCCCTCCTCACTCACAATATACTGATGGTAAGACTCCGCCTTGGTGTCCCTCCTCATCCACAATATGCTGACAGTAAGACTCCGCCTTGGTGTCCCTCCTCACCCACAATATACTGATGGTAAGACTCAGCCTTGGTCTCCCTCATCACTCACAAGATACTGATGGTAAGACTCCGCCTTGGTCTCCCTCCTCACCCACAATATACTGATGGTACGACTCAGCCTTGGTGTCCCTCCTCACCCACAATATGCTGACAGTAAGACTCCGCCTTGGTCTCCCTCCTCACTCACAATATACTGATGGTAAGACTCAGCCTTGGTGTCCCTCCTCACTCACAATATGTGGACAGTAAGACTCCGCCTTGGTGTCCCTCCTCACCCACAATATACTGATGGTAAGACTCCGCCTTGGTGTCCCTCCTCACTCACAATATGTGGACAGTAAGACTCCGCCTTGGTCTCCCTCCTCACCCACAATATACTGATGGTAAGACTCCGCCTTGGTGTCCCTCCTCACTCACAATATGTGGACAGTAAGACTCCGCCTTGGTCTCCCTCCTCACCCACAATATACTGATGGTAAGACTCCGCCTTGGTGTCCCTCCTCACTCACAATATGCTGACAGTAAGACTCCGCCTTGGTGTCCCTCCTCACTCACAATATGTGGACAGTAAGACTCCGCCTTGGTCTCCCTCCTCACCCACAATATACTGATGGTAAGACTCCGCCTTGGTCTCCCTCATCACTCACAATATACTGATGGTAAGACTCCGCCTTGGTCTTCCTCCTCACTCACAATATACTGATGGTAAGACTCCGCCTTGGTCTTCCTCCTCACTCACAATATACTGATGGTAAGACTCCGCCTTGGTGTCTCTCCTCACCCACAATATGTGGACAGTAAGACTCCGCCTTGGTCTCCCTCCTCACCCACAATATACTGATGGTAAGACTCCGCCTTGGTCTCCCTCATCACTCACAATATACTGATATTAAGACTCCGCCTTGGTCTTCCTCCTCACTCACAATATGCTGATGGTAAGACTCCGCCTTGGTCTTCCCCCTCACTCACAATATACTGATGGTAAGACTCCGCCTTGGTCTCCCTCCTCACCCACAATATGTGGACAGTAAGACTCCGCCTTGGTCTTCCTCCTCACCCACAATATACTGATGGTAAGACTCCGCCTTGGTCTTCCTCCTCACTCACAATATACTGATGGTAAGACTCCGCCTTGGTCTCCCTCCTCACTCACAATATACTGATGGTAAGACTCCGCCTTGGTCTTCCTCCTCACTCACAATATACTGATGGTAAGACTCCGCCTTGGTCTTCCTCCTCACTCACAATATACTGATGGTAAGACTCCGCCTTGGTCTTCCTCCTCACTCACAATATACTGATGGTAAGACTCCGCATTGGTCTCCCTCCTCACCCACAATATACGGATGGTAAGACTCCGCCTTGGTCTTCCCCCTCACTCACAATATACTGATGGTAAGACTCCGCCTTGGTCTCCCTCCTCACCCACAATATGTGGACAGTAAGACTCCGCCTTGGTCTTCCTCCTCACCCACAATATACTGATGGTAAGACTCCGCCTTGGTCTTCCTCCTCACTCACAATATACTGATGGTAAGACTCCGCCTTGGTCTCCCTCCTCACTCACAATATACTGATGGTAAGACTCCGCCTTGGTCTCCCTCCTCACTCACAATATACTGATGGTAAGACTCCGCCTTGGTCTTCCTCCTCACTCACAATATACTGATGGTAAGACTCCGCCTTGGTCTCCCTCCTCACTCACAATATACTGATGGTAAGACTCCGCCTTGGTCTTCCTCCTCACTCACAATATACTGATGGTAAGACTCCGCCTTGGTCTTCCTCCTCACTCACAATATACTGATGGTAAGACTCCGCCTTGGTCTTCCTCCTCACTCACAATATACTGATGGTAAGACTCCGCCTTGGTCTCCCTCCTCACTCACAATATACTGATGGTAAGACTCCGCCTTGGTCTCCCTCCTCACCCACAATATGCTGACAGTAAGACTCCGCCTTGGTCTTCCTCCTCACTCACAATATACTGATGGTAAGACTCCGCCTTGGTCTTCCTCCTCACTCACAATATACTGATGGTAAGACTCCGCCTTGGTCTTCCTCCTCACTCACAATATACTGATGGTAAGACTCCGCCTTGGTCTCCCTCCTCACCCACAATATGTGGACAGTAAGACCCCGCCTTGGTCTCCCTCCTCACTCACAATATACTGATGGTAAGACTCCGCCTTGGTCTCCCTCATCACTCACAATATACTGATGGTAAGACTCCGCCTTGGTCTTCCTCCTCACTCACAATATACTGATGGTAAGACTCCGCCTTGGTCTTCCCCCTCACTCACAATATACTGATGGTAAGACTCCGCCTTGGTCTCCCTCCTCACCCACAATATGTGGACAGTAAGACTCCGCCTTGGTCTTCCTCCTCACCCACAATATACTGATGGTAAGACTCCGCCTTGGTCTTCCTCCTCACTCACAATATACTGATGGTAAGACTCCGCCTTGGTCTCCCTCCTCACTCACAATATACTGATGGTAAGACTCCGCCTTGGTCTCCCTCCTCACTCACAATATACTGATGGTAAGACTCCGCCTTGGTCTTCCTCCTCACTCACAATATACTGATGGTAAGACTCCGCCTTGGTCTTCCTCCTCACTCACAATATACTGATGGTAAGACTCCGCCTTGGTCTCCCTCCTCACTCACAATATACTGATGGTAAGACTCCGCCTTGGTCTTCCTCCTCACTCACAATATACTGATGGTAAGACTCCGCCTTGGTCTTCCTCCTCACTCACAATATACTGATGGTAAGACTCCGCCTTGGTCTCCCTCCTCACTCACAATATACTGATGGTAAGACTCCGCCTTGGTCTTCCCCCTCACTCACAATATTCGCAGGGGAAGACGTCTTATTCCTATTCCTATTCTTATTCTTGTTCTTGTTCTTGTCCTTGTTCTTATTCTTGTTTTTGTTCTTGTTCTTGCTCTTTTTCCTCTTTCTATTCCTATTCCTATTATTATTATTATTATTATTGTTATGTACCGGTGCGGCTCTAATTGTAGTGTCTTGCAACAACGACCTAACGATTCGTTGTTGCAGACAGTAACGAATTTTTTATTCCCTAACAATAATTCTCTAATTGTCGGAAAATGAGTGACTATCACCTCCTTACATCACCTCCTTACATGATATGGATGGTACCATGGACGCGGCGATCCGATCGGATACGGCGCCTGGCGGGCTCACAGCGATGTTCTCACATTATTTCACGGCCGGCGAGCGGACAGATATGCTGGACCTGTCGGTATCGTCCTTCTGGGGAATTGCGCCAGAACACGCGCTATTGATATATATCGTTGAGAAAGACCCATTCACCCACCCGTCAGTTGGTTCGGTAACGTGATGGCCAGGTTTGCAACGAGAGAAGTGATGGTCGCATGTCGATGAACGTCCTATTCCGCCGGATGGTAACAGAAACAAGTGCGCCCTACCCCCTCTCCTCCTCCCTCCCTCTCTCCCATATCGACGGATAAGGGGACGACGGAGGGCGTGGTGGGGGAGGTGGGGGAGGTGCGGGGAAGTGGGGTGGGGGGGGGGGCGACAAACCGCGATACCTCCCCGATAGTTTTAAAGTCCATCTCTTGGGATGGTATTTGTTAATAAACCACTTCCAAATATACATTTCCCAGTGGTTACTAAAGCCATTCATCAAATGCAATTATTTTACAATGTCTCTTATGCCATAAATATTAATATCTAAAGTCACCAAAATAAACTCAAGCAGCGAACGATCCATTTCCAAACCCCCGCCCAGAATAGAGATTTGTGACGTCACAAGATGAACCGGTTTGAGTGCGCCTCGCTCGCTTCGACTGCCCGCGGTGTTTGAATGAATGTACGTGCAGCAGGGAAGCTCTAACTTAGATGTTTATTTCGGTTAACATTAACTCATGATGAACATTTGCCACATGTAGATCTAGATAGACCTAGATCTATGACATTAGAGGTGTGGTCTTGTTGGTTAGAGCAACATTCGTGACAATGACTCACAGACTGTTACTGAAAACAAACAGCTGCAGTGGCCGGGTGCCACTGCCAGTGTGTTGCCAGCCTACGGGCTACGTTTCTTCCCAAAAATGGGAAGGGTGGGCTAGGCTACAGTAGGGGACGGGCCGTATCGGGGATGTCCGTCCAATCGTAGACATACAAGCTAGATCCAGGGTTAAATGTATGTACTAAAAGAAGTTCTTTATGCACATCACAAGGGAGGGAGGGCGGCATTTATCGGCCTAGCATAAAACGCACGCAGCGCACTAATCTAGTGATAGGTTTCATCACGCACATTTTATAGTAATACTTGTGGACACCCGAACGTTATGGTGTCCGTTTGGGACAAATAACTACGTAGCTTTCACCAATTTGTCTGCTGGTCGCCCAATTAATATTTTATGTGATTACAAGACATATTTGCAGATTTTTGATCTTGATCCCATGATATAATAAGCATCACTTTTTATGAATGAGGCGTTCGCACTACTGTTTTGCGAAGGGCGTTTTGAGGTTTTCAACGTTTACAGTTCCTTAGCAATCTCCAGTCGAGGCTCGAAGCGATACGTACGGCGGCAGAACACATGCTCCGGTTGCCCGAATACCTCCACTTGTTCTTCTTCACCCTCACTATCATTAATTCCAAATAATCGTGCTGGCATAGCTGCATCCCGATAGATGCGGAAGAACGATGGCCCTCCTATAGACGCCATGCTCAAAAGTCCTGTTTACCGTATTGCGCAACAAAACCGGTTCAACTTGTGACGTCACGAATCAATGAAAAACTTGCCCCTGTATATCTTCTACTTTTTTGGGTAGGTCTGTGATAAAATAGCTAATATTGTTAATATTGGTGAGAAATAGATTCAGTGCGTATGGAATTTCGATAATATAGTGCAAATTGATCAAATATATGCAAAGTAACATAGGACATAAGAGATGGACTTTAAATTCCGCGTCCGAGCCACTGCAATGCCGGAGACCAGATTATCTATATCTGGACCTTTCCCGGGGATTGTCTATTAAGGCAGAAGATAGGGTTTGAGTGGCGCCCTGTCCATGCAGACCATGGCGCGAATGTCGCCAAAACGGTGTCCCCAGGATGAATCAATTTCCTCCTTTTATCGCCACCGCGTGCATCCCGCGTCGGGTCGCAGTTTTGTAAATCTCTCCGTCTTTTGGGCAAACGATACTTTTAGTGGCTAAAGGGAAGTTTGATTTGATGGGAAGCCCTTCTCCTGACATTACCTTTGCCTCGGAAACCCTGTGTGAGCAACAGCAGTTGGCTCACGCGAATGTGCCAATCACAAACGCTTGCGCAACCGTTAGGTATTCATAAAACAGGACCATTTTCACAACATTAATCCGAAAACGTTCGACGAAGTTGCCGACGTCTAATTAAGACTTTTTTGATTGAACGTAGTTTGGTGCATTTATTATATTTGTCCTGGAAATATTAGCCTTGCATATGTGTTGATTTCCCAGGGATTCAGATAAGCCATATATATGATAATGTGTGCCTCCTACTGTTTGCAGACGATGTGATTGAAGCAGCTGATACTGTGGGTAGATTACATAACCTTATTGATAAGCTTAGCGAGTTCTGTGAAAGCTGGGGATTATTAATTAATCTAAACAAGACAAAGGTTATGGTTTTCAGGAATGGTGGGATTCAGAAGAGAAATGGTTCTTGAAAGGAAAGAGGATAGAGACTGTATCATCTTATAAGTACCTAGGGCTTGTTTTTAACCCTAAGCTAGTCTGGACCTCGGCTCAGCAAACCCTCTCCGACAAGCTGGAAAGGCTGTGAATTTTATTAAATCGGTAAATAGCAAATGTGGTGGGTTAGAACCAATGATCCAATTCGAATTATTTGATAAAATGGTATTGCCGATTCTAACCTATCGAGCAGAGATTTGGGGATATAGGTTGAAGGACGTTATAGAGAGTGTCCAAGTGAAATATTGCAAATGAATATTTAAACTACCTGCATCGACATCAAATGCAGCTGTTATGGGAGAAGTTGGAACGTACCCAGTCCAAATAATGTGTGTTATGAAGATGCTACAGTTCTGGATGAAGCTCGTCAGGAATGAGGACCAGTCTCTCCCAGTAGAAACATATACTATGCTATTTGAATTAGATTGTAGGGGGAGGTGCACATGGGCCACTGAAGTGAAAATAATATTGTTAGAGCATGGATTTTAAGAAGCCTGGACGCATCAGCAAATAGGAGATGAGGATCTATTTTTAAAAACAACAAAGGGTGAACTGATGACACATGACGTATAAAAGAACCTTGACAACAGAACCGTATATATTTGCTATTAAAAAAAGCTATCTTCGAAAACTCCTGGCCCAATTTCGATGTTCCACACACCCACTAAACATAGAGAAAGGCCGATATTTAGGAATCCCAAGGGAAGAAAGACTGTGTATGCATTGTAAAAATAATGATGTGTTATAGAAGTGTTATAGAAGATGAGATACACTTAATCTGTTTTTGCCCTTTGCATCAAGCGTCACGGAAAAAATACCTACCTGAAGTCACAGATCATAAGCAGAACTTGCGTTGAGAATTTATATTTTTGATGATGTCAATAGATACCCCTAACCTATATAACATCGTGCTATTTCTCCGCGATGCGTTCAAAGTAAGGGAAAAACTGTTTGAAAATGTTACCTTATTTACATAATGTTTACTTGCGTATATTTGTACTTTGAGGCTGTGAGCCAGCCTACAGTGCACAATAAACTTATTATTATTATTATTATTAATTTACCGTTTGTCTTAGTTGTGGCTACGTGATAACTTATATCGCCGATGTTATTTTTTAATTTAGATTCCTTCTGCGGGTCTTTAGAATAAAATGGAGACGCCCTCAGGATGCAGAAGCCACTTGAGCCCTGGACAAAACCCGACAGTCACGACCTGGAACTTTAAGGCATAAGTGGTGGGTTATTGCGGTAAATATTTCTTTTTGTACATGTTTTGTGGCTCTTTGCGGAGAGGGTGAGTTACTGGTCTGTGCTGCGGTCCCCAGTTCAAAGCACACAGAAAGTTTGTTATGATTAAATCTTTTTCATTTTGTTTATTGTCAATAAGCTGCAGACTTCCCGTAAATTTTTGCAGCCCTTCTCTTCCCCACAACATATCGATCGTCCGATGACAGAGACCATGTCCAATATTTTCATTTGACCCCACCCACCACCGAACCCCCTCCGCCTCTTCCGTTATCCGTCTCCCACCTGCCTACCCCAAAATGTAAAGGTGCAGCCATTTCTAATAATGCAAATATTTGGCTATGCCCGATAATGAAAAAATGAGATCAAACCCGATAATAAAAATATGTGACCACAGCCGATAATATGCAAATGAGGTGTCACGAAATTGCGGCGTCACTACTGGGATCTTGGGTCCCAATCTCTGCCCAAGGGTGGCCAGATATTGGTATTTTCTCATCGATCGGCACTGGTCGAGCCGTTGGGCGAGGGCCGACTGATTGCCTCGAGGGGAGGGTTGGCAGGGCGTCGATGGACAAGGCGACAGCGCTGTCCATCCACACCCGGCTCCGTATCCTTGGTCTGGTTGGCGTCTTGGCGTGGCTGACCTCGGCCACCGTATGGGATTATGGGTGTGAAGTGTCGTCCTAGCGCATAAAGGGTATTATGTTGTGTGTTGTTGGCTCCTCTCGTTGTGGTAACCGAGTGTCTTCGTCATCAGCCTCTGCTCATATTAACATCTCTTGCTCGTAATCATATCCTGTATTTACCCGCTTATCCCCGGGGGGGGGGGGGGCACACTATTACGCAAACCCGGAGGTGCCCCTTGATGGCTGAGAAGGCGGACAGTTGTGAGGAAAAAGAGCGGGTACTTGACACTTGCGCCCAGGGGAGGGGGGGGGGATGGGGCTGAAAATGCGAATTCATAGTTAACCGATTGGTTAATACGCCCCTTCTGAACGTACCCCCCTCCCGGGCACTTTCATGAATTTGAGAGACATTGTTTCTATCACACCTGGCGAGCGACAATCTCTATAGACTGACCAACTATAATGACAACATGTTGTCGCATTGTTGAAGCAGGTATTTAGCTCAGCATTATTAACATCAATGCACACATTTTGAATAGGCAGAAAGTTCTTACGTGAGCCGTTCATTGGGTGCCCAGCGGTGAATCCAGTGCCCCGTCAGGCTGGGACGCCTATTCCATCTTAATGTCAACCCCTTTTGCTTATGTTTTTTCTCTCCTTTTTCATCTTCACTGTAATTGCCCACCACAGCGAGATGTCATCTTGCGGTAAATGGTGGCGATGGGTTTAAATTACCCTCCAACAATAATACGATGACAAAGCGAAACTCCGCGTTCATCCGCCGCCGAGGAGGCAGCCAAGAATGATACCTCCCCCTCCCCCCTCCCCTCCCACATAGGCGCCTGGGCTCACGACTGCACACGAAATTCAATCGAGGCGATGATTCGGAGGAATGTTTTATCTGCGCCTCGGTACATTCCGCGCCATGCATGATGTTCCCCAAGGCTGATAATGCTAACATGGATACACACATGCCAACGACTGGTATCAGATCGATAAATGGCCGCGTACATGGACACATTTAACCTCTGCAAACACGAACACTCCGTTAGCATAACCAGATAAAGGCGAGCTATCTCAAACGGGACGCAATTTGCATCATTTCCGCCCAGGGCACTCCTGCTAGGGGCGAACAAGGCCATCGCTCGTGAGCGGTGGAAGCTGAACAAAAGGGGTTCAGGGTGGGCTTCCTGGACCGAGACAAATGGAACAGGACTCGAATTATAGGAGCATCCTGGCGACGGCAAGACATCGGCCAGACGGTCCTCGGGTGTCTCATGGAGAAGCGCCCCTGCTGCCGTCCCTACTCGGTGCTGCGTGAACCCGAGACTGGTGGGGCGGTCATATGTACAAAGCCAATCGGGTCGCACGTTGCCGTAACTATAGACAAACGACCTCCAGACAAATACAGAGATGCGGAGTGGGGAAACAAGTAGAGGTGGATGGGAAGTAGGAATCCATGACCCGTCATCTAGTTAGTTCATCGCGGTGTTTATTGAATCTATTTGACATATCTCGGTGTTTATCTAATCTATTTGACATATCTCGGTGCATACAATCAATCTAATTAGTACATTTCGGTGTTTAGTTAACCCATTTGGTACATCTCGGTGTTTAGTCAATCTACGTGACACATATCGGTGTTTAGTTAATGTATTTGGTACAGTTCGGTGTTGAATCTATTTGGTACAGTTCGGTGTGTATTTAAAAAACCAATCGTCTAGTGCTCCCACAGATCGCCAGGGGCTGTGTCCATTCACTCCACCCAAGGCATGACCTCCGCTAAATGTAGATCACAATCTTTACCTTGACCGTCGTTGGGGCATATTAGACCAGGGTTCACCCGCCTGTCCATGACCCACTTCACCGCAACATAGAGCTGATTACACATAAACCACCCTCAACAGTTCCGTTGCCCCATCTACACCTCAATCCGTCTCGCTTCCCAACCTCCACATCCAGAACCCTCCCTTCCGATCTCTCTTACCACCCTCACATTGCGTCCTCTCCCTCCTGCCCTCTCTCTTCCGCCCTCTCCCTCCCACGCTCTGGCTCCCGTCCTCTTCCTCCCACCCTCTCCCTCCCGTCCTCTCCCGCTAACCCCCCCCCCCCCCACCCAGCCGTACACCCAGTCCTACCCACTCTCCGCCATCCTGCTCATGTTCGATTCTAGTTGCTTTATAGATCTCGGCGTCATATGTCTGTCAAGGCGGAAACCGCTTCAATTTTCTCGTTCTCTTCGATCACTTAATATTTTCAGAAATTGATCGATTAAGGGTCGAGGTTACACAACAATGGAGTGTACTCTGCATTTATGTGAATGCGCCGATTACAGTCCATAAACATTGCTATTACTTTCAACGTAATCACTAAATCAGATATATCGACGTTGTTTATCGTAAGTAATGACGTCTACATCTTGTTTATTGTGAGTAATTATGCCTTTAATCTGTTTATTGCGGGTACTGACGTCTTCACCTTGTTTATTACGAGTAATGATGCCTATACCTTGTTTAATGTGAGTAATGACGTTTCACGTTGTTTATTGTGAGTAACCCAGATATCATGCCAAAGATAAATTATCGTTAGATGAACGTTAGCAGCTACGTTGAATTTACGTTATATTCTAACGTAATTGTGCTAATTGATTTGACGTTAAATTAACGTTTGCAATTTAACGTTAACTGTAAACCATTTGTAAACGAATATCTAACGGTAGCCATCGGAAAACGTCGGCCTTCCTGCTAGTGTATACCCACTGCGTATTTCCCGAAAGGGTGGCGCCAGGCTGCTCACCATAGGTAGTAGAAGTCACAGGACTCCGAAAGGTCATCCCCGCCAGGTCTGAGATTGAACCCCGGTCGCGAGATTGCAAGGCACGCACGTTAAACATTGCGCTACCGAAGCCGGCTTTAGATTAGAACTGTATCAAATGGTTTAAATGAATAGAACACGAACTTAATTTTATATACCCATACACTTTTATTCAACAAATTATTATTGAAATTAATCTTAGTTTAGTTGCCCTATATTTTTCGATGTCTTTAAATTTTTGGTCACTTTTCTTGCTTTACTTGCCATTTATATTTCTATATTTCAATTGCGATCACTTTTGCGTGCTACCCTAGGTTTTGTTTGTAAACGTTATTCTAAAGTTAATTTTCTGTTCAACTTGCGAACGTTTATTTGTAAGTGAAAAATAAACGTCAGTTTAACGATCTAAAGTAGCCGGAAAAGTTCTATCAACCATTCGAACTATAATGTATCGTTATAAAATCTACATTAACGCTTACATGCTATTGAGAAGTGATGTTCACGCGTTGTTGATGGTTAATACTGACGTTCATTAATCTACTCGTTGTGATAACTGTCCATGAGGAAGCAGACAATGCGTAATAAATGCTACTAAATTCAATTCACACCTCACCAAAACACTTCGCACACCAAGACATTTTAATATGTACTGCGGTGGTTGCTTAGTGACAGCATCGGTTCAAGGGCTAAACATTTTTGCATCGATCCAGTGGGCAGCAAAACCACAGCTAAACGGGTTCACGTACCCTGTTATTCTCCTTTAAACCCTCTCAACTGACTTGCTGAGAATAATGGCTGTATAAAAGGGAGCGATATCCTGGTTCGGCAGAAAGCTCTCACCTGAGTATACTCTGGCCCTGAACTGCCTATAAGCCGCTAAGCTTTGAAGCAGATCCTCCCAATATCGCCCACCACGTGCTTCAGGTATAGATTGTGGAACCTAGTAGGTCTTAGGGGTAAAGAATATATACCGTAAAGCGCGTAGGGAGAGTGGAAGCGCCCGATGGCTGGATGAAGGCGGTCCACTCAGTCACTTCCCTGATTACATTACCACGTGGCCCACCTGCTGTATCCGTTACTCTCACCACTGTGGCCGCAGGGCAGGCCAATGTAACCGCTCCTCTCATCTCTGAACATCAATAATTCAACAGACGTATATATGGGGTTAGTCACGAATAGAGCGTGCATTGCGTCTGATATAGAACTTAGTTATGTCAGTTATGGGCTGGGTTAGGTCACAGTATTTGTATTATATCACCCTACGCTTGATTTTAACCGTGTAACTGAATGTTAACTGCTGCTGATCAACGAAGGCAGGAATCTTGGCAACAAAATGTGTTTTTTTCATTTTGGTTTCGGATTTTATTTATGCTTAGGTTGTACTGGATGCATCCATTTGCTTGTTTGCAGGATTGTGGCCATTGCATAAATACGTGAATAACTCCCTTCCGTCATCGCTCGTTCAGTTCCACCAAGTACGTTCTAATGATGCATATGAAACGGCGGTTTTGCCGTTTTGTAGGTACCCGGACAGATATGGACTGAAAACACATGAGCCGTCGACTCCTTTGTCCCTGACCTTGGGGACCTGAATGGCACCAGGTAATGACGACCCGGAGACACTTCTGAGGCGATGAAGGCAAGTTGTATTTTAGGCAGCGGGGAGTCCCTCTATTGTCTACGGAGGAGGGGCTTTGGGAGGGGGGGGGGCGGCTTTGGTGGAGGGGTGGGTCACGGGGCGAGAGGTCAAGGAGACCGTATATCTACCTGCTCGTGTCGAAGGATTTTTCGATCTCCGCGATGGACATTCAGGAATTCTTGGGAATAGGCGATAAGCTGTTTAGTTGGCAATTGTTATGGATCGTTATCTGTATAATTCCTGGTGCCTTTCCGTATTTACCGCGTTCAGTTATAGCAGTCTGTGCATTCCTCGATATTCGCGATATTACTTCGAATCTTTCTTTTTCGCGCCCGGTCTTGAACAGTCCTCATATTGGAGATTCGATATTATACTCCCTAATTCTTGGGAATTCGCGATCCCCCCCCCCCCCACTCCCCCCGACACTCTTACTTTGTGCGTGGTTTATACACTGAGACGCCTCATGGTGCCCGGCCGCTGCCGCCCGGCTGGTTCCCCCTCCTCACAACCCAAGGACTGTCATATATACGAGCCCTCAAGCTGGGCCGTTGTGTTATGATAGGGGCGAGCTCGATCTGCCCTGGAGGCTTAGTCTAGTCATTCCAAGAAGGCAAGTTATATTTGGTGAGCATAAAGCAGATGTTACCCTTTCAATCGCTGGAAATGATGTATCCCGGGTCTTCTTGCATACACACAAATAAGCAGTAGGCACTTAATACATTATTTGGCCGGAATTATGGAAAAAAAATTACCGCTACCACCGCCACCACCACCGCCACCGCCACTGCCACCGCCACCGCCACCGCCACCAGCGCCACCGCCGCCGACACAGCCACCGTCGCCGCCACTGCCACCACCGCCACCGCTACCAAGGTGTTCTACATATTATGGTACAGCGTTACCACCGTGTTTTTTGGTCTGAACTGAAAGACATTTGTGAACCAATGAAAGGGTTCGGAATTCCAGGAAGCTGTCACGACGTGAACAATTTAGGTCTCAATGCTCATTAATAATAACAATATTTAATATGACATAATATTGGCAATGTATACCTTAGATACAATGGGGTGTTATATTTGCACGGTTTAGCATGGTTTGCGGAAAAGTCATAGTCACTCTCCTGACTGCTTCTGGGCAGCAGTGATGTGTCTGGGTGGATCACCGACTCCAGTTATGACGACGCCGACCGGAAACAGGGAAACTGCTGTCGACCTTCTAGATGGCTGTTGGTGGACTGTCGCGGCACTGTCATCATCGACGAACGGAGATACCACCCTACTACAAAGGGGCGTCTCCAGGCGGAGCGGTGATGGAGTCCACTGGTGATAGCGCTACCATCCCGCACAGTATGCACCTGCTGACGTAGACGGTGTTTATGCGATCTGGAATGCCCACAGGAAACGGCAGAGTCCAGAAGCTACAAAGACGTAGCAGCCTAGCGCCCGAAAACTCCGAAGCGCTCGTAGGGATCGTCTTGACGACATCGGATGTTCTGTCGTCGCCTGTCCTGAGGTAGTCTGTCCACTCCGATGTGGATGCAGTACTTATACCGACGGCCACTCCCATGATAAACGCACCATCGACCGCACTGAGCTAATCATTAGCGGCCGCTGAGCATATGGCCACTCCCCAAACGATTTCACCATCGACCGATTTGAGCAACTCAACAGTCACTGCTGAGTTTAAGAAACTGACATTACAAATGGAGTAAACTGGTAACCAAGTTTATGACAGAAGCCCGGAGCCCGAACATCATGAATGAATGACATTTGCTTCGCTTAATCAGATTCAGATTCAGATTCAGTGACGTTTATTCAACCAAAAAGAAAAACAATAATAATGCGATCATACGTTGGTACAGCTTATCGGTTAGGAGACCCAGGCTAAGACATGTTGTCGCTGCCGCCTGGGCCACCCATAAAACTCTAAAATACTTAAGACAAAAACGTGTTTGCGTCAGATAAGAAACAATATGATGATCCGAATTTAGAGTGATACAGCTTTACAAAATTACTACTCTTCAATACAACACACAACTACAACTCCCACCCCCCTCCCTTGCAGTATACACAAGCAGCAGTTGGAAGCGCAGGCACACATACATACACATAAAAAGATACAGATAAACGCTTGTACAGACAGTTAATTGAGACAAATATAACAATCTTCGATGGAGCACGTATAATTGTATTTGTCGAGGGTAACAACTTTAACATATTTCGAAAATCCTTCGAGGCTATGACTGTCTAGTTTGGAAAGGATGCAGGCAGGTTCATTGTTTATTGCATAAACAAGACTGTGTCGAATACATTTTTGTGCAAAGATATGGCTGATTCGCGTGGTGTAAACAAATGATTTATGTCTAGTGTCATGGCCATGTACTTGACTATGTTGATAGAGCGGTAAGTCAGAAAAATAGTTAGGCAGAATGCCCTTCTTTAGCTTATAATAAAATTTCAAAATCTGAATCCTATGGATATCACTCAACTTTAAACAACGACGTTCTTTAAATAGTGGTTCAGTATGTGCGTTATATTTACTTAATGTTATTATGCGGAGTGCTTTTTTTTGCAAGAGAAACAGTCTTTGATCTTCATAGCCCCAGACGAGAATCCCATATGTTAATTGAGGTAAGATAAGCGAATCATACAGAATCTGCAATACGTCTTGCGGGACTATTTGTTTTAGTCTTGACATAATGCCAATGGCCTTTGAGATCTTCTTTGAAATTTTATCTACATGACCGTGCCATTTCAAATGTTTATGGATGGTAATGCCAAGAAAATTAAAATCATCCACACATTCAAGTATCACATTATTAATTTTAAGCGTAGGAAGTACAATCTGTCGCTGTGCAGTATGGAAAATAATAAATTTAGACTTTTGCACGTTTAATACAAGCCTATTAGCAGTCAGCCAGTCATATATTTTATCCAATTCAGCATTAATAACAACAGAGGACGTTGAGCCGCTTGTTGCAGAACATAAGGAGAAAAAAAGGGTGGTATCGTCCGCATATATTATAAATTGAAAAAAATCACTGGCACATTCTATGTCGTTAATATAAATAATAAAGAGCAGTGGCCCGAGGATAGATCCCTGTGGGACGCCAGTTGTGATATCACATGGATTGGATGCTATATCATCAAAACTGACAAACTGTTTTCGTTCAGAAAGGTAGTTCTTGAATAGGTTGAGTGCAACACCATTTACTCCATAATAACATAGCTTATTTATGAGAATACGATGGTCTATGGTATCGAACGCTTTTGAGAGGTCCAAGTAAATGTTTACAGGGGATTCATTCCTGTCCATGGACATTATTGTCCTGTCTACCACTTCAAGAATAGCGAGTTCAGTTGAGTGCTTTGTGCGAAAACCGTACTGACTAGCTGTACATAGTTTATTCTCTTCAAAATAATTATACAATTGTGTGGCAACGATCTTTTCAAAGACCTTAGATATTGATGGTAGGACAGATATAGGACGGTAGTTATTGAGATCATTTATGTCGCCCTTTTTAGACTGGCACCACCTTCGCAACCTTTAATTTATTAGGAAAAATACCCGTGGACAATGTTTGGTTAATCAAAAATGTGAGGGATTCCGCTATCTCAGTTTTAATTTTCTTAAGGAGGTTAACAGAGATTAAATCAACGCCACAACTATTTTTGGGCTTCAGGTTATCAATAACTTCCGTAACGGTCCTCTCAGACACAAGAGACAAGTTAAACTCCGCATTTGTTTTGGATTTCATATAGTCATAAAACTTCTTGGGTGAGTTTAAGTTTTTAACAAGATTTGGACCAGCTTGTGAAAAGAACGAGTTAAATTTTTCACAGATGACCAAGCTATCCGAGTTATCCTTATTATCGATACGGATATATTTAGGAAGCATTTTTTTATTTTTGGAAACGTTTAAAATTTCTTTTAGGGCACCCCAGGTTTGTTTTAAGTCATTCTTACAATTTACGAATCGTCCATGGAAATATTGTCGTTTAGCAAGGTAAATATTTCTCTTAAGGATCCTGTTGTAAGTTTTTAGGTTAGTTTTTATCGTCTCAAATATAGGTAAAGCTGGGTCAGTCATCTTAAGATTCTTATACATTTTATCCCGAAATCTAATAGATTTAATGATACCCTGTGTTATCCAAGGGTTGGATTTATGTTTCGTTTTGCGAAATTTTATCCACTTTGTGGGCAGGCGCTTTGCTTTCGCATCGAGAAGAGCATTTTCAAATATATCGTAATTTTCATTTGGATCAGCCATAGGTGTTTTGTCTAAAAGAGTACATATCTCCAACGATCTTAGTTCATGTAGAAAACGAAGCATCGAGTCTGGGTCACGTGGACTAACTTTAACCACTTTCTTACGTTTGAGGCGAGAATCAATATAATGGACGCTCAGAAAGTAGGGCAGGTGATCAGACAAAGATTTGACAAATATACCTGCTTTGGATTCAGTGTGTTCACTGCACATGTTGCAGTAAAAATTATCAATTAAGGTGGCTCTATATTTGGACAACCTTGTAGGCAGGGTAATTCTGGGGAAAAAACCCGAAGAAATTATAGCGTCAAAATATTCAGCCACAGATGACTTTTCGTGAACTCTTAAAAGATCTATGTTATAATCCCCAGCAACAATGACAATTTTACTTGTTAAATTTAGTGTCGAGAACGTGTCTGACAGTTCATTCGTAAAACTTGCATAACTCGCCACTAAGTCTTGGGGAGGCCTATAAACATTACCAATAATCATATCTTTCTTTCTTAAGTCATTTCTAACTTCAATGAACTGAGCCGCCCATCCGGTTCTTACACCGGGAATGGAGAGTTCTTCATAATGAAACTGATCACTTAAGTAAATAACCAAACCTCCATGAGCACTACATATTTTCCCTTGAGATATAAAATGAAACCCTTCAATATCAAAGCTGGAAGGATCCGCATTGTCATCCAGCCAGCTTTCTTGTATACATATAGCTTGAAATGTGATACTACGATCCCTTAATTCTGCTAAAAAAATCCTTAATTCGTCCAATTTAGCAGACAACGAACAAACGTTTAGGCTTAGTATGTTAAACTTATCCTCAGTATTTAAAACAGCATTTACAGAGTCAACATCGAAATATGGCGAATGCTGTATAAAGTTGAGTTCTAAATATTCATCTTCTTCACTTGACCTTTTACCAAGAATCTCTGTCAAGGAGTTACGAGTTAAGCCCCCAAACTGTTTTAATACATCGTCATTCATCATACGCTCCATAACGAAGTCTGCTGCACAAGACATAACAATTAAAGATAAATTCAGTATACAATGTGCCTACATAGCTTTGCTTGTGGACCCTATCCCATGTTGAGAGGCAGTGTATAATGCAACAAATCTGCAAGTACTTTACAGCGTTACAGAAACAAAAAAATAACCTAAACACTGAAAGAAATATCAACGGGGATAACAGGAATCGTGCATATGAGGTACTCAAAAAAGCAGTGCGTAAATTCGCCATGGAGTCGAAACAGAGTCCAATGGAAACGATATCCTGATTAATATATAACGTATTTGTACAAAGTGCAGACCAGAAGAAAAAAGAAAAACAAGTCAATTAAAACAAGGAGCCAACACCCTTTGGCGGGTCCTACACGGTGCTCATTGTTCTCATAACAGAAACCACTAAATACACACCCATGGTCACAATCATACAGCCGATTCGGGCATGTGCTCACAACATCCAGTATCAAATCAAACCCATTACCAGGAAGTAGTGCAACCACCGCTTTGCTCGTTCATAAAATCAATACCTGCATGTCGGGCCCGTGACTGCGTGCAGTGAGCTCATTAGTTTTGTCATGGTGACATGAAATCTACAATTCCCCAACGAACTAGCACCGAGCTTTCCTATAATGGGTGTCCGTAAAAGGTTTTTCGGCTTTACCTTACGACAGCGTTGGCACAAACATGGCATTTAACGTATAAGTGCTGATATTCCCTTGCGATAATCTTAAACTAAATTCATGCCTTAACTCTTAACTGATTTTACGCAATGAAATGAAATAAACAGTCGCGCCCCCACTGTCACAAACTTCACATTTAAAACACATATCGTATCTATGTAATGTAGCGATTAGACAGTAGCTAGGGGCCGAAGCACGTCGCAAACGAACTACAAAATACCAGGGCACCGCAGTTGTTAATTTCAGACAGTGGTACATTTCTAAATGAGCTATTACAGCATACCAGGTATTTGGGTCCCCCGGTCAGGGGTCGTTTCAAAAGCAATATATTGACATCTTACATGAAGAACGGTAGCCCGACATACCTGTATCACTACGGATGTTATCCCTGCAACCAGTTATCCGGAAGAGAGTCAAGGTTATCCACTAAGTAAAATTTGCCGTCCACCAGAAGCCTGTCCCCTTGCACAGTTGCCCTTTTCCCGTCTCGCCTTGCAGCTCTCATGATCAGGATCAAAGTCCTCCGACGATCTTGGATTTCCCTCGGGAAGTCCTCCTCAATGAATATTCTGCTCCCCCGAAGAGCCTGCTTACTTTTCCACACTTTGTCTCGGTCTGGATGAAAAGCAAAACGCGCGATGATTGGTCGACTTCTCTGCCGTGAGTCCGACGATCCCGGCGATGGCTTGGGACCCAGGCGGTGGCAACGCTGCAACCTGATGTCGCCGGCCACGTGGAGTCTGTCCTTGATGACATCCTGGATCAACCTCGTGCAGTCTTCCGGTCCAGAGGGGGGTTCCCCAAGGCCATAAAAGACTAGGTTTTCTCTTCGGCCGTAGGAATCGAGAGCCAGAAGGTCCTTTTTCAGTTTGCCCGTCTGTTGTTCAAGGCTTCCTACTCTTGGCTCTGGGTCTCTCTTTTCAAGTTTCTGTATTCTGTCCTTCAGTTCTCCGTTTTCCTTCTCCAACTCCAGAAGCTTGGTGTTATTAAACTCCGAAGACTCTTTTAACATCTCCATCTCCTTCTTCATTTCACATATAGCACTCTGCATATCCGGCAGGACAGTCACTTTTTCCAGAATAACACGCAGAGTGTCCTTCACCTCGTCCATGTCTGTCATCTTGCTTGTTGCCATGGGAACGGTCAGCTCAGCCTCGGCTGGTTCTTCAGCAAAGTCTAATGCACGTTGAGAGCTTTGGTAGCACTCTGATATTGTCTTCTGTTTCTTGTCACCTTGCCTAACGGGCGGTGTGTTACCACTGCTGGTCCTTCGTCTTTTCTCGTGTTTCTTTCCTCCCATACTCCGCGTGGAGACGGCCCCTTTCTTCACCGGGCCTCTCCCCGGCCTCGTTATGTCGACAACTTTAGTACGCAACACTAAGAAGAAAGTTGCTTTTCAATAATTCTCGACGTTTTCACCTCTGGGGACTTTCGTATATCATTCCACTGTAGTCTATGTTGCTTTAGCTAACTTCTGGTGCATTCATTGGGCGTGGGCTTCAACAAAAGCCGCTTCAAAAGGCTTCCAAGAGCACCGCGAGGAATCTTACGTCCTACCCGCCTCGGTCATGACGCCATTTTCACCGTGCACTTCAACCCCGAGGTCAAGGTCGTTTTGCCCTGGTCCTTTAAGTAGCTACAGGAAGTCTATAAAGTCTAGACCGCAGCTAATGACCCAAGATGTCGGCCATCTGGGGGTACATAAACCGGGGAGGGGTGGGGGACGTAGGGGGCGCCTGTCCCTATTTAGTGTCTTGTGGCGGATGATGCCGCGCGTTGACCTGAAGCTGAAGATCTTACTTGACAGAAAGTTGAGAGAGCATTGTCGCTTTATCTAAATAATATCTAGATAGAATGAAATGTCGTGCATAAATACTATACATTGGTCCGCCTTACTGCATTTCAGCTGTTCCTGCATACAGCAATTTGTTTCTGTATATGACTTTATCGTTTCAGAATATATATATTCTCTGTTACAGATCAAAGATAAAAATAACAATGTCTGGATTTCGATGACGTAGTGCACAGGGCAGCCACGCTGTCCATCATTGGCAGTCATTCCGTGTGATGACGTAGTGCACAGGGCAGCCACGCTGTCCATCATTGGCAGACATTCCGCGTGGTGGCTTTAGCAACATGAGGCGTTCTTTGTGACACAGTAAGCATTGAGCGGTAAGTGAACGCAGTGGCGGATCCAGAGGACACAACCCGCTCCCCCACTCCCCTCTTTCGCTGGCAAGTAGGTAAAAAAAAATGAGTTCACATTTCCAATTTGTTTTGTACCTTACGAGCCCGTCCCCCTCCCCCCCCCCACCCACCCACCCCGATCCCCTGGATCCGGCCTTCAAACGGGTGGGAGATTTATCAGCTGCCTAATGTCAACAGAGTGTTGCGCAATAATTGCAGCTTTTAAGACTCAGTTCGAGTTCATTTAGTCTGGTCCATCTTATAATTAAACTAAGCCTTCATCATGTGAGCACATCAAACATTATCCGCCTTACAGTATTTGCACGTCACTGTCGTCACTGTCGTCACTGATGTCACAGACATATGCCATCAGATCACACGGTCGGGGGTCTGTCTCCACTGATGTCACAGACATATGCCATCAGGTCACACGGTCGGGGGTCTGTCTCCACTGATGTCACAGACATATGCCATCAGATCACACGGTCGGGGGTCTGTCTCCACTGATGTCACAGACATATGCCATCAGGTCACACGGTCGGGGGTCTGTCTCCACTGATGTCACAGACATATGCCATCAGATCACACGGTCGGGGGTCTGTCTCCACTGATGTCACAGACATATGCCATCAGATCACACGGTCGGGGGTCTTCACTGATATTACGGACATATGCCATCAGATCACACGGACGGGGGTCTGTCTTCACTGAGGTCACAGACATATATGCAATCAGATCACACAGTCAGGGGTCTGTCTTCACTGATGTCACAGACATATGCCATCATACCACACGGACGGGGGTTTGTCTTCATTGATGTCACAGACATATATGCAATCAGATCACACAGTCAGGAGTCTGTCTTCACTGATGTCACAGACATATGCCATCAGATCACACGGTCGGAGGTCTGTCTTCACTGAGGTCACAGACATGTGCCATCAGATCACACCGTCAGGGGTCTGTCTTCACTGATGTTACAGACATATGCCATTATATCACACGGTCGGGGATCTGTCTTCACTGATGTCACAGATATATGAGGTCTTCCTGTTTATCGCTGGCAATGACATCGGTGTCCTTGTTAAAGTCCTCCGCATTAACTCCTGTTCGGAGGATCAGTGAGTACAGCTGACCATGAAAGTGACCCTCATTTCTACGCCCGCTGAATGGCGTTCAGCCACGACGTTGATTTGCACCAGGTTGCATTAGGATCCAATTTGCAGAAATGGCTTCGCGGCCTGGTCCTGAGATGGGGATGTATATGAAGGCTCCCGTTGGTTGAGCCTGCCAGACCACCTCCATGCGCTACTGTCTTAATGACGCACTATCTGGTTTTATGGCCAGCCATAAGTATCCCCAAAGGTAGTTGGGGTAAATGAATTGAAGGTGAGTACACTTGATGAATTATGTTTTGCGTCCCTGGGTAGAGGTCGGCGCATTCATTGGTACGGTTTCAATAGCATGGGCACCAGTTTTAAGTGACGTGTTTGCCGCAGTCAATCAGTATAATAGGTGATTTAAGAATATCACTCGCTGACCTTTTCAAACGGCGGAGTGCAGAGCTGTGTGTCGAGGCATCATGTGTCTACCGACCTTATGTGTCACCCACACATCGGCAACTAGTTAGATGCCTTCCTGCGTGTTCGCATGTCTCAAAATAATCTGATGGTGGCAATGTCACACTTCGTGAACCTACCAGGAGATACGAGCAATCATGCATACACAAGGATAAACTTCCTATGGCAGAAATCACTAATTTATCATCGGATTTTGATTTCTTATTTTATTCCGCTCTTCCTTTGTCCCGTACCCAGAGAAGGAGTCCCGTGTTGGTTCATGACGTCACTGTGGGTCAGCCCCGCCTGGTCGCGGATGATACATCTTGACCTTGTCTCCTTGGCAACGACGACCAGATATAAATAGAGGCAGTCCGAGATACAAAGAGCACAACTGTAATGGCGTTAGTCGCCGTCAAGCTGTAACGACGTTTTGTTTTTTTGATGGTTGATAGCGTCCGCCTTTGGCCAACGGTTTAATATTCATTATTCTCGTAAAATATTTAAAGCATTACATGGCCTGACAACTATATATGACACTATTTGCAATGTGCTATTACAGCTTCTAGGCCCGAAGAGACTTCCACATAATTGGCACAACCACACAGATTGCTTCAATATCTTCTCTTCTGTGGATATAGCATGTTCATCTTACGAAAACACAAAGCCACTGCCATGAACTTTCCGTAGAGCTGTGATTGGATCTCAGAAATAATCTCTCAGAAAACTGATCTCAGCAAAAAACAGACCGGATCTGCGTTTTGCTACTTTGATGAATGCGTTTTCATGGACAAAGACCCTAACCTGTTATTGAAACACGCTCTCATTTGTCTATATTCAGTAGACAAACTGCACAATAACGTGGCACCAACAAGTTAACGCTGTGTCTGCGACATTGCTCTCTTCACCTCTTCTGCTGAACTTAAAATACCCGACGGGAGGGTGGGGGCGGGGGTGGGGGTGGTACCCCTGATGGTCGTTCCATTAGGTTCTCCCAGCGATCACTGAATGTCTGACCGATCAAACTCTGATGATGATTGTCCTTGTTCACCTCTTTAAACATCTCTCACCCAATCACTACCAAGCAACAGACCCACTTAATGTCGCTGCCCGCGGCGGTGGCTGCTTATCTAACACTGTGGCAGGCAGGAAGGGTATTTACAGCCATCTCAATGTCTCATTAGGCCTTGTTTATGCTCGGAGTGGACACGAAGACAATCTCCGTGGACGGGGGCGCTTCCAGATGACCAGTGTTACAGTACGCAGAGCTCGTGGCGTGATAATCGATAGCGCGTCAAGCAGAAACCCAGAAAGTAAAAATGACAGATTTCGGAAGTTTATAGAAGTACTTGGATACGGAGGGGGGTGATTACTGCTTTAAGTCATTGGCGTCACCTTGGAGCCACGTGGTGATTGGCGGCTTGCGTGGCCGCAGGCCCGGAAGGAGGACATCATTTATTCACAACGGAAGGGAAGGGAGGGGAAGAACACAGCAATAGTCTCCGAAGCGTATCTCAGCCATCCCTTGTCATCTGAAATTGTCATCTTGCTTTGAAGAAAAACAAAGCATGTCCATGGCAATCAGAAATTAGAACTGTTGGTAAGGACAGGAAATGTGTAAATTCTCCTTCGGGTCGCAGTTAAAGTAACATCGGGGATTCGAATCATTAACCTTTCGGCCAGACGAAAGCTATGAAGTGTGTGTTTGACTTTGTGCCCCATGCGAACCTTTGCTATCGTCTTGTACGTAAAGATGTTCATGAAAATTTGTTCTCAGTTATCCGCAACATGTATTCACAAGCAAAATCTTGTGTGAAAACTGAACACGGTTTAACCGATTTTTTCAATGTCTGAACGGTACTAGACAAGGGTGTATGATCAGCCCCTATGCTGTTTATTTTATCTTACCTTGATGAACTGATACAAATGTGTAAAGTTTTTGGTTGCATAGGTATTCATATTGATGCAAATTGCCCTGGTATCATAAAGCTTGCCTGCGAGGATGACATAGCATCGGTCAATGACCCTGTTGGTCGCTTACAGAAACAACTTAATATTTTAGAAACGTTTTAGAAGAATTATTGTGTTCCGGAATGGTGGTAAATTAAGAAATAACGAGAAATGGTATACTAGCGACAAACAGCTCGAAACAATGGCGATGAAGACTCTGAGTCAACAAGGACTCAAAAAGGCTCTGTTCCTGCGGTCTGTGTAAGCCAAATGCGGTGAGTTACCACACCAAGCGTTTGGGAATTATTTGACAAGTTAACTTTCTCCATATTGTTATATGGTGTGGAAGTTTGGGGTTTTACACACAAAGCTGAAATTGAAAAGGTACAGGTGAAAGGTTGTAATTATTTGCTGGGAGTGTCATTAATGCTTCAAATATTGCTGTAGTTGGAGAATGCGGCAGTTTGCCACTCAATGTGCTTTATAGGGTAAAATATATTAAATATTGGTTACGCATTGTGCAAGAACATAATACATCCAGAATTCCTAGCGCATGTTTTCATATGTTCCATAAATTAGACAATGCAGGTAAAACAAATTGGGCTACACATATAAAAAAGATGCTCTATTGTAAAGGTTTTGGTTTTGTATGGATTAACCAATCAGTTGGAGATATAAATTATTTTTGGCGGAATTAAAAGTCGCCTTGCTGATATATCGTTACAGGTATGATCAGAGCAAGCTAGAAACTCACCTAAGCTTGCAACATACGTCGAATTTAAGTTTCTTCTTGGTCCCAAAAAATATTTAAATGAAATCGAGCGCAGAAATCATAGGGTTGCCATTACACAACTTTAAAAAAGAGGTAAATTCGAACGAAACCAGAGAATATGTAAATACTGTAAAGAAAATAACATTATTGCTATAGAAGATAAATAGCATTTCCTTATCATTTGTGACAAATATAGAGAAGTCCGTTTAAAGTATTTACCACGAATCTATTAGTCACAGAACCGTACAATGTTTAATTTATTATTGAGTTCACAAAATCCAGACTTATTAAAGGATCTCGGCGCCTTCGTATATAATGCAACTGTGTTGCATAAGTTGTCTTAGCGTGTGGGTTTGTATTACGATTTATGTGCCAAGGGCCCATGCCCAATATACCACAATAAAGACTACTACTATACAAAGTGTGTCAGATATGGAATAATATGGGCCACTTCACACAGGGGCGAGTGCGCGTGCGCGTCCCTCTTCCGGGGGCGGGTCGCTTCCGGGTCCAGCCTACCTGTTGCGCCGCTCACGAGTTTCCATTCACCCTGAACAGGTCCTACGGGAGTCCGTGTGTGGGGCCTTCATGCTCTGGCCCTTTGTTTGAGGCTCGACCCGTGCTCATCAGTCAGCAGCAGTAGCAGGACGGAACTGGCAGAGGCAGATAAAGCACTGGTTGCTGCAGCTGAGTCGCTCTGAGTGTACAGAAGGTCAAGAAGAATGAGCACTATTATTATTTATCCATCATATTTAGCACTAGGTTTGGATCGTGGTATTATGTGCCCTCCGTGCGACCGCGCCGTAGTTGGTGAACAGTGATTGGTGAACTGCTCCTGGCCTTGTGACACGTCCGCAAGGGAGTCTCGTCTATTTATTACATCGCCACAATCTACAGTACCCCAATTATACCACAGCGAATGGGCCAGTATGAGAGAAAACAGACATAAGAGACACTTGTAATCAGCATACAGAATGCATGGTCACAACACGGTCACAATGAAGATGCCTATTTGCCAATTTTTTTCAATGTAAATGCCAGTCTGATACATTGTTATGGATGGGCGTTTGAAGGGCAGCGAGAACTCCTGAACCCTGGTCCAGAAGTCCCCCCCATCCCCCACCCCCCTCCCCCCTGCCCCCACGAAACCAAATCCACGAAACTAAGTGAAAAGAATTCGACAGGAGTTTCCAAAAGTAGTAATTCTCATCTGAGAAGGTCTGCAGAACCAGAAGACAAACATGGGAGTCTCCCTTCAACAGTGGCGAGCCCATATTGGAACGTTTTCCACGAGGCAAGAAGATAGTAGCCCAGGCCGCCATTGGCGGCAGGGGTATGCTGCTGGTTGTACGCCTGTGTCTCCTGTACAGCCTACTGTGCACGGTCTGCACTGAACCAGGAACCAATAGCGGGTCATTGCCTGAGCAGAAGGACAGAGCAGAGCCGCGCCTCAATTGGCTGTGTGTCAGCTCCTTTTGTGAGGAGAAGGGCAGTGGCCGAAAGCACTCAGGCATGACGACGCACAAAGAAATAGAACTCACCGGCAGCTCATTGCCTTATCACCTGAAGGCAGTGAGAAGCCAACCCTCACTGATGTTCTGAAGCCAATCCAAACGGTACGAGATGAAGTCAGGGACATCAAAGAGACCCTCATGTCCTCTGTAGCTGAAGTATCAAGTAGAGTGACATCAGTGGAACAAGAAATACGGAATATCAGAGAAGACAACAGAAAGCTCAGACAGCATGTGGCTAGCATGAAAGATCAGTCACGGAGAAACAACCTCCTAGTCTATGGTCTTGCTGAGAAAGAAGGCCAGGAGAGCGGGCAGCGAAGATAGCGAAGAGCTGGTGCGCGAATGCCAGGTGGCTCAGACGAGAGCGGTGTGACAGGCTGACTCTTTGACAACAGAGTCTGCTCTTGGAACGACGTGGAGGAGTGCTTGTGTGATATGCCAGGGCGATTTTGGACGTAACGAAGAATCTCCTAGAGAAGGTTCCTAACATGCAATCCACGAGCTAAGAAACCGGCCAACGCCGCAAGACTAACGAGACTCCTCCGCCTAAGCATGGACACATCGACCGCGGATTGTCTATCAATTATATCTTGGAATTCGCACGGGTTTGAATAGACATTTGATTAATCAAACTTGTAAACGCCTATGATATTATTGCATTCTTTGAAACATGGGCCCGGGATATTGATCAGTATACAAATCTTATCCCCGCTTATTGAACAGTAACTGAAATGGTATCAAGATATGGTAGAAACGCTGGTGGAATTGCTGTTTATATAAAAGACAACATGTGTATTAACAGGGTATATGAAGAAACCCAATATGCAGTTTGTATTCGATATCTACGTGGGTATGCAAATACAGCAGATGATATTAAATTTATGTTTGTCTACTTGCCGCCGGAAGGGTCGACTTCCTTTGACAGGGGGATGGAGAAAAACGGTGTCTCTACTCAGAGAACTATTGGTGAAAGTTTCTTGTGATTACCCAAACTCCGCAATCATTTTATCCAGCGACTTTAATGCTAGATTAGGACAGTTAAGAGATTATATATTGGATGATGACATTTCACACATTACTGATGCAAACTGGCATGACGTTGATAACTTCAATAAGTCACGGAAATCTAAGGACCACTTGTGGACCTTTGTGTGACGTTTGATATTCGCCTAACGGCAGGTTATTTGAGGATTCAAATGGCGGATTCACCTGTTGTACATGATAGGTGCCACGTCTGTATTCGAGGCTGTAATCGATTTTGAAATACTTGACTTTGTCGCATCAAATCATTTTCCTCTGCGGTGTCAAATAAGGTTAAAGCAAAATGATACCGACACTGTGGGAACTGCGCAGGCTCCAATGATTAACGCTATCAAATTTAAATGGAACTCGAGTAATGAACGAAGATTCGAAGAGAACTTCACAGAGTGTTTTAACCTTAGTAGAATCTCCAATGTTACAATGTCTAATAATGAAAGCGTTGATGCGATCACTGATGAAATATTGCAACTATATCATCAAGCAGCCGACTGTGTGCGTGGAAGTAGGATAAACAGGTCCGAGTTACGAGCACAGCCGGAGTGGTGGGACAGAGAATGTGAAGCTGCCAAAAGGCCAAAATAACAACGAGGAATGTAGAAATCGTTTGTTGCAGGTCGTAAAGAATTCCGAGATATTTGTAAAAACAAGAAATGTAAAGCGGAGTTCAATGTTGCACAACAGCTACAAATCAGTTTTTTTGAATGGGTGACGTACTTTAATGAATTGTTAAACAGACGTGTCCAGATGGATCCTAGTCATAAGGAGGTCACACATTATGTAACAGACCATGACAACATATGTTTGAATGTACAAGAAATGAACCAGAAGAGGTGAATTCTGCGGATGAAGTTTTGAGTTGCATTGTATCACTACAGAACAGAAAAGCACCAGGCATTGATGGCATTTTTAACGAGATGCTAAAGAGTACGGCCAAAGAACTTGTATGGAAGTTCTATAAATTCTTTGGCACGGCTCATCAAGTTACACCTGCAATGACTGTCTTGTTTAATAGAATACTCGATTCGGGGAAATATTCACAAAAATGGTGTGCAGCAGTCTTGGCGCCTATACATAAAGGTGGCAGCCGATTACATGCAAATCATCATAGGGGCATATCTTTACTCTGTACTATGGGAAAGGTATTTACAAAAATTAGACACAGCAGACTTGTGCAATGGGCCCAAACAAACACCTTGCAGCATGAAGCCCAGGCTGGATATAGAAAAGGATATTCAACAATTGATCAAATCTTTACATTACAGTCACTTGGGCAAAAATACATATGTAAGAAAAAGGGTCGCTTTTACTGCCTGTTTATAGACTTTTCCAAGGCTTTCGACACCATACCCCATGATATGCTTTGGTATAGCCTACTTAAAAAGGCCTGCTTGGTAATAGTATTAATGTTTTTTGAGATATGTATAGTAAACTAAAATCATGCGTCAAAGCAAAGGAGGGTTTAACATATGTTTTCCTGTTTCACTAGGACCCGACAGGGGTGTATTCTCAGTCCGATTTTGTTTGTACTTTATATCGGAGAGCTAGTAGATGCCATGTCCTCAGTACGGTGTCAAGGTATATATGTAAATGAACAGGCTCAGAATATTATGGTGATTTGCTGATGATATGGTCCAATGTGCTGATGGTATGGTCCAATGTGCTGATGATATGTGCTGATACAATAGGAAGGTTACAGAGAATGATAAATATACTAGTCTAAGAATGATTTTGTAGCAAATGGGGCATGTCTGTTAATCTAGAGAAAACAAAGGTCATGGTTTTTCGCTGGGGTGGAACTCTAAAGCAGAATGAAAAGTGTTTTTTGGATGGAAAATTGATTGAAGTTGTACGTGCCTATAAGTATTTGGAAATATTTCTAACACCGAAAATAATCTGGTCATTAGCGAAAAAGACCCTGGCAGGTCAGGCTGGCAAAGCATTATTGTTATTGAATAAGTTACAGTACAAGTGTGGCGTTTTACCTAGCAATATTGCGTTTTATTTGTTTGATAAAATGGTTACACCAATTCTGCTTTATGGCTCAGAAATATGGGGGTATGAAATTTCACATGATATAGAACATGTACAATTGAGGTTCTGCAGAGCTTTATTAGGGGTGAAAAAGGCTACAGATGGAGCAGCAGTTCTGGGCGTGCTGCAATATACTTAAATCATTAGATGAGAGGGGAAAAGGAACCTGGGCCAGTTGTGTGAGCGAACTGTTGACGAAATATGGGTTCGGAATCGTATGGATGAACCAAAGTGTAGGAGACAATAACTTATTGATTAGACAATTTCGACAAAAAATTAGTGATTGTTGCTTGCAGAAATATAACTCGGACGTCGGTTCAAGCAGTATACTTCAAGCATGCTGTCAGTTTAAGGCAATCTTAGAACCTGAGCGGTATCTAATGTCGGTTAACATAAGACACCATAAAGTCGCAATTGCACGCTTCCGTTGCTCTAGCCATTCGCTACTTGTTGAGACAGGCCGTTAGAAACTGTTAGAGCGTGCAATTAAAGTTTTTCCTTTGTTTGAATAATGTCGACGAGAGACAAAAATTAAGCTGTCAAATGGCTGCTTTTGTGTATAATATGTTTACATTCAGGGAAGCTAACTGAATTGTGTTTATATTATATTTGTCCTATAGCCTACCCACAATGAGCACACACAACAGAATATCCCCATGTATGCACCTTGGCCGGTGGCCGTTTTCTGCAATAAACTCATTAATTCATAACAAATATATTTTTGCTGCATACGTTTTTCTAAAGTTATGGAATCTTTTTCAAACTGTCACTATACAGTTTCTACCTACATGCATCCCCACACCCGATGTCCAGAGAGCTCTCTTATCAGGACAGAGCATCTTGCCAGGTGCTTAAAAGGTAGAAAATCGTTAGCAAATCAAATAGGAAATGTTTCCGTGTTGCTGATGACAGATGGTTGAAGGCGACAAGACAACGGTGTTACGTTGCAAAATGTCCGCCCGTTGCAAAATGTCCGCCAGGCAAATATCGTTGCATTATGTCCGCCCAAAAAGCAATTCGTCGTTGCAAAATGTCCGCCCAGAAAATATCGTTGCATTATGTCCGCCCAAAAAGCAATTCGTCGTTGCAAAATGTCCGCCCGGAAGATATCGTTGCATTATGTCCGCCCAAAACTCCATTCGTCGTTGCAAAATGTCCGCCCGGAAAATATCGTTGCATTATGTCCGCCCAAAACTCAATTCGTCGTTGCAAAATGTCCGCCCGGCAAATATCGTTGCATTATGTCCGCCCAAAACTCAATTCGTCGTTGCATTATGTCCGCCCACTGCAGGATGTCTTTGTCGCATGATCAGCTCTATATACCTATCATTTCTTACTATATCATGAGCCGCCCATTTAGCTCAGTGTCTTAAGTAGCGCGCTTGACATGAGCGCTCTGGAACTGAGAGCCTAACGGTACGCGAGTCGCGAGCCCTTGGTAAGGGGGGGGGATGGGGTAAGCCCTACCCGGGCGACTCTCAGCATAATGGCGGCATTGCGGCGACACCCCCCTCCAATTTCTCTTTCTCTCTCTCCATCCCCGTGTCCCCACGTACCCCGCTCCCCACCTCCTTGTTCTAAAAATTTCAACATTTGATGACTTTTGCAGTTTTCATCCTTAAGTTATACTAGAGACTTCTGTTGGTTTGCTATTATTAAATTGTAATTTAATAATAGCAATAGTGACGGAGGGACAGATGTGAACTTCAGCTTCATAATATGCCGAGACCCGGTGGCGGGGGGTGGGGGGGGGGGAGGTACATATAAGTGTAATATAACCTTATTTAAGTTGCCCCATACTTGTTCCATTATGATTATGCGATGATTTTTGTTTCACTGTTTGGTTTTACCACCAAAATCCGCTCGATCGGGGCGTTTTACTACCAAAATCCGCTCTGTCGGGGCGCTTTACCGCTAAAGTCAGCTCGTACAGGGTATTTTTCCCGGCAACCCGCTCCATGAACGTACATCTTCAGAGCCACCCCTCTCCCCTCCCCCCTGGTCGCAAGTTTAAAACATCCGCTCTATAGGGGTATCTGTTTCATCCTAAATGTTCGCTCTCCTATGCATCAAGGAGTACCCGCGGAACCTCCCACCCACTACATGGGTATAATAATGGCCCGCCCCCACCCTCAGGGCCGACACAATGTGTTCAAATATGCACTGTAGTCACAGCGAGATGTCGGAACCTTGCAGCGTCGAGCCGTGGGAAAGATTACAAAGCCGCTTGGATACGATATATATATGTTATCATTCCTTTGAATTCTCGTTGCATGTGCGCATACTCAAAACACGTGCCCCTTACGTCATCACGATAGTTTCTGTTATGGTAAGCCGTTCGCCGATGAGCGATCTCCACGTTCTGATATGTGTCCATTTGTAAGTGTATTTCCTGAAGGCATAGACCGCCATAAATATAGCCATTTATGGCATCAAAGTCTCCGAATATGTGAATTAACGTTCCCTTACCATTGCCCTGTCACAATCAAAAGGCTTGTAACGTGATTATAGGCCTAGGTCTAATTCCACGACATAGGTTGCCTTTCTTGTGGATTATCCTAATCATACAACGTACGAAATTGCGCGTTTACAAGGAGAAGTACGTCAATAATAACAGTTCACTACTCTTATTACGAGCTCTGGCACGTTTTGCATCCATGTGACACGCCGAAGTAGAAATGGGACCCATATTCCCAACAATTGAAAGCGTTTTTTTGGATTGAAACTAAAAAGTATAGCACTCAAAGATCATATAGACATCGTGGGAACATGTAATGGGGCGGGGGGATTGGTGAGGGGGGGGGCGGGTGTGGGGTCGTGTTCGAAAATCACAAAAAAAACTATTTCTTTATTCTCAGGTCGCAATGAATAAAATGGAAAACTCCCCGCATAGAATGGAAGGACCGGATACATGATATAACATATGTAGCACGAACAGTCATGTTCGAATAGCCTTTGCTATAGAAATCAAGAAACATGTGTTTTTTAACCGTGATTTCGAGAGTTATAATCCTATTCGAGTGGTGGCGTTTTATTACTAGTACATATTCCGTGGAACTACCTGTCAAGTAATGTGTTCGCGAGCTTTCTTTACTTGTAACCTGTCGTGAGCACTTGATTTGATGATGACCTTTTGAATAAACCTTACCGACGGCTCTATTGTTTTCACATCTACTACACACGGCAGCCCATACACTAATACTCAAAGGCGCGTAGTTTTTTTTTGTGCTGAAAGAGCGCGCGGGCATTTGTCCACATTCGACGACGACCTTTATTGGATTGCCATCCTTCCCTGTAACAGAAAGCTTATTCACCGCCAAGGTAAGTTAAAACAGTATAATACTGTAGCAATTCTTTCTTCATTTGGGAAAATATTTATCTGCATATGGTGTATTATTAATGGAAGTGGATCTCGCCGAAATTACCGTTGACCCATGGTCCATTATTTATAACGGATTATTATACTACATTGTCTTGATTACTATCATTGCGTTTTGTGATTTGTGTTGTCAATATCAGGGTGGCCTTTCGATATTCAAATCTGTGGCTAATGTATTTCCCGAAAGTGGTTAACTAAGTTTAGTGGGGAATTAGAAATATTGACGTAATGTTATGGTCTTATATTGGTTATGACGACAAAAAGCTTCAATTTTATTTGTTGTCAAAGCTAGCAACACCTAAGCCAGTTTATAATTTTAAGTTCGAACGTGACAAGTTAATTTCCATTGCGGTCGATTGGGATTAATAAATTCACGTGGTTTTACCATATGGTAATGTGCTAACCCTTTTGTAACACCTTAAACAGGACTGAGTATAATGTTTTTGTTAAAATGAGATATTGTGAAAACAAGTTAGACAAATACTCATCCTTATATAACACTTGGGAGAATGTGCGTTAGGATAGTAGCCCACTCATAATATGCCCGGGGCGTGTCCTTGTAATCGGGGGCACAATAAAAAAAAGGGGGGTGGGGGGTGGAGCACAATGAAGCCTTGCGACCAGGGGGGAGGGGGGCTTAACAAAATTGCCGACCGGGGGGGGGGGGGGGTGGGGCACCGAATTTGAAAGGGGGTTGCATAGATATACTTTAGGGTCTGAAAGGGGGACACGTGCCCCCTGTGCGCCCCTCCCACTGGACACGCCCATGATATATACTATAGCCTCGAGAGACCTCCGTTTCTCCCTTGTGTCTCGGTTCCAGCCTATATTTCCCACGGGGCTTTAAGAAAAAAAAAAACGTGCATTTTGAAATTCTGAATTCTCTGGAGAAACACTGGGATTAAATATCCCATTTTTATATAGAATAATATTTTATTTATCAAATTCGTCCAAACAATTCAAAAGATTTATCACTTGTATATGTGTTTACAAGATTTTACAGAGCACCAACGTGCGCTCCGGGCGCCATATTTGTTTTTGGCGGGTGCTGGTTCTCCGAGTTATATTTCTGTTTAATAAATGTGTTATGAAGTTAACTTACTCTTCATGTCAAGGAAAACCATAGGCCACCATTGTCCATGGGAAAGCATGCGTAAAACATATGTGATATAATTGAAGAATATGGTGCTTTAAAGGATGATGCTACCAAAGGACAAACTGTCGATGATAACTGTGATCATGCTGATTGCGTTATGGGCAATTATCTCCCCTGTGACGACTGTGCAACGCGCACACAGATGTGGACCCAGAGCCGTTACTGCTGCTCGTCACGACACCCTAGTAGGTATGTATAGGCCAGATAGATATGGAAGAATATCCCCCCTGGGCTCACGCTAGCCATTGGTAATTTATTCACTTCCCGTAAAGCGATATCTGGCTTGAGCAAAGGGTGTTTCATTATACAATTTACAAGCTGACCCAGCATAATCCTAACATATCGAATAACTTATAATGGGCCAATGTTGCCTACTCCATTTAATTTCAAGTAATTGTCAATAAGCATTTAAAGGCGTGGAAAGCTATCCTCCGGTCGGAGGCCTGTAGATAGGTTAAACAGAGCGGTTGCCTCGTAAAATATATTTTTGTCGCAATTAACTGACCGACACAGGATAATATTAAATCGGAAATATGCTAGTAATACTTATAACAATATACTAAACGAAGAGCGTGATACTTAGATTATTTCAACTGAAGGATGCAACGAAAATGAGTTTTTCTCCTACAGAACTTCTAACTTCCCAAAACATGGGGCGCGAGACAACTTTAACCAAAGAACAGCAATCTGCCCGGCGAATGCTGAGGAGGTGGAGGTCCAGCGATCATGTGACCGTCGACAACGTGGAGAATCCCGATACTCATGAGCACGAGAAACGGATTTTGATCAACGGGAAGATACTCATCAAAGAAGGGGAAATTGGGATTAATGTCAAACATTGCTTCCATAAATGTAAAGGCGGTGGACATGTTCGCTTGTGCCAACGACTGAAGGAAACATTTCATGGAGTCTCCCTGCGGTCTACCAACAACAATTTAAAGAATTTACCCATAAAACAAGCAATAGCCCCTGTATTCGACAACAGGGCCCCTTTGAAACCAATCAAGGCCGAACTCGTACACCACAGACATCAGATTGACCTCGTCGATTTTCGACGCATGCCAGCTGTCACGAAGCAGGGGCGCTTTCATTATGTTTTGGCCGTGTTAGACTGTTTCAGTCGTTATTTATGGTTAAGGCCGCTTAAAAGCAAAACCAGCAGAGAAGTTACGCAACAGCTAAATGACATTTATGAGAATGAAGGGAAGCCAGTCATTATTCAATCAGACAGAGGCGGAGAATTTAAAAAGGACTTTACAACATTTTGTAAGAAACATCACATCCAGCACATCAGGTCATCCCCATATCATCCTCAGTCGCAAGGAAAGATTGAAGCCTCACATAAATTCTGGAAACGAAAGTTGAAATACGACATGAGTCTCGGGAAGCGCAACTGGGCTAAGCGCCTGGGCCGTTATGCCATGGTAAGGAATGAAGAATATCACACCACCATTGGTGCTACGCCCTTTGAGATTTATCACGGAAGAAAACCAACCAGCCTTAGGTCTGGAGCGCCATCAAACGCCACAAATCAGTGCAAACTTGCACACAACCTAGCAAGAGTGAAGAATCGTTCAGCAATACAGGACGAAAAAATGATCAAGAGACACCTGAGTCGATATCCACCTAGCATCTACATGGAAGGTGACCGCGTTCTCATAAAGTTAAAGCGTGGCATTCGCAAGGGAAAGATCAGTACGACCAGGCCAAACGAACATCGATACCTCGTAATCTATGATGATGGAGCGAGAAAGTGGCATGATGTTTCGGACTTGGCAGCCAGACTCGAGCGATGGACCTATCCAGAAGGGTGAGACCACGAAACAGAATTGTGTCCATGTGCCAGTGTAAATCTTCTGCGTGTTCACGAGTTGCTTTAAGATGGTGCCCGCATGGCTTCTCGGCACGTTGCTGCCGACGGAGTGCGAAAAGATGCGTCCTCCGTCTTCATAGATCAATGCACATTTCACAATTTGTGGCCATCAAAGATCTAAGTGAATTCGCTGCGAGCGAAGTGCAGCCTGTAGAAGATTATTCGACAGCAAACGACGACCTTGTCAGAAACGCTCTGCTACACGGATTGTTAAAAAAAGGGAGAAATTCCACGAGATGGCAGTTGCATGTTTCATGCCATTGCTCAGAGCCTCAATAGGCGTCAAAGAAGCCAGTTGTCTCAGAAGGACGTCAGGGATGATGTAGTGCAATGGCTTCAGCGAAATCCGACTCTTCCTGACGGGGAATCTCTCGCTAATTTTGTTCATAATACTGACTGGGATGCATCTCTGGAATCAGCGAGAACGACTGGGGGGATCACCTGTGGCTGCTAGCTGCTTCAAATGTCTATGACGTTCCAATTGCGGTGGTATCCAGTAGTCAGCCAGATATCCGATGGATAAGACCATTTTGCCAGGATTCATCCCAGAAAAGTGCCATTTTTCTTGTACATGAACACGAGGTTCATTATCTACGTCTTGAAAGCATTGTGAGTGGCGACTTTGTATCTCTATACCACGCCGAGAACCGCTTTATAGTAGAAGCCTCTTATATATGGCTGATAACGATAAGACAAATATATAGACAAATATAGACTTATAGACAAATAGATATTATAGTCGCCACTGAGCAAATTTACAAGAAAATATTTCTTTGCCAAGTGCGACAAACATGCGCTTCTGAGACAATCTATTAGCTTGCCTAACCATAAAAAAGCAGTCAACCTGACCGATTCAATAGTGATGATGGAAAGGAGAAGAATATAAGATATATGTTTTATCTTCTTCATGAAGGAGTAAGGGCTAAAATTACAATCTGTTGTGAGTATTTAAATCCTTGGCTCGGTTTTAATTTTCAATTTCTGAGTACAGTATAAACTTCCTATTTTATGTTTCTATTGTTTATTCGTTTGACCAGTTGTATGTTTTGTCTCTCCCATGCCACACAGGAGGAATTGCCTTTAGAATCACGGGTGTCATCGGAGGAACGCGAAGAAAACGTCTCTGATGGGTTATCTGTAAGTAGATCCATGAAAATGATAAGTATTCCTGTGAGGCAATTAACGAATTCTGACTCTGACTCTGAGGCCTATACGACCGGAACAGAGTCACAGTTACGCATGCAAGTTTCAAATAAAGTGGCGAGGCCAATCTATATTTATCCAAACAGTTATACCTCGTTTCAGGCAATTTGTGATACGTAATAGGTTAAAGGGATAAATGTTAACGATTGTCGACGATACGCAGTTACGGCCTTTTCAGCACATTGACAGAATGCTTTGTATGCTTGGTCTTAAATGGTAATGCGACGAAATAAAAACTTACATTTAAGGTTCACCACGCTGGTCTCAACGCGCATTCCCCTGGAGAACCGATCGCCGATAACGAGGATGATACTTTGCCACTGAACGCCGATGACAACTGTCATGCTTCTACGAACAGGCCTGTTTTGACAGTAAGTTTGCCGTTATCTTTTCAGCATAGTTAAAAGCGCATATCTGCAGCTGCGTTTGGTTGATTCTCGCATTTACCTTTGCAGTCAGAATACAGTATATATTTCACCCTATATTAAAGAAGTTTGGCAGAACAATGTTTTACAACGATATTTGGATAAATCGACTGTTTGAAAGTAGTTGAAGACACTGTTGTAATTGGTACGTTTTTTCAGATCAATCTCCTCCCACGCGAGTTGCGGGAGCGTATTTTGCTTGAGGCTGTTTTGGCTGAAGGGGATACAGCTTATCTGCAGCTTGCCCTGACGTGCAGGGAATGGCGAGATATTGTGTCCTCAAAGAGTTTCATGAAAACCCATCATACCCATTGGCTTCGAAGTAAGTGTGTTTTAATTCGGCTGCATAGAGGACAATTACGACACTTCGGAAGTACTCGTCAGATAAATTTAGGATTATTAAGAGTATTACTATTATTTCTACATTAACGTGTCGGATCTTGAGATAAGCAGTTATGTGACGAAAGCTCACAAGCACAGGAACCATGAAGTCTAATCGAAGATCAGTACGACATAAGTTGAAAACGTGGAAAAACGGTGAAAACTTGAGATCGCGCTGACTATGTACTGCGGTACATTTCTGTATCAGCAGGTCTTATTTGATCTAAATCTGATGTTCCCTGTATTCGCCGATCTGTCAAATATTACGTTTGCATAGTAGTACTCTCTTGCTTCCTACTTAACGTCGTCGTGACGCCACGTGACGCACACGACGCTCCTTAAGGTAAAATCATGTGACGAATAAAAGCAGCATATGATGTAAATATATATAAAGATAATAATCCTAGACTGAAGAAGACCTAGCTCACATCGGGGCCAATCGATATTTCCCAACTGGGAGTAGATGACTCATTCACTTGTACTTCGACAATCATTTGTTATTGGATTACATTTTTCGTTTATATGCGTAAGCAGGCACAGATACGATCGCCTAGCACCGAAATATCGTCAGGAATTTCAAATTCGTGAATGTTTGACATGCGGGAAGCAGTTTAAGGAAGAAGGGCCTGGATATTGGGGCGGCGACGGACGAGCCGGATGCTTTCTCGGTTTTCAGGAAGATCAGTCCTGTCCGGGTTACTGCTGCCCAATGTGCCAGAGGGCGGATCAAGGGTGATTTTTGTTTATGTATATTTGTACAAACTGCATCGAAAACGAAAGCGGAATAAGTACACCGATGCCGTATAAACTGGTTTTATTTGTTATTATGTACGTATATTATTTCTTCCGTGCCGTTGTCGGGTAGTTCTGGACTACTTACCAACGTAATTGCGAGTAAATTTAGCTGCTTCGAAATTCGTTTAGGTAAACTACTTCCTTATTAAAGGGCTTGTTTAATTGTACTTTTTTATATTATGTAATTCTTTTCCGCCTCGAGTGACTTTTATTCAAATGACCGAGTACTTAATCAATATTGCTAAGGAATAACACTTATTTATTTTCATTGTTGCTGTCCCAAGTGCCGCAAGAGAGAATTGTTATTTCTTGCCTTTGCCTAATTGGCCCCACTAGTTTTGTCATCGAACAGTAACAGTCGAGTGACTTTTATTCAAATGACCGAGTACTTAATGAATATCGCTAAGGAATAACACTTATTTATTTTCATTGTTGCTATCCCAAGTGCCACAAGAGGGAATTGTTATTTCTTGCTTTTGCCTAATTGGCCCCAGTAGTTTTGTCATCGAACAGTAATGACCATATTCAGTTTTGTTTATGCCTGTATTGATAATCTGAACCGTTATTGCTAGTGTCGATTTGTTATCCCGTTAATCGTGTTTATATGAAACGCTCGACTATACCATACATGTATTAAAGTATTTTATGAGGTGCGTGTTTTTTTTTGTATAATGGATATACGACGTGCAGTGTACAAATGGGTTTAATGTTCTTTTAAATGTTCATAAATTGGATTAGGATCACTTGGTTTTGGGAAAAGAAGTTATGTTTTGCGGTGGCAACATAAAAATAACAGTTCCTTCCGCGGATAGTGTTAATTCGTCGCTCCTCAGCATAGATATCACTTTGTGGTTGCAAAACATAAGACCATGAACTAGTCGAATAGATAGGAGTTACCCGGCAGACATGGATATGCTCTCCACTTCTTTCACCATTTGTCGCGATATGAGTATTTTTGATTAAACCTTGCAAACACAACCAGCGAGAGAGCGTGAGGGACCGTCAATGGCGGCATTGCTCCAATTTAGCACTTGAGCCCTCTTGCCCTAAATTGACGCGATAATTTGTTTGAGTGCAATCCGCCCGTTTGAAACCCAACAGGCTCAAAAAGAAAACTTCTTAAGCTGAACGATAATGACTTCAACTGGCCTTCCAAAATAATGGATTTATTACAGCCAATAAATCGGCATCGTATGGGACACCACTTATAAATGTGCATAACTTTTCCCGGCGAATATTCATCAACACATACCTTTTTAAAAATACCACAAATTAAAGGAACTTGTGGACCAGTGTGGTTGGGGATTGAGGCAACAGTCGGTTTTACGTGATTGACCGATCCGAAGTATTGACCGACGCCGAAGCATGGCATTTATAAGCCTTTTCAACGTGCTCTATGTCCGACGAACAAGTCCAACAAACAAACCAGTGCAAGGGCGGATCCAAGCAGGGGGTCCTGACCGCACCCGGTTTGATGAAGAACGCCGTTTTTCAATGCCAAAGTTAGGCCGTCTGAGGCGTGGATCCCCCCCCCCCCCCTCCCACCCTTTTGAGGAATAATCTGAGGCGGCGTGGAGCCCCCTCCTTCCCCGGTCGCACGTTCGTGCCACCGTCGTCCAAAAAATGGTGGAACCCCCGGTCGCAAGTTCCAATGGATCTTCCCCCCACCCCTTTTTTTCAAATTCCTGGATCCGCCCCTGCAGCATGTTACTTTTCTTGTCAGTATCTGAAGTAAATACTTTCCAATTGTGCCTACCGTTAGCAAAGATTATCCATTTCATGCTCACGAATATCACCACGTGTAAGCGTCGCTTAGTGTATGGATCGATCTATTCAGCCGGCTCGATCAAAATAGGCCATCGTCAATTTATCGATTCACCAATACTTATTGACTCTGTTATGCTGCCTAGGGCACCTACCCAAACAATCGACATAGACAATCATCTATGGCTTTGTAGGCAATCACACGATGGCTGGACCGGGCCAAGAAGCCCCTCGATGCCATCAATAATGGTTGAAACATGCCCAAGACTTAGTGTCGGGGTCGAGATATCACGATACATTGTCATAGTTTACAGATGGCATGTTTTACTAAATCTGACTTTTGCATACGCTTTATGCTTGGAATGTGGGCCTAGTTCATTGCTCGATTACCCCTTAGTCGAAAGCATGCGGCGACCCGCATAGATGTTTCCTTTGCACCCCTGCCTCCACTCCTCCGAATCGTCTACATTCCAAGTAAATGGAAGACGGGTGGGGGAAGGGCGACTCGGAGACAAACGGGGCACCCGTTTTATCATCGAATTACATTACCCTAAACCGCCATTGGGTCCCCCCCGGGGATCCCACGTGTGCCCTCATCCAATCTACGTATCTGCCTACACACACGAAATGTAATAGAATGGGCTTTCTGCGATTATATATTTGGGTTGCGTTGAAAATTCCTGTTCACGTTGACGTTGATACGAAAGCTTGTTAGGGTCCTTCAGATTGTTTTTTTATTAATCAACATTTTTTCCACTTGTCAACCAGCAGTTAAATATTCAAACCTGGAGTAGATGCTTTTAACTGTAATAAATGATTTAAACCTAAATAAATTATTAAAACTGGGAATTAATTATTTAAACCAGGAATAAGTTATTCAAACCAGGAATAAATGATTCAAACTCCGGATATGTGGTGTCAAATCTGGATCTGTCGGATCAAACTGGATCCCGAAATCACAAAAAAAGGCACACGTTTTTGGTTTTTTGAGCAACCTCTATAGTCCCATTTACATTTTGCATTTCATGGTGTTATAGGTTCCCACGAGGTCCATGTGGTCTTACGAGTGCTAGACGGGGTTTTCTCTTTCCATTTCGGCATGTCAAATGGAGACAACGCTTAGCAAGGCTCGTAATAAACGTAAGAAATTCTTACTCTTGACAAATATCTCCTTGAATATGTGCAATGCGCACGTTGTAGATTAAGATAATCCACAAGGAAGGCAACATATGCCGTGGAATTAAACCTATAATCATGTTACAAGCCTTTTGATAGTGACAGGGCAATACAATTGGAAAGGTAATTCATGTATTGTGACACCTTGATTGGATGAAGGGCCATATTTATCGCGGTCCATGCATCGGGAAGAACAAATGGACGCATGTCACAACGTGGAATCGCTTTTCGGCGAACGGCTTACCATAACTACCATGATGACGTAACGGGAAGCATATAGGAGTCAACCACGCCGTATTGACCTGTAAGATCCTGATTTAATCCATCGTATCAGTATTTGACTATGATCATCTCCAATAGACCTCTAGGATCCCAATTGGATCCCCAGGATCCGAACTGATTCATGGAAGCCCGATTTACACCTTAGATCCAGAGCGGATTCTTCACAATTCGATTAGGATTGACCCTTTTTATCCATATTTGTGCCCTCAGACCCGGATTTGACCTCTTAGATCCATATTTTACCCCTTAGATCCAAATTGACCCTTCTGATCCGGATTTGACCTCTTAAATCCAGATTGAACCATCAGATCTAGATTGACCCCTCAGATCCAGATTTGACCCTCAGATCCAGATTTGACCTCTCAGATCCAGATTTGACCCTTCAGATCCAGATTGAACCCGCAGATCCAGATTTGAACTCTCAGATCCAGATTTGAACTCTCAGATCCAGATTTGACCCTTCAGATCCAGATTGAACCCGCAGATCCAGATTTGACATCTCAGATCCAGAGTTGACCCTTCAGATATAGATGTGACCTCTTAAGTCCAGATTTTGACCCTTCAGATCCAGATGTGACCCTTCAGATCCAGATTGACCTATCAGATCTAGATTGACCTCTCAGATCGAGATTGACCCCTAAGGTCCAGATTTGACGCCCCAGATCCAGATGTGACCTCTGAAATCCAGATTTGACCCCTCAGATCCAGGATTGACCCCACATATCCAGATTGACCCTTTAGATCCAGATTTGATCTCTTAGGTCCATATTATACCCCTCAGATCCAAATTGACTTTTTAGATCCAGCTTTGACCTCTTAGATCCATTTTATACCCCCTCAGATTCAAATTGACCCTTCGGATCCAGATTTGACCTCTTAAATCCAGATTGAACCATCAAATCCCGATTGACCCCTCAGATCCAGATTGACCGTTCAGATCCAGATTGACTCTTTATATCGAGATTTGACCCTCAGACCCAGATGCGACCCCTCAGATCCAGATTTGACCCCTTGTATCCAGATTGACCGTTCCTATCCCGGAGACACATGCCCAGATCGACACAACCCACCGTCACACCCCTCTCTTTCCTCCCCGTCAATGCTCACTCACACAAGCAGGTTTGAGCAGTGCCCACAGTAACCTTTTCTCAGAATTACTGGCCCCATCTGCCAATGATTAAGGACAGAATAAAAATATTGTGACCTTGAGCTTTGACCTACATACCCCGCTAATGAACTTGACCGAGCCATGTCGGTGACACGCAGACGCACACACACACACACACACCTGTAGACAAACAGACAAATTGAGATATGTCGGAAACATCGTAAATTTTCCGTCATAACAACTCAGACCGACATATGAAATTTAGATAATAGAACACACCGAGATTAGACTTTAAAATCTTACATTTTCGTTTTGAAAAAAGGGAACCAACCGACATTTTGCAACGGGCGGACATTTTGCAACGTAACAAACGGCGACCACCTTGCTTGCGACTGGTTGAAAACAAGATTCAATCCCAACGCGTCAACACGCGACTGCGAGTGGATTCTGGGAACAGGACGCGCCTGGTACGACCGGTAAACCGTCACATTTACAGCGGAGATTATTAGTGTTTGTGTTGTGGCTGGCACTGCCCCAGGCAGACAGGTGTGTCTCGGGGCTGCAAGTCTACCGTTAGCAATCAGACCTCGAGGTGGTGGATGACGGGCTCTTTGGATATAATGGCTTAATAATCACGTTAAAAAAATTAAAAGAAAGATATATTCCTGGAATCTAAAGGATGCTTGAAAGCTGAGCATACTTTAGATTCAAACCGGTCCAAAGCCGATGTATATTATTCCACGACAGTTTAGAGTGGCCCTATAAAAAGTTAAAGGTCAGTTGAAGGTCAGTGACGCCACAGATAATTGTGGAGCTGCACCGAGCTGGACAGAGCAATACGTCGCACAGAATCCCCGAGCGCGGGGACTGGGGACACTTTCAACAGTTGTAGGAGTATTGATGTGTATCTGAGTGACGACATTGCATTCCAGATGGCGACGCCCGTGCTGCGGCTTTCCTCGTCACAAGAAGAAAAACAATCGCATTCGGTGAATGTTGCCCTAAGACAATGGCTGACGTAGGTCAAGGTTCCCACGGTTGACCTACATTCACTGTGAAGGCGAGTTCGTGACATGGCTCGCCTGCTACATTTGTACCAAGCCACTATTGAGAGCTCGTTACAATGTTCTATTTCTGCGATTATACACAATGCCCCATCGCTGTGATTATACAGAATGTCCTATTGCTGTGATTATATACAATGTCCTATTGCTGTGATTATATACAATGCCATATTGCCCGTGATGATATACAATGTCCTATTGCTGTGATTATATACAATGCCCTATTGCTGTGATTATATACAATGCCCTATTGCTGTGATTATATACAATGTCCTATTGATGTGATTATATACAATGCCATATTGCCCGTGATTATATACAATGCCCTATTGCTGTGATTATATACAATGCCCTATTGCTGTGATTATATACAATGTCCTATTGCTGTGATTATATACAATGCCCTATTGCTGTGATTATATACAATGCCCTATTGCTGTGATTATATACAATGCCATATTGCCCGTGATGATATACAATGCCCTATTGCTGTGATTATATACAATGCCCTATTGCTGTGATTATATACAATGCCCTATTGCTGTGATTATATACAATGTCCTATTGATGTGATTATATACAATGCCATATTGCCCGTGATTATATACAATGCCCTATTGCTGTGATTATATACAATGCCCTATTGCTGTGATTATATACAATGTCCTATTGCTGTAATTATATACAATGCCCTATTGCTGTGATTATATACAATGCCCTATTGCTGTGATTATATACAATGTCCTATTGCTGTGATTATATACAATGCCCTATTGCTGTGATTATATACAATGCCCTATTGCTGTGATTATATACAATGCCCTATTGATGTGATTATATACAATGCCCTATTGATGTGATTATATACAATGTCATATTGCTTTGATGATATACAGTGTTCTATTGCTGTGATTATATACAATGTCCTATTGCTGTGATTATATACAATGTCCTATTGATGTGATTATATACAATGCCCTATTGCTGTGATTATATACAATGTCCTATTGCTGTGATTATATACAATGTCCTATTGCTGTGATTATATACAATGTCCTATTGCTGTGATTATATACAATGTCCTATTGCTGTGATTATATACAATGCCCTATTGATGTGATTATATACAATGTCCTATTGCTTTGATGATATAAAATGCCCTATTGCTGTGATTATATACAATGCCCTATTGCTGTGATTAAATACAATGTCCTATTGCTGTGACTATGTAGAATGCCCTATCGCTGTGATTATATACAATGTCCTATTGCTGTGACTATGTACAATGTTCTATTGCTGTGATTAAATACAATGTCCTAATTGCTGTGATTATATAGAGTGTCCAATCGCTGTGATTATATACAATGCCCTGTTGCTGTGATTATATGCAATGCCCCATTGCTGTGATTATATGCAATGCCCTATCGCTGTGATTATATACAATGCCTTACTGAATTGCTGTATGATTATATACAATTTTATGAGGATATCACATGTTAAGTGGCGTTAGTTATCGTTGTTATTTGTGATCAGTACGTTTGTTATAAATACCAGGAAAAGCGGGATATAACGGGCGATAATGAAGGATATAATTACTCGTTGTAGTGGAACACGCGACTCCATGGGCCAATCCGGTACGTCGTCAGCTCCGGTGAATTCTTCCGGAGACAACTGTTAACTTACAATATAACCCCCCCCCCCCTCTCCCCGATTACGCACACGACCAAGCGTGGGCGGTTTTCTGCAAGAGCCGTGGCCATGACCGCGGCCACCCCCCATCCCGCTCCACACCCCCGCCCCGCACCCCCTCACCCAGCCCAGCGATCTTAATTTAGCATCTCAACCAAACGGGTAATAACAATAATGATGGCTAAATACAGTGCTTAGAGTAATTCATTACGGCCAGTGAGGGTAATATCCACAGTTAATATCCTCACTCTGAAGACACACAGGTCGTGGTATAGACAAGACTGGATAAACGCACCGAAAAATGACGACGGAGAATGGCCAGAGAACGACTGGTCACCAGAGGGGGCGGGGAGGGGGGGGGTTCCTAGAGTTGACCGGCATGTGTGTCTCGCAGCAACAAAATAGTCAAATTTGCGGCCGAGTGCAAATTTGCGGCCGGATCAAGATATAGTGAAAAACAAAGCTGGCATTGTTAGTCTATCCTGGTGCCCATTTTGTTATGGAAAGGCAAGTCTACCCTTGTGTCGTACACGACCCATACGACCTTCGCACGACCTTCCGGACACCCACGCTGGGTAACCGTGCGCCCCGTAAGCTAATCAAGCGGAGTCCAAGGACATGAAATCCCTCCCAAGGTCACCATTGACGGCGATCCGCGCCGTCTCGTTCACGTGGTCTGTTATGAAATGTTCGCTCCAGGCCACTGGTGTTGCATAAAACAGAGGACGATGGGGGGGGGGGGGGGAGAGGGGGGTTCCTAGAGTTGACCGGCATGTGTGTCTCGCAGCAACAAAATAGTCAAATTTGCGGCCGAGTGCAAATTTGCGGCCGGATCAAGATATAGTGAAAAACAAAGCTGGCATTGTTAGTCTATCCTGGTGCCAATTTTGTTATGGAAAGGCAAGTCTACCCTTGTGTCGTACACGACCCATACGACCTTCGCACGACCTTCAGGACACCCACGCTAGGTAACCGTGCGCCCCGTAAGCTAATCAAGCGGAGTCCAAGGACATGAAATCCCTCCCAAGGTCACCATTGACGGCGATCCGCGCTGTCTCGTTCACGTGGTCTGTTATGAAATGTTCGCTCCAGGCCACTGGTGTTACATAAAACAGAAGACGATGGAAAGCATCTATATATGTGTCCCAGACTAAAGGATTCTCCCATGATTTCGGCTTGGAATTCATGTGTTGCGGTGGCAGGCTTCAGTCGCAGCATGAGGAACAATGGTCAGTTATATCAGGCCGAATCCTGGAATCAGACAATATCTGGCAACTAATATACCAACCACTACATTGAATTGACAGCATGGCAGCCACCATATTGAGCTGACAGCATGGCAGCCACCATATTGAGCTGACAACATGGCAGCCTCTAAATTGAGCTGAGAGCATGGTAGCCACTATATTGAATTGACAGCATGGCAGCCACTGTATTGAACTGACAGCTTGGCAACCACTATATTGAATTGACAGCATGGCAGTCAGCATATTTAGCTGACAGCATGGCAGCCACCATATGAAGCTGACAGCACGGCCGTCAATGTATTGAGCTGACAATATGGCAGTCTAGATACTGAGCTCACCGTATAATTAGCAAATGTATGAAAAACGCTTATCCACTATTGGAGCCTCGGCGCATGCGCACATGGCGCTACCTCAGGTGAGTGCGCGCGCCTGGCCGGTGGGTTGTCAGGGCTCGGTTGACCCACGCGCGGATCGCAGTAATCTGAGGCTAAGCCGTCCTGACTTAACCTGCGTCTCTGACGGCATCATACGGCCCAAAGATATACTTCACCTCGCTGGTGACCGACTGGAAGGGGACGCGACGGGGGTCAGGGGGGGGGGGGGTGCAGCCAATGGAGAATGAGGCTAAGCCTTTGAGAGGCCGTGGGGTTGGGGTGAATGGGGGGGCGGCTGGGGAGACAAGGTGGGGGTATGACCCCAGGGGAGGGACCGGAAGAGGCTATGGGGCCGGGAGGTGATGGTGTGGGGGTGCAATCGGAGGCCGGAGGGTGTGGTAGGGCAGACGTGGATGCGGTACGCTGTGCAGGACGATAGCAGTGAGTCTCGACAATCTCTTGGGGGGAGCGGGGTGGAGTGGCCCGAAAGGGGGGAGGGTACCAGAGAGGGCTCAGAGATTGATTGCCTTGGGGTGAGCTACCACTAACAGGTGGGGTGTGGCGGGGGGAGGGTGGGGTGCTCTGTAGTCCGCCTTGGTCAGCTGTTCCCGCGGAATGATCACTCCTGAGATTAAAGAGACAAGGCGAGGACGGTTTGAGCGTGACCCTGCTGGGATTGGCGCGGTGCATGCTGGGGACGCGTTACTCGGCTTGACGGCGGGGAGATAAGGGATACCCGAGTGGGCGATAATAGGTCAGGTATCTGCTGGCGGTCAGCGCCTGACGGCCGACACACTACCTGCACTCGAGGGATACGGCCTCATGGACAGGTGACTGTACCCTGAGCCAGCTGCATACTGCTGACTCCACACCGACCAGTGCAACGACCCTTGTTCAATATCAGCTTACTCTGCCACACCGGGGCTTCCCTTCAATGAGAGAAACATGTTTTTCAGTTCACATTGTACATTATGGCTAATTAATAGTGGTGCCTGTCGAACACTCCCATACCGTAATGTTAACTAATCATATTCCTTTCACAACAACACACAGGTATCGCTCGCGTAATCAGACGCACTACATTAGGACAGTGGTGGAGGTGTGCCGCCCAGGCCATGGAGGGCATATGCAGAGCGAGAGAATAGTGCGAGATTTTGTGGTCATTGAGAGAGACATTTTGGGTTAAAAAAGGCATCCAAATTAGATACTGACGGTCATGGAAATGTATATAGATGTTAATTAATTAAACACTTGCGATATCAACTGGAATATGTAGCGGTCAAGGGCTGAAATTTTGATAAAACTCTAGAAATTGTAGATTTTAGCTCCGAGGATTGCGAGAGAAAAGGCGAAAACAGGGGCCATTTGAGCGGCACATATGTATGTACCTAACTATTTATAGTGCCCACCCTGGGCCTAAATTATATTATAGTCAAACAAACAAAGCATGAAATGGCTCAAGATCTCAAATTAGATCTAACACCGATATCTGGAATTCATAGAAGACTCTATGTCTTATATAGATAGATATGTAAGACATTGGCGTAATTTATGATGTTCTGTGTCATTTCGATGCCTGCATAAGACATACAACCTCTCATATATATAGGACTTCGCCTCGCATAGATATCTCACTGTCTATCATCAAAAGAATAACGTGTTTTAATTTTATCGATTGACAAAGCGACACAAAGAGTTGCTTGGCGAGATTAGCTACCAGCGTTACAGCCAGTGGAAGGACCACGGCAAGTTACAACTTATTAATCAAATTTCTTTCTCGCCAGGCATCCATACTTCACAATTAACATCCCTAGAACGTCTCACTAAGAATAAACAATATTGTCACGAAAAAATTTCATTGCTCTTACGCTGAAAATAACGCTTTAATAAAGTTTTTTTGCTTTGTGTTTTATTTATGGCATTCTGTTTGCTTACATACAACCAAATGAAACGCATTTGCCCACAGCCACAATCAAGATTCAGGGACCAAATTCCATAATTCCCGATCAATTTCCCTTTGAGTATCAAGGTTTATGGCGAAGTCTATTGATTGTTCCCTTATGACGGACGGCTTGATGTCCGCCATTGCAGACTCCTTGAGGAGGACAAAACTTATTTCTACCGCCTGTTTCGCCCTTGATGCAGCCAACCCAACTCACTGATACTCGTCAAGGACCTCTCGAAAGGTAGAAACAGACGGTACCCTGATCCGGTTTTCTTTCCATATTCACAGCTACTCTGTGCCCGCTTCATTAACCCACGGCCTGGCTCGCTGGGCTCACTGGAGAGGACGCGGGACAAAACGTGACCGTCTGACGTCACTCAGGAGCGGAACGTGCTTGCCTTCGACGCTGGAACGAGACCTCAATGCAGACTTGACTCTTGACTTATCCAAAGAGAGATGATTGAAAGACCTGTCAGGGCAGGATATTGTCCATTTAGACCTCTTGGGTGTTTGGAGTTACTTGCCCTGAATGGAAAGTGCTTACGCGATTTGGTTTCTGCATTGATTCGTGTCTCATGTGAGATAATTGGACGCCCCTAATATATAACAAATATGGCCGACGTGTACCTTCACCTTGAACCCAGCCCCCATCTCTTGAGGCCAAACCTGTAGGTTAAAACTGTGAATCAATTTTTAGATTTATAATTTAGCAATATTTATTTCAATAGATATTGCGATACAATGGTCACTCTAGGTTGGTGGCTTACTTGCAATGTCGAGGCTCGTTTGTTCCTATCCAAGGAATGTCATCCATTGATAAAAAATGATAACAAGTCGATGATCGTATCGACAGCCGAGGAGGATAATACACACCAAAAGGCTTACATGTAGCTTAGAATGATATCACTCCGCCTGGGTGAACGATAACCCGTGAATATGGGCAATAATGGGCGAACAACAGCCCAATCTCTTTCATGCCTTGTTCCAATAAACCCGTTGTCCATTCCGTTTTATTAGGTACGGTATTTGTCATTCTGCACGATCCAGTTTCAGATTCAATATCATTTATTGGAGTTAGATCGATTGTATACTAACACGAAAAGCAAAAACTTGATAACTTAACCAATTTTTACTCTGGGACTCTCATTAAGATCACGAAAGTCGCTAGCATAGAGGCCCCCCCCCCCCCAAATAAAAAAAATTGTATGTAAATGCAAGAATCCATGGAAGACGTCAACATATTGAACTTGAAACGAGGATAAACTATATGTCTGTAGCAATGTCGTAGACAGCAAACGCAGTGATGTTCGCTTTCAGCGTTTATTCGGCACTGGGCCAGGGCATTGGCGTAAACGTAGTGACATATCGTAGCAAAATAAACATCTTTGAAACAAAGAGAAATAATAATATAAACAATCCATACATGATGGCACGTCAATAATAATTAGTAGTAATTATTGTCACTATATAACTTTACCACACGCATGCACACATTCATACTTAAATACAATCAGCACAACTTTTACCTAAAGGCTTAATACGAGTGAATATCAATATGTAAGCCAAGACAAGACCTGGGATATGTGACACGCAATAGGAAAACAAACACTTTCACTTCTGCTTTCGTGGCACTGATTATCGTTGTGAAGTTTGCTGATTACCAATTGGTCTTTCTCCAAATTGGACATTACTTGGCAGTTACATGACAGTAAAGACCTTTCAAGGGCAAAACGCTTCAATGGCGGAAGGAAGTTGATGGAGGAAGCTGTCGGTTGAGTGAGACCTGATCCCAAAGCCAATCACGATTGTTGGTGTCCGTGACATGGAATTGGGGGGGGGGGGCGGGGGTTAAGGTGGTGGCATTCCACTAGGGTGACATATCGCTGCTCGGTCCTTTTCACCAGAACCCTTTCACCGCCATAAAGATACTCTGAATGGAATGGAATGTTGGTGTTTTAGGCCACTTTTGTGCACATACAGGCTAAATTGGGCCAAGGAACCTCCCGAGACGATGAAGGATGAAGGAATGAAACATGCCCCAGATTAGGTGCCCGAGCCCGGATTCGAACCCAGGACCTATTGATCTGCGGTCTAGTGCGCTAACCACTACACCAGGGAGGCCCCCGGTTAAAGATACTCTGAAGGCAAGCCTGTAACAGGCCTTCCATGTACTCGCAAGACAAGCATGTCAGCTGTCATACTCGGATTCATATATTATTCATGTTTTATGCGCTTTGTGATAAATGTGAGCGAAATCTGACCTACGTTACTCGAGTGCGTGGGGGTGTGGGTCGGGGGGGGGCCGGGGGGGGTGTGAGGGACGAGGTGGTGCAGTCTGGTGGGCGGGGGGGGGGTGAGGGACGAGGTGGTGCAGTCTGGTGGGCTGGGGGGGGGTGAGGGACGAGGTGGTGCAGTCTGGTGGGCGGGGGGGGTGAGGGACGAGGTGGTGCAGTCTGGTGGGCGGGGGGGGGGGTGAGGGACGAGGTGGTGCAGTCTGGTGGGCGGGGGGGGGGGTGAGGGACGAGGTGGTGCAGTCTGGTGGGCGGGGGGGGGGGGGTGAGGGACGAGGTGGTGCAGTCTGGTGGGCGGCGTCCGGCAATGATGAGGGGCTGAGCGGGATGGCTGGAGGTTTATCTGGTTTTACGACAGGTTTTATGTGAGTGCAACAGACACTGTGACCAATTGGCCCATTCTCGGTCTACCCCTGATTAATATATATCATGAAAATACAGGTCTCATTTACCAGGCGTACAATATAAGACAGTAGGCTATCGTTACTCCAGAATCTCAACTACCCACAGGTCCGGGTGTACCCCTGGCCAGCGACTTTAAAATAGGAGTCTATTGGAGCGGCAGGGGGTGCTGGAACTTAAAGGGACTTTCTCACCTCGGTTTGGTTGGTTATTCGGGACGCTTTAACCACTTTTGGACATATCGCGTCAATGGAAAAAAGGAAGGGAGAGTGGAGCCATGTCCCGGGGTAACCGCCTACTCTTTACGACATGGAAGACATGGGATCTTTATCCTGCGACCACACAAACATAGCCAAAGCAGGGCTCGAACCATCGATCCACGCGCCGTTAGGCTCCCAGGTGAGCAAAACACTCAATGCGAGCGCTCTAGCCCAGTGAGCTATTGCGCCGGCCTCTGCTTCACCTCGGACAAGGTCTTTTTAAGAGAGTACATCTGAAGGAGGGGCGTGGGGGGGAGTACTGGGTTTAATGCATACTTCTATTGTTTCCTCGAAGTCGTGTTTTGCCGGTAAGGACCTGCGGACCTTGAGTAGAAGGTCATTATTGTACCAGAGCGGGCCATTATAGTGCCGTCACAATAATGACCCCTCGCTCACACACTCCATGCCATCGCCGCCTCCTCGGAGGAAACAATGGAAGTATGCATTAAGCCATATAAGGAATGAGTTGTAGGTCATTATTGGGATCAAAGAACTTCGAGTTCTTTGATCCCAATAATGACCTACAACTCATTCCTTATCTAATACGTAAAGACCAATGGAAATGGAAGTCACCCCTCCCCCCTTCCACTCGGGGTCAACACCGCCACGAGGGTGTGGTTGGCTATTAACATTCGAGGCAGGTAGACTGACTTTTAGCGAGTTGTGACGAAATAAGATGAGCACGAATATTTTATTACTTTTGCCTGGTAAATTGGTAAATGGTAACTATCATTTGTAAAAAGCAAGAAATAATTAATTGCTTACGCCATTCTGCTTGGTGGCCCATCACTGGTCCACTTACTATGAGTATACTTTTGTTCATAATTCACACTGGGTATATTCTACAGTAATACTATGGTGCTTAATATCTTAAACGTATTGTATTTAATTACTATATATCCATGTAGTAGCAGCTAACACGCGCATTACCTCATGAAGCCGTATCCAATTTGGAGACTGATGGTCAATGGCATGGGCGCTGGCGTGGGCAGTGGCGCGGGCGCGTCCAGTGTATGGAGGCATTTAGACATAAATTGCTGCCTGTACGTCAATGTATCGAGGCAGCAAATATATTAAGCTGTCTGTTCTAGTCGATGTTCATCCCGCTAAGATTTGCGTTGGTGCGTCCAGTGTGTGCAAAGAGTACACGCTGGCGTTGGCGCTGGCGTGTCAAGTGTGTGGAGGCCAGGAAATGCCGACGATAAGTGATCGCATTCGACGTATGGCTATGATTGTCGCCCAAGGGTTCCAGTGTGTAGCCCTACAGTTCCTCAGCACACAAAGCCATCATCTCTTTTACCATCATTCATGAGAAGCAGAACATGCGTGAGACATCAATCCCCTTTGGCTTTTTCACAATGGTGAATATGATTGAAACACAAAGATTCCTTCAAACTTTGCCAGAATATATGTTCACCAGTGAAGACGATCTGCAGCATCGTTGAAATACGAATTATTGTTTCCCTCAATGACTTATTACTGGCTTTGGAGCAGACAGACATATGACGTGGCCTCAGCCGCTGTCCTGCGCTATGTTTGTGTTTCCTGTGAATTACTCCTCTTTTCCCTTCTCTGAAACCCGAACCCTCCCAGAGACGCGGCGACCGATACCAAATGGAAGAGACCAGCTGACCCGGGTTAAACAGCCTCCAGACGCTTCAACCCCTCTAGAAGGAGCCATGCACCACATGGCACTAAGCCATCGTTTGGCACATTTATTACATCCATATTGGTGTTTGTGAGAGGCGAACGGGAAGCTGGTCCTAATACAGGCCATGGATTGATGGCTCTACGGACGGGTCGAGTGGGCCTGAAGCGTGACAAATGGCGGACAACCCTGGCCACCGCCTGACATGATGGATAATCTACTTAATATCGCCCACCCCTTCACCCCGCTGAAGCTGTTAATTTTCTCCTTTGTGACGAATACATGGTAATGGCGAACTGAAGAACGACTCAATATATGTGGTGCATTTTGTCATTACTCCGCGGCAAGTAACGCAGACGGTTCGTTATGGATTACATGGGCCAACAACACAAAATACAAGTTCAGAGGGACGGAACACCTCGGCCTCAGGATTCCTTGTCTACGGCAACCAGTTTTGTTGTGAATGTGTATTTTGCGAAAGCTTGATATCTCGGCCCTGGTCAATATGTAGAAAGACTCGAGACAGCCTCATGCCAAAGCAGAGGGAAGTTCCCTTTGTCCCAATTCCGGTCATTTCCGTGTCAATTTGAGGCTGTCCCAAGAGATACAACAAAAGACACGTAAAACGACCACTCATTACAATCATCCACGATCCTGCTACATTTACGTTACTGCGTTTATGAATTCGTATTATACATCATTTGTACAGGTTTATAATCGTACTTATTCAATCATCTAACACAAATACTAAATGGATGTATTTCATCGTTTGTGGTTCAAATTAACTTCCCGTCACTGCCATCGATGTTAGTCATTAGGTTCGGGCTGATGTAGACGTGGTTTGGGAACATGCCTTGTGTGTAAACATGTCACGTGTCTTGTGGATGCTGGTCGGTCGGTAAGCGGAATGATGGCTCATTTATTAGCCTCCGCGAGAGACCGTGCCCCCCGCCCCGGAACGACGGCTGCAGGAAACTGGTGGGGGTACTGGCCTGGAAACGGGGTCAGAGAAGGAGGGCGGGCGGGTGGGGTGTGTGTAGACGGGGTCAGTATTGGGACCGGAGGGGGGACGGGTTCTGATCGCCCAGACAATCTGGCGCCCAATTTTTACTGGTACATTGAGTCTACCGAACCGGAAGTGAGTCGTCACTAAGGTGAATCACATCCTCTCCCTGGCCGCCCCCCACCCCTCCCACCTCGACCTCACTCCCCTCCTCTCCGGGCAGGCCTTACGTGGCCGCATCCTGTGTTTTCGTCACCCTGCATGGCGACTTCGATGTTGCGATATGGCGACAGCGGTCCTGGTGGGGGACGGGGTGGGGCGCAGAGATGGGGGAGATTGGTGCTCAGAGGTCAGTGCAGAAGGGGAGGCTGGCATTATTGTTCTGGAGGTATTGGAGGAATTAATTATGAAATAGATTACCTAATGCTTATATGCAGGAAGTATATCTATGAATGTAAGTAAGTATCCCGCTCTTTTCCCCAAAATAAGTGGCTTTATTAGGAAATTACGTAATATACTAGAATTAAAGAAACCGTATTACGCGAAAAAGAATCAACTAAAAGATTTTCAGATCCAATGGACAAGCTACTTTTGAAAGTTGCACATACGAATAGAATAACCAGTTGGCAGCCACGATGGTCAATACATGTTATCTATATGTATATATATGTACCCCATGTACCTGTGCACTGTTGTATCAATTAAGTTTTGTTTTTGAGCAATAAATCTATATAAACTGAATAAAAGAAATATATATATATATATTGTTAGATCTCTGGCAACGATTGTCTATGTGAAAACCCACGATTGCGATGCATTTACTAATTGGTCTTCATTCATTTCAATAGACACTTTTGAAGCGACCAATGTCATTACATGTAGATGTAGGCTAAAATGATTGCATTCAACCGTGGGTTTTGTACTGAAGGAAACACTTTAATGAAAGCTGCTCGCGCACAGATCAGTTTCCAATGAAAAACCCTTCGAATGTTTCATTCGTTCGCGATGTATTATTAATTGGTCTTCATTCATTTCAATATTAGACATGCATAGGGTTCAACCAATAAAATGTGGCAATGTTGGAGAGATAGTTTGATGAATCGCATGGTAAAGTGGCTTTTTTCGGCGATGCCAATTATTCCCAATAATATGAACACAACATGAAGATATAATAATAGGTTTTTTTCTTATAAAAACATATACATTATATTTTCCATCACAAACTGAGCATAAGCAGCGCTTATATGCTCGTGCAAGAAAAGTAAAGTAAAAAATTCAAACTAAGAAATCTATATTAATATTATAAAATTAAACAAAATTTGCGCTTAGATACATGGAAGAAAATTGCATATCTTTGGTCACGTATTCATATTGAGAGTTTGTTTTATTCCGCTATGATGCACTTATACATCATACAAAGCAGAAATCGAACAGAACATACACAGTAGAGCCACAAAAACAAGACATTATTCGCTCAGTGTTGGTTAGTCTGATAGTGGTCTCCATTTCTTATAAAACATCTCTGTGCTAAAATTCAGTTTCCTTTCTACCACACTTATTTCGAGTCTATAGTAATGCTTTATACAGTTTTTCACGCCGTGAAAAACGGGAACCATGTTTGACCACTTGCAGTAATATATATATTTTTTAACAATTAAAGTCAAATGATTAATAAGTTGGCTATGTGTTGACAAATCTAACGGGTACATATGGTCTGAGCTGAGGCGGACTCGAGCCAACGTTCTAACTCATGCTAAATGGGTCTCACAGATGGGCATTCAAAGAGAAGGTGCTCAATTGTTTCTGACAAAAGTGAGCAGAAAACACACATCTCTGAAGTAACTAGTTTGCTTCTGTAAAAGAATCGATTTGTTAGTAACAAATCGATTCTTATAAAATGACAGGTAATAAAGGAAACCACAATGCTATTGGACACGGGAATATCCACAGCATACGTTGCCGCACTCCAGTACTGAACCCAGTCAAGTTCGTTTTATAACAACACCATCCATTTTTACAGAGAAAAATAATACAAGCATCTAACACCATTCCATCACAGCCCCCACCTACCCACTCCCAATAACACAGGTGGCTCTGGACCAACCCTAGTTATTCAATGCAAACAAGATTAGCATGGGATTAAAAGGGAGTCTACTTTCGGTTACCCAGCCAGCTTAATTGCTATGTCTGCTTATGTCTTGGATGGGACAGGAAGGACCGGAAGGGTAGAGCCTCCCCCCCCCCCCACCGTCTCTACAGCAGGACTGTCGTGTCCAATGTTCATTCATGATACTGGCGATAGAAGGTGTAAAGCTCAGTTTTGAGACTGAAACAGCCCGATTGAAAATTGTAAAGTAATCATCAAAAGTAATCATCATTACGATTACATGAGTAATGTAATCGATTACGATTACATTGCTTTAAAAGCCAATTTCATCGATTACAATTACGATTACTTAAAAAATGTAATCGATTACAATCGATTACCATTACTGATTATGATTACCCCATGTTTGTTTGTTACTACCTGCGAATTAGGTGAAAATAGTTGTTTTAGTTACAAAAACAAGCGTTCTATTTTCCTATCTACGATACCAATGTAGTACATAAATAACATTGCAATAACTTCTTGCAAGCTAACGGCCCGCAGGCCGTAATATCAGATTATTAGCTGAGGATTTTCTCGACGATCTTCAGATGATTTGTATACTTCCGTCGGGGACACCAGTTCAGTGTTTGATGTTGCGTTCGTCCATGGCGTTGGCGACAGCCACGTAGGGTGGCATAAAACATCAGCTGCCAGGATAAGTGACAACAGACCTAGGACTGGAGTGGCGACCAGACGTCAGTGGCGTGAAGAATCCGCCACACAGCGTAGCTCAACGAAACCAAACTGGTGGACAACTGGAAGCAAAGTGTGATCTTACGACCTTAGCCGGTGACACGGAGATTGATCTCCAACCGTGTTAACATCGGGAGGCCGCTGTGGAATATATGGCGTATAAATGTCTCGCCTTTTTCTGGTATCTCTTCAGGCTGTTGTGCCTTTTGTGCCCAACCCAGCTCGCTAACCGCCAGAATGTGCATCAATATACCACCCTCCAAGGACGGTTGGCATGACGCCTGGACCTCTAGCACTGCCGCCCTGGCACTGCTTATCACTCGATACATCTGTAACATCTCATCATGCCCTATGACCAACAAGGTTTTGAAGACTTACTGTACCACTTCCATTATTTGAGCATATCGTCGAGACCACTTCCGGCGTGTGGTTTCCCAGCAGACCCCGCGGCAGGCATGACGTCTCAGGTCGTCAACAAGTCACATCTGACGTCATGAGGCTGTAAGTCTGAGTAAAGGTGCACGGTGGTAAACACTTATCCCGAGACTATTAATAATAACACAGCGCTGCGAATGTCCATGTACCTAGCAGCCGCATTCGGGTTTATCGAACCGTTCATATCTTAGGCCATCTTACATACACCTACGTTTATGGTTATAAATTTGATATAAGCATTAAATTAAGTGGTTCAGTGTGGTTCAGTATCTAGTTATAACGTTGGCCTATTATTGGTCTGAAGGGTCCGTGGGAATGGGAAATAGAAAAAGCAAAATGTTGACTCATTTTCATTTACGTGTTTCAAATGTGCAATGGGAAAAGGACATGTCTTCCTATCTCCTTTCACATATATCAAATGGGTATTGGGTTAGAGGTACATCTTTCCGTTACCCATTTCCCTTTGCAAAACGCAAATGAAAAATGGAAAAACAAACCTATTACCTATTTCTCATTTAAATGCGGTGACTAGCGCACATACCGAGCGCGGTCTGTGGCTTCGGGCTCCGGGCTATGGCTTCGGGCTCCGGGCTATGGCTTCGGGCTCCGGGCTATGGCTTCGGGCTCCAGGCTATGGCTTAGGGCTCTAGACTCTGGCTTCGGGCTCTGGGCTATGGATTGGGGCTCCGGGTTGTGGTTTGGTCCTATGGCTTCGGTCCTATGGCTTCGGTGTCTCTCGGCATCTCTCTGTGGCTTCGGGCTCCGGGCTGCGGGCTGTGGCTTCGGGCTATGGTTCCGGTTTTTGGGCTGTGGCTTCGGGCTCTGGGCTATGGCTCCAGGCGCGGGCTATGGCTCCGGGCGCGGGCTTTGGCTCCGGTCTTTGGACTACGGCTCTTGGCTTCAAGTTCTGACTAGCGCACGTACCAAGCGCGGGCTCTGGCTTCGGGCTATGGCTTCGGGCTCCGGGCTCTGCCTTCGGGCTTTGGGCTTCGGGCTACGGGCTCTGGCTTCGGGCTTTGGGCTTCGGGCTACGTGCTCTGGCTTCGGGCTCCGGACTGTGGCTTCGGGTGCGGGCTATGGCTACGGGCTCTGACTTTGGGCTCCTGGCTATGGTTTCGGGTTCCGGGCTCTGGCTGCGGGCTCCGGGCTGTGGCTCCGGGCTCTGGCTTCGGGCTATGGCTTCGGGCTCCGGGCTATGGCTTCGGGCTTCGGGCTTCGGGCTCCGCGCTCTGGCTTTGGGCTCCGGACTGTGGCTTCGGGTGCGGGCTATGGCTACGGGCTCTGCTGGCTTCGGACGCCTGTCTGTGGCTCCGGGCGCGGGATATGGCTCAGGGTGCGGGCTTTAGCGCCGGTCTCTGGGCTATGGCTCCGGTCTCTGGGATGTGGCTTCGGGCTATGGGCTATGGGCTATGGCTCCGGGCGCGGGCTATAGCTCCATGCGCGGGTTATGACTCCTGGCGCGGGCTACGTTTCCGGGCGCGAGCTATGGCTCGCGCCATATTATGGCTCCGGGCCCCAGTTATTGCTCCATACGCTGAACTATGGCTCCGGTCTCCAGGCTCTGGCTTGGGGCCCGGTTTATGGCTCCGGTCGCGGGTTATGGCTGCGGTCAACGAGATCTGCGCAGTCCGGCGCAAGGAGCCATAGTCCAAAGACCGAATCATAGTCCAAAGACCGAATCATAGTCCAAAGACCGAAGCCAAGGTCCAGCCACCAGAGCTGTAGCCTGCGCCCGGGGCCATAACCCAAAGGTCGAAGCCACAACCTAGAGACCGGAGCCATAGCCCGCGCCCGAAGCCATAACTCGGAGCCTAGAACCATAGTTCAGTGCACGGAGCCATAGTCCAGCACGCGGAACCGTAGCCCGCGCCAGGAGCCATAGCCCGAGCACGGAGCTATAGCCCAGAGGTCAAAGCCACAATCCAGAGACCGGAGCCATAGCCCAACCCCGGAATCATAGCCCGGAGCCCGAAGCCACAGCCTGGAGCCTAAAGCAATAGCCCAGAGACAGGGGGCCATAGCAAAGAGGCCGAAGCCACAAACCAGCAACCGGAGCCATAGGCCCCGTTCGGAGCCACAGCCCGGAGCCCGAATCCACCGCCCAAAGACCGGAGCCATAGGATCGAAGCGAGAGGCTGGAGCCCGAAGCCACAGCCCGGAGCCCCAATCCATAGCCCAGAGCCCGAAGCCATAGCCCAGAGCCCGAAGCCATAGCCCAGAGCCCGAAGCCATAGCCCGGAGCAGAAATGGGTCTGCTGTTCCATTTTTCATTTGCGTTTTGCAATGGGAAATGGGTAACGGAAAGATGTACATTTAACACATTACCCATTTGACACAGATGAAAGGAAATAAGAAGACATGTCCTTTTTCCATTACCCTCTTGAAACAGGGGAAGGAAAATGAGCCCACATTTTGCTTTTTCTATTTCCCATTTGCATCGACTTACAGCATAAGTACCCATCTCTCGTGGGGTCTCGATAAAATCCCGCAGTGACTGTGCAGCATCGTTATAGCAAGCATACCAGACTAGCCATCGTACATGAGTAGATGGCGCAATTACAATGATGAATCACAAATAGACAGGTAAACATCGATTCGCGAACCTGTGTCTCACGGAGCTAACCCTCCCATTGTTATAGCTGAACGGCGTACAAAAACATACCTTATAATTATAAGTCAAAATTAACAAAATCAATTGTACTAATTTGCAAATACAACAAAAACATCGATGCGCATGTCAGTTTCACCTTGGGCTGAAAGTGGTCAGTTTCCAATTTGGGCTGAAAGTGGTTAGTTTTCATCGTGGGCTGAAAGTGGGCGTTGCCTGATTTGTATTCGTCTCCTATCTTACAGCCAATAATTCGGGTGACCGAGCCGGGGCGGCGCTACTCACCCTTCCTGCCCACCCGCCAACAAGACACAACCAAGATATTACCACTCGAGAAGACAATAAACACTGAGCAACTATCACGATATTAGTTTGTCGGCGGCCATCAGTCACTGTGTACCATTAGGGCGTTGAAATGTTCGCACCACTGCCGCGAATTACAAGAGGTCATGTCCACAGTCGTATCGGTCGGGGGTCTGCCAGGCAATGGCGCAAACTCACGCTCGTAAACCAATAGTTCATTGGTTGTTACTGTCACTTCTGACACAGGGGCAAACCTATAAACCGGCGTACCTTTTTTCCCTGCGTTGCCCGGCGTGGGAGTACAGGGGCTTAGGTGTTTGTAGGGGAGGGGGACAGGGGTTGTTAGGGGACAGCATGACTACCTCAACAGCTGTATTGATATAACGTGATCGATTCTCTCCTCTCTTTTTTTAACCATAAGTGGGGTAATGTTTGCATTTAGTCAGTACTCTCATTCTGTGCGTTGGCTACGTGCGCTTCACCAGTTCAGCTTTCCTGCCTCACACCAATGACATTTCTACCCATGCCACCGTCGATTCTGTCAACTTTTCGGTTATCGCCATCCATGTATTCCCACAACATGTATTAACACAACGCTTGATTACTCCTTCTGGCGTGGGTATAGCCTCTGCACCCGGAACGCGTCCCTTCGTTCTGTGGTGGGTATAGCCTCTGCACCTGGAAGGCGTCCCTTTGTTCTGTGGTGGGTAGAGCCTCTGCACCTGGAAGGCGTCCCTTCGTTCTGTGGTGGGTATAGCCTCTGCACCTGGAAGGCGTCCCTTTGTTCTGTGGTGGGTAGAGCCTCTGCACCTGGAAGGCGTCCCTTCGTTCTGTGGTGGGTATAGCCTCTGCACCTGGAACGCGTCCCTTCGTTCTGTGGTGGATACAGCCTCTCAACCTGGAACGCGTCCCTTCGTTCTGTGGTGGGTATAGCCTCTGTACCTGGAAGGCGTCCCTTCGTTCTGTGGTGGGTATAGCCTCTGCACCTGGAACAGGTCCCTTCGTTCTGTGGTGGGTATAGCCTCTGCACCTGGAAGGCGTCCCTTCGTTCTGTGGTGGGTATAGCCTCTGCACCTGGAAGGCGTCCCTTCGTTCTGTGGTGGGTATAGCCTCTGCACCTGGAAGGCGTCCCTTCGTTCTGTGGTGGGTATAGCCTCTGCACCTGGAACGCGTCCCTTCGTTCTGTGGTGGGTATAGCCTCTGCACCTGGAAGGCGTCCCTTCGTTCTGTGGTGGGTATAGCCTCTGCACCTGGAACAGGTCCCTTCGTTCTGTGGTGGGTATAGCCTCTGCACCTGGAAGGCGTCCCTTCGTTCTGTGGTGGGTATAGCCTCTGCACCTGGAACGCGTCCCTTTGTTCTGTGGTGGGTATAGCCTCTGCACCTGGAACGCGTCCCTTTGTTCTGTGGTGGGTATAGCCTCTGCACCTGGAAGGCGCCCCCTCGCCATGCTCTTAGTCTACAGAGGCGTTGGCTGACATATAAGTATGTGCGACAGCTCCGTCCGTCTTGCAATATGTTACTTATGGCTGTTTTTGCAGCCATAACTTGTGTCGTTGTTATTCTCCATAGCTCGTCTATTCCACCCCGTATGTTTGCCAAGAACATCCCATCCTCCATTGCTCTCGCCCTACTCACCCCGCCTCCCCATTTTTTTTTCATAGAATGTGTTTTTGACGCAGATCCCTCTGCAGCTTGGGGACTCCATTACACCGCTAGGTGAACTATATGACCTAAAGTTCCGTATTTCGTGATAGTCGGAGACATGAGACACTTAATCCTCATTAGGAGAGGATGAGTCCTAACTTGGATATATGTAGTCCTACGCAGGATATATTTAGTCCTATGTAGGAGATATTTAGTCTAACGGAGAAGATGCTAAGTCTATTAAGTATACTAGACTAAGTATACTAGACTAGAATACTAGACTAGAATACTAGACTAAGTATACTTGACTAAGTATACTATACTAAGAATACTAGACTAAGTATACTAGACTAAGTATACTAGACTAAGAATACTAGACTAAGTATACTAGACTAAGTATACTAGACTGAGCGCATAAGTAGAAAATACGTCTATAGCTTTCACTGTGAGATATTGATTCGTAAATGGAAGATACTTAGCGCCAGTTAAAAGATATACATCATCCAACGTAGGAGATACGTAATCCTAAGTAGGAGATAATTGTTCATAAGTAGGAGATAATTAATAATACTTAATCCTTGGAGATATTTAGTCTATAGTAGGATATACTTGTTTATTAGGAGATACTTAGTCTTAACTGTGAGATACTCAGTCATGAGTAACAGATAATTAGTCCTAACTATGAGATAGTTGGTTGTCAATATGAGATATGTAATACTAATAACGCTATGAACTAGGACGTAGATGTCGACCATGATGATGACCGACGTCGGGTTTACAGATCAGTGTTCTACCAGCTGAGGTACACGGACTGAGCTCCAATGACCACACGCCACAGGGTGTGAGATTTGTCGTGTCCTGGCGTGATGTGTTGTGCATGATTTACCAGCAACACCAGGTTTTTATGGCGTTCATGCAATTTAACTCATCTTACCCTTTTCTAGCTCTCTTGCCAAAAATATCGATTTTAGCGTTGACAATGGGTTTGGCGACAAACTGTTTAGCACAGGGACTGATGCCCAGCTAGTAGAAATGAACGACCATAAATCCTGGCACAATCGTTATCTGAGATGACGCCTGTTAGGCAAATCGCAGGCACCGGGGGAAAATTCAATACTGGGTGATCGGCGAATTCAGTCATTACGCTGAAATCCGCATCACGTGACTCGTTGTGCCCTTCGCTCACCAGGTGGCGCCATCCGCCGGCGTTAGAGGTCAGCGCGGAACCGGAAGTTGAAATACGACGCTTGCCGGCGGCCGCAGAAGGGGGACATGTCTGATCGTGTTACACTGTGTCCGGTGTGCATCCCGGGCGGCCACCGCGGCGGACATCGGATCAATGGGCACTAACCTCTCTATCCTGACACACACTAGGGTGAGGGGGGTGGGGGTGGGGGCACACCGACACTTGACAGGCCAAAGGCATGAACTGGGGCGGAGAATAACCAGTGTGAATGTCAAGTACGTCTTGACTCGCGGTAACCTATGCTGAAGCCAGACTCACCAGCTGAAGTACCCCGCTCGCCTGTTTACGGGTTTTCGGAACATTCGCCTCTTACTACACCGTGAATCGATCACACGTCAAGTCCGTTGGATTTGTCATCTCCTACGTATGCATATGTGTCACTTCCGTAATAAGTCATTACTGCACAAGCTTGAAACTCGTCCAGTTGATCATTGGCTGGGGTTAAACGTTCCTTGGTTCTTGCAGGCTTACTCAGAGAGGCATGTCATCATCATATAATGTGTTGAGCAAAAGCTTATCCCCCACGGCTTGAAGGTGATCGTCACGTATACACCTGACCGTACACGGGTGTCTGTGGGGTCACAGGAAAAAGATCCCATGTCCTCCTTCGCGAAGAGTAGGGGGTTACCCCCTAGAACATGGCTCCACTCTCCCGCCCTTCTCCCATTGACGCGACGTGACCAAAAGTGGTTAAAGCGTCCTGAATATGCAACCAACCGTAAACGTGATCCAGTCAGTGGGTCCAAATGCACTAATAAAAGAATAATAGAAGTGGTCACAAGGTCACTTTGAACGGTGATATCAGTAATCCTTCCTTGTGAAGGCGATGACAAGATGTCGATTTCCAATCTGAGTTCTTTCTCTCACGCCTGAAATATTTATTGAGCTCTCTGGTGGGACATGGTCTAGACGCCGACGTGAGGGTTCCAGCCAATCATCTCCGCTCTCTTGGCGCGTGGCCTGGCATTGATTGAAACTCATTGGGATCGGGCTGTAAAGACGCTGTGGGATGAGGCGGTCAGCCTGTCAGTCTGTATGGTGCCGCACCAGATGTGTGTCACTCAAAGCTGGTAATACGCAATCAGAACATTTAATTCACCGTTCCAGATACCCCAGGCGACATCTATCGTCACAAATGAATTACATAATAAGTATTACATAATGTAATGGAAGCACAGCTTATATTTCACTAGATTAAGAACAGTATAACAGTCTGATTTGTTAGGCTTCCCGTTCGACATTCCTGGTTGCTACGCAACAAGGCTCGAGCCTCGCCAGTGCACTCAAGTATGCATTGACCAGACAGTGACAGCGACAGTCCATATCACCGCCTTATAACAAGTGATAATCGGCACACATCGGGCGCATGCCAGAATTTCCCCTGGAACGGTCCATTGTCTGGACGTTTCATTAAGGTAAGCTACCCATAATAGCAAGGTAAAAAAACTCTGTATTTGTGATTATTTTATGAAAGTATACACAATTACACACCTTCTGGTGAATTTTAAGGATACTTTGCCGTTCCGTTAAAAAAATATTCTCCATTTTCGCAAATATACCCCAATTTCACAAACTGACCAAAACGTGACACCTACCACGAATATGTAATTTTGCTACAATTCAGCTCAATATTATGTCATTGTCATCAGTAATAGCTCGTTGGAAAGCATAAAAAATGTAAATAGTAGACACAAAAATTAACAGAATTAACGGTAATAATAAAGTGCACTTATGCAAAATCAGGACGGTTTTTGCCAAAACTCGAAATCACCACCTTCACAAAATTGGCTATAATTTCATCAAAAATAAAAATCTTGACACCAAACCACTTTTACAAACTTCTAAAAACATTGTTCTTGTAATAAAAAAAATTATAGGTAACCGTGCATATTTCTTGAGAAACACGTCCTGAAGCTTGAAAATTTTATTTCCCAAATATTTGTTGGCGCAGCTTATGTCACACCAATTATCAGTAATTTACACCTTGTGTTTACATTTTAACAAATCTGGTTATATATAATGGTCTGAGACATAATTATGATCTACATGAATGTTTTTTGAACTATTTACAAGTTTTCTGGATCCCATTTTCTTAAATGTTCCGAATTTATGCCGAAGAGCCATTCTCGGGAAAATACCCTGTGAATGACGTCACGAATCGGGGATTCTCTGTGAATGACGTAACGAATTACGGATTCCCCTTTCACTGACACCTGCCGATGTGTGTCGATGTTTACTGAGATCTTTTCTAAATCGCCGAAGCTTATTATTCGATGCTCTATTCATTTTACCTAGTTCACCACTTCTTGTGCTGTGTTTATTCGTGCTTTGTTTCATTAAGACTGCGTAGAATCTCAGGGCTACAGCCCGCCGATGTTTGCCGATGTTTCCCGAGGTCTGCTCAAAATTGCCGAGGCTTATTATAGGTAGCTTACCTTAAATCAAACTGTAAATGATAAAAGTAACACTGACGTCAGTGAATAATGGGCCGCCTGGATCGGTCTATTGTAAAGACATAGCCAACCGGAATAATATTAGCGTACTGTTATGATGTTATCCTATTGTCTAAACCGTACATTAATTTTCAAGAACGTTCCAAAGTACGTTCCAAAGGATTTATAAAAGGGTACTATCTACACATTGTACAATGGATCGAATAAGTATGAAGACGACAGGCGAAATTACCGTGGAATTTCACTACTTCCTGTAATTGCCAAACTATTCGATAAAGTAATTCTGTCGAAGGTAAAAACATGGATTAATGTCAACCGCGTAGACTTTCCTTCGTCCAACCAAAATGCCTATCAAGAATCTATGTGCAGCCTCTTAGCGTCTTATATTGTTCAGGAATGCATTAATTGCAACCGCGAGAGGGGATCCGGTGTGTACTTGGCCCTGTTAAATTCGTCTTGCGCTTTTGATACGGTGTAGGATTGTTTTACAAATTGCATTCCTTCGGCATCAGAGGCAAACTTTGGTCCTTATTATACTCGGCGTACCAAGGTATGGTCTCAAATGTGGTATGTAACGGCATTAAATCCGAAGACATACCTATCAGTAGGTCTGTGCGTCGGGGTTCTGTGTTAGGGCCTTGGTATTACATGCTAAATATACAGGAATTAGCAGTTGCGCTTGGTAGCTCTGTGTATGGCGCGCGCATTGGTGACATAATATGCGGCGGCATACTCCAAGCTGACGACATTGCCGTATGTGCTCTAACGAATTCTGCCTTGCAGGCACTGGTAAGCGTCTGCGAAAACTACAGCCGAAGGTGGCAATTTAAATATAATCCAACCAAGTCGAAGGTAATGTTTTTTGATAGCAAATTACGTTAGTTAGTTAAAAAGGCAAATGCATGTCAGATTGGGCTATATAACGAGCGTGTTAGTTAGTTAAAAAGGCAAATGCATGTCAGATTGGGCTATATAACGAGCGTGTGGAAGAAGTCCAGGTATACAAACATGTGAGAATTCACCTCGATGTCAATCTCTCCTCAACAAGAGCGGTGGAGGAGGCGAGTAAAAAGCTTAAGAGGGGCTTAATGAGCATCCTGTCAGTCAACACAAAGAATGCCGGCATGAGTTGTCTCACCGCTTTGAAACTGTATCGATGTATTGTCATTCCGCGGGCCCTCTATGGCGCTGAGTTATGGAATCATCTGACACACAACCACCTAGCGAAACTTGAAGCGGCCCACAATGGCGCCATACGATGTATTCAAAATTTTCCAAAATGCTCCAGTGCGACCATTGCCCGCAGCATGGTTAACGAAATGTCTCTTGTGAAAGAAATTGATAAAAAGAAGCTAACAATTCTTGGCAGATTATGTCGGCTCAAAAATACCGCATTAGCGAAACGCATATTTATGGAACGTCTCTATCAATCCCAGGGCCCAGGGCCAAAGTTTGGGTATATTAGGGACGTCATAGAGATCCTTAAGAAATATAATCTAGAAGGAATCGTTTTTAGGTTCATGGATAACAGCAACTTTCCTAGCAAAGACGACTGGAAAAAGTTGGTGAGAACGGCTGTGCGGCGCTGGTCGGAACAACTGTTAACCACCAAATTGTCCCAACCAAAATACAGACGCCTTGAAATGATTAGAGGGGGAGTTTTGGGCGTAAACGCCATATGGACCTTAGAACACCGTACGCGTGGTCGAAGGCAACACCTTCGTTACCTAGCTCGTTTGAACTGTGTGGTACACGACACCAAGACATATGCATGCACACACTGTGACCGTGCATATACGGATATTCTCAATCACCTGTTCCATCATTGCGTGGCGTACCGTGAGGCCCGTGAATACTTCTGGGCACTAATTGTAAATACATGTGAAGTGCCAATAAGCGCGTATCTATACAATCTTGAAGAGATCGAATTAACTCGAGTAATGTTAGGCAAGCCTCTTGACATTGAAACCACCCTAGAGCAGCTTAGCCTTTTAACCCAAATATGTCCCAACGCTTGGCAAAGATTGTCATACGAAAAAATGTTAAGATTTTACTGACGACCGATTGTGTAATTTTTTATTTTTTTTTTATTTGTTCTGTTATTTTGACATGTTCTAATGCTCACCAGGAAGTGGTGGAATAAAGGAGATTCATTCATTCATACGGTACGACATTGGTCACATCGAACTATTTCCATGTGTTGCGGGGATAACCACGAAATAATTATCCTTATTTTGGAAATAGCAGCACAATCTAAATGGTTGATAAATAAATGATAATTATCGATATTTACGGATTATCCCCACTTAGAAGAATCGTCGTTCAGAGTTTAATATTATCATGCGGGACTGCTCTTGGTCGCGGCGAACCATACCCCATTTCCACTTCAAAATTGCACGCGTCCTTGACCAATCCGCCAAGTTTAATTCCTTATTTGTCGTACCGTAAGGAGTGCGATCGCATTCGATCGTCCTACGGTACGCAGCCCAGGTGAGGCTCACCGTACTTTAAATCAGAGAATACCTTTATGCTAGTTATAGTCTTGTAAAAGATATGTACTCGGCTTGCGCCTCGTACATTCTTTTTCATTCTTGTACTACATGGGCATGTTCCTTGCCAGAACGTTGTACATTTGATATTATCATGTCGGGTTGCACGTACGACGGTAACATGAATAAATGGCTGGTTTAGGCCATACTGGGGCTCACCTAGTCCACCCCGGGGTTAGACACCACGTAACACACCAAGTGTAGCAGAGAGACACCACGTAACACACCAAGTGTAGCAGAGAGACACCACGTAACACACCAAGTGTAGCAGAGAGACACCACGTAACACACCAAGTGTAGTAGAGAGACACCACGTAACACACCAAGTGTAGCAGAGACGCCACGTAACACACCAAATGTAGCAGAGAGACACCACGTAACACATCAAGTGTAGCAGAGACACCACGTAACACATCAAGTGTAGCAGAGAGACACCACGTAACACACCAAGTGTAGCAGAGAGACACCACGTAACACACCAAGTGTAGCAGAGAGACACCACCTAACACACCAAGTGTAGCAGAGAGACACCACGTAACACACCAAGTGTAGCAGAGAGACACCACGTAACACACCAAGTGTAGCAGAGAGACACCACGTAACACACCAAGTGTAGCAGAGAGACACCACGTAACACACCAAGTGTAGCAGAGACACCACGTGACACATCAAGTGGAGCACAGAGACACCACGTAACACACCAAGTGTAGCAGAGAGACACCACGTAACACATCAAGTGTAGAAGAGAGACAATTACGTAACACACCAAGTGTAGCAGAGAGACACCACGTGACACATCAAGAGGAGCAGAGAGACACCACGTAACACATCAAGTGTAGCAGAGAGACACCACGTAACACATCAAGTGTAGCAGAAAGACACCACGTAACACACCAAGTGTAGCAGAGAGACATCCCATAGCACCAAGTGTAGCAGAGAGAAACCACGTAACACACCAAGTGTAGCAGAGACACCATGTAACACACCAAGCGTAGCAGAGAGACACCACGTAACACACCAATTGTAGCAGAGAGACACCACGTAACACACCAAGTGTAGCAGAGAGACACCCCGTAACACCAAGTGTAGCAGAGACACCACGTAACACACCAAGTGTAGCAGAGAGACACCACGTAACACACCAAGTGTAGCAGAGAGACACCACGTAACACACCAAGTGTAGCAGAGAGACATCACGCAACACACCAATTGTAGCAGAGAGACACCACGTAACACACCAAGTGTAGCAGAGAGATACCACGTCACACACCAAGTGTAGCAGAGAGACACCACGTAACACACCAAGTGTAGCAGAGAGACACCACGTAACACACCAAGTGTAGCAGAGAGACACCACGTAACACACCAAGTGTAGCAGAAACATAACGTAACACACCAAGTGTAGCAGAGAGACACCACGTAACACACCAAGTGTAGCAGAGAGACACCACGTAACACACCAAGTGTAGCAGAGAGACATCACGCAACACACCAATTGTAGCAGAGAGACACCACGTAACACACCAAGTGTAGCAGAGAGATACCACGTCACACACCAAGTGTAGCAGAGAGACACCACGTAACACACCAAGTGTAGCAGAGAGACACCACGTAACACACCAAGTGTAGCAGAGAGACACCACGTAACACACCAGGTGTAGCAGAGACACCACGTAACACACCAAGTGTAGCAGAGACACGACGTAACACATCAAGTGTAGCAGAGAGACACCACGTAACACACCACGTGTAGCAGAGATACACCACGTAACACACCAAATGTAGCAGAGAGACACCACGTAACACACCAAGTGTAGCAGAGAGACACCACGTAACACACCACGTGTAGCAGAGACACCACGTAACACACCAAGTGTAGCAGAGAGACACCACGTAACATACCAAGTGTAGCAGAGAGACACCACGTAACACAAGTGTAGCAGAGACACCACGTAACACACCAAGTGTAGCAGAGACACCACGTAACACACCAATTGTAGCAGAGAGACACCACGTAATACACCAAGTATAGCAGAGAGACATCACGTAACACACCAAGTGTAGCAGAGACCGCTTTGCATCTACATATGATTATTATGTAGTCAATCCTTTCTTCCTATCTTCAATCTAATCTTTTAATAACTTTTTTCTGCTAAATAACCATTGATTTATTATATGTACTGAGATGACGTTCCATGGCTCAGCGATCGCCTAGAAGCATTGACGACGAGACACTAATACTGGAAGCTAGAGTCACATATCTCAATAACATTACCGTCTCAGGGACGGGCCTGGAGAGTCGGGAGATCACAGGCACTGAGTTACATGGGGGTGGGGATAGGGGTCTGGTAGGGGGAGGGGCATGGGGTGCATCGTGTGTCCCGCTTACTCTAAGGTATAAGATGGCGTCATTGAATTGTGCCTATTAGGGTATCCTTGACCTTCAAAAGATTAAACTAATTTGGCTAAAAGATTCTGGTCACAATTCTGTTCTTCTGCCCATTAATAACGTTAATACGATGTTCTTAATTAAATCAGCAGTATGTTTCGGCATGTCGCGTGGTCCCCCAACCCTCACCCCTAACCCGTCCCCCACTAGGTGAGCAGATTGCAGGTGTCACAGGACCGGAAACAGTTGGCCCGCAATCCCCAACTTGGCAATGCATACGGTCCAATGACCTTGCCAATCTATTACGAGATCATTGTGACCTTGCCGTCAGTGTGGTCGTGTTCTGAAGCACGTAATGAGCTTACTCGGACAGGATGAGGAGAGGGGGGTGGGCCGGGGAGTAATCGGGGGGGGGGGGCGGTGATGTCTCTTACTGCAGCAAATCTACCTCATGAAGACAGCGGACACTCCGTTGATGAAGACAAGCCAACGACGCGAATGGAATTTCCCGATGCCATTGCAGCGACTGATGAATGCCCAGTGGGATGTGTCAGGTGGTCCTTGCGACCGGTCTGTCCGTGAGGCCTGGGGCCGCTGCCACCACTGTTGGCATAAGGACGGGGTCTCATAATGGAGTTAGTCCGCGTAAGACGACAAAATCCAGAGGCCCCGAGCTCTCCTTGCCCTGCAGTCGGCTACCCGCATCCACACCAGTCCTTGCCATCCACCCAAATCGGCATAATGCTAATGGGTCGGCGTCTCGAAGAGAATCCCCGACATACGTAGCACGCTACGCCCATGTATAGCCTTAATGGAACCACTTTTATTGTGAATTATCGATCCGCAACGACAACAATGGTGTGTCGGTATCAATAGGTATGATATGGACCATGGTACAGCTGGTTGTTTCCAGTAATCCTCGTATGTTGCACAGGGTCTATCAAGACGTATTGGCCGGTCTAGGTGGGTTTTCTGGAGTTTCAGCCCCCCCCCCCACCCCGTTGACAACTTTAGCATACACTTTAAAAGTCTTGTTTGCCGACGAAATACGTCGCAAAATGACATGCATAGGCATGTGAGATTCATGTTAACGTCATATGAAAGAATTGTTTCATGAGCTGACATGAATGCCGTTTTACCATTTATGTGAAGCCCCCTCTTACAGGGCGTAATTGGTGGACACCCGCATTCATTTTACCCCCCCCCCCCTCCCCCCCACCACTCCGGTCGCAAGGTTTCAGAGCAGAGAGCCCCATCCCCCACATCCCCGCCCGTCGCAACCTCCCCCTTGTCCAACTCCTAGATCCGCCCCTGCGACGTCAGGGTAAAACGAATAACATTTTGAGGCGATGTGGCTTTAAAAACCTAGATGGGCGACCTTAAACAAAGTAATAATTATCCTTATGTTTCTAGATATTCATTCTTAGGGAATATTAAGAGTACCTGTATGTATATATATTTTATAAGTTCGTTGAATACATTTTATGTTTTCATGACAATTCTACACCAGTCAGGCGATGGACTATGTGGACACCAAGGAGGTGATGGACGATGTGGACACCAAGGAGGTGATGGACGATGTGGACACCAAGGAGGTGATGGACGATGTGGACACCAAGGAGGTGATGGACGATGTGGACACCAAGGAGGTGATGGACGAGGTGGGAACCAAGGAGGTGATGGACGATGTGGACACCAAGGAGGTGATGGAAGATGTGGACACCAAGGAGGTGATGGACGATGTGGACACCAAGGAGGTGATGGACGATGTAGACACCAAGGAGGTGATGGACGATGTGGACACCAAGGAGGTGATGGACGATGTGGACACCAAGGAGGTGATGGACGAGGTGGGAACCAAGGAGGTGATGGACGATGTGGACACCAAGGAGGTGATGGAAGATGTGGACATCAAGGAATTGATGGACGATGTGGACACCAAGGAATTGATAGACGATGTGGACACCAAGGAGGTGATGGACGATGTGGACACCAAGGAGGCGATGGACGAGTTGGACACCAAGGAAGCGATGGACAATGTGGACACCAAGGAGGTGATGGACGATGTGGACACCAAGGAGGCGATGGACGAGGTGGACACCAAGGAATTGATGGACGATGTGGACACCAAGGAGGCGATGGACAATGTGAACACCAAGGAGGTGATGGATGATGTGGACACCAACGAGGTGATGGACGATGTGGACACCAAGGAGGTGATGGGCGATGTGGACACCAAGGAGGTGATGGGCGATGTGAACACCAAGGAGGGCATGGACGATGTGGACATCAAGGAGGTGATTGTTGGGGATTATATGTGTTGGCAGCATATATATCTGATCAATAACTAGAAATAGATCCTTGACGTAGCATGGAAGATGTAGGCATGGCAATACCCAACCCCATATGTGGTTACTTACTGGAGGCAGACGGCGTGAAATTGACACATCCGGGGCTTGGAGCACCTGGCGGCCCTCCCAAAGGCGGTAATGGGTGTTATTGATGGCTTCACCCTTTTGATAGTGTTAACCTGGTCATCACATCCCTATACCAGGCAATGAATGAAAAGGGGCTTTCATCGATGGATGGTGCGTAATGCGGACCCCCCCGGAGAACTTGCCTGTGTTCCTCGCACGACCAAGTACCTCACGTGCATGGCCCTCCACGTCAGTACCGCCCACCTCGGTGCCTCGTCTCCGGTACCACACGGCGGCTTACAATCATCCGGCTTACGTCTGCAGACTGCTCCAACTCTATCTCTAGCATACGCAGGTCGGAGCTTTGTCTGTTGCCGGCTTGGCATCTCTCGTGTTGCGTGCTATTGGAGTGGGTACGCACGTATTTAGCTTTGTATTATTTGTAGGGGCTGTGTAGGTAGGCATACATTATTTATTGCCAATAATGAGCTCGCTCCATATGTCATTAACTGATGAGACAATCAGAACAAATGACATCCAGCGGCGAACGACCCCGTGATGGCTATAAGCAGTCACTGACACACGCTCTACACCCAGTCCATGTAAAGGTGTTGACACATTGCTTTGAAAGTAACTGGCACTATTACCTTAATGAGTCAGTGAATAGTAAAGTAAAGTGAATGTATTTCGTATAGGAGGCCATTAGACCCATAGAACATATATGGTGACATCAATATTTCTGTGTAACGGCGAATAGCTTGCATATGTTTAGGATAGGCAGTTTATTAATCATGGCGGCGACTACATTAATAAATTACTTGGTGGATCACGGCAAATGCCGTAGAGATGTACAGCTACAAGTACCTACCAGGCTGTCTCGCACAAAACCGTCCAAATATCACATAAAATCCCTGCTTGATAATGCCGCTATGATGGTCAGGGTAAGTCACCGCTTTGGTGTGATAAATAAAGCTCAGATGGTCGGGTAAAACACCGCCACGCCCGACCTGGACAACCCCGGTGGGGGGGGGGCGTGGAGGGGGGTGCACGGTTAGCCCAGGATCCGGTGGACTGTTCCCGACTTATTATGACATGTAACATAAGGACTTGTTGTGAGGCACCGAGCGTTATATAAGTAGTGACCCCGCACGTTTAGTGCGTTGGGTAGTCGATCTCTACACGTGTCCTCTGAGCTGCTTCTCCCCTGACCAATGCTGACCAATGCTGAGAGGCTGGACATCCGCAACACGAGCCTTCCATTTGGAGTGTGCCTTCAATGACCGTCCCCATCCTGTTATCTGTACGAGAAGCACGTCACCGGCCATAGGTGTAGCCTTACCAAGGCCGGTGTCTGTTGGCACCAATTTACATTTGCCAATATCTGTTGCACGTGAAAGTATTTTAAACCGACAATATCTGTAGCACATGAAAGTATTTTAAACCGACAATATCTGTAGCACATGAAAGTATTTTAAACCGACAATATCTGTAGCACATGAAAGTATTTTAAACCGACAATATCTGTAGCACATGAATGTATTTTAAACCGACAATATCTGTTGCACATGAATGTATTTTAAACCGGCAATAGATTTTATGTCTATATTTCTATATTTATGTCTAAAATAATCCAACTGTGTTTACTTGAAGCAGTGTTACCATGTTATAAGTCATTGATGAACATGTTCTGTGGGCCTGATAGCCTCGAAACAATAAAGCTATCTATCGATAATAATAATGGGTAATATATAACAACATGTACATTACATTTCCCAGCACAAACTAAACAGAAGCAGGGCTTATATGCTCGAGCCAAAAAAAAATGTTAATAATTATATTTCCCTTGTGAAACACATTTAACGTTTGCCTTTTTGGCCACGAATCAAAGGGTTAGCACCAAAACAGAGGTTGACCTCAGGCATCGCCCCTTTGTCGTCTTGATAAGTCGCGCCACAGAGAAGCGAATACACCTACCTTGAATACCAATACTGTACTTGGCACAACAAACTGGATCGCCATTGGTTGCGTCAGCCCAATATTTAGATTCGAGACCATCAAGCGTTGTAGCTCTGTATGGTGGGAACATCTGTGTGAACGCAAGAGCCACTCGAGTGACGGGTGACACCAAGGGGGGGTGGGGATGGGGATGGGAAGGCAGTAGATGGCGATACCACTGGGACCAGACTGATAGTCGCCACACACGGAACCCCATCACATTGCTGTTGTATCGCCCTTCTACAGTCGCAGTGACACCGGGATAGATGGTTGTCATGATTGTAGGTTTAGTCTTGACCTGCCCGGGTGTTCAGGCTGGAGGGTGGTTTGTTCAGCTGGTGTGACTGGCCGCATGGACGCATGGGTCATATACTGAAGTTATGTTTTTACTCCCACAATCAATCAGAAGTGGCACTCCGTTGGCGTGAACTGGTCGATGGAAGTCGTTGACGTCACCCTCCTCTCACCTGTCCACTTGATACCGTCCCCGCGTCTCCAACCGCAGCCATGCGCTGATCGACAGGACATGCGTGGGTGCTAACAAGGTACAACCAGTAGCATCGTGCGTCAACGTGGGTGGCTATAGTGGCTGCCGAATGATAAGTTTCCATATTAGGAACACACGTTATGGCACTCACGATTCAACCTCTAAATCACCTAGAAGTCTGCCGTAGAAATAAAACGGGAACACAAGTGGCAACAGACGAACAAAAGCTGGCGACAGACATGATTTAGAATCCCGGGACATACCGTTTATTCGGCATAAAAAGGCATCAGAAAACGTTTCCCAATTTTCAAAGAGCAAAAGGAAAATGAAAACCTGTGCAATACCTTTTATCCATTATTCGTCGTAAAAAAACGAAAAAATGGTTAACACTCGCATGACGCCATGTTAATGAACTTCAAAACATCAATGGGTAATACTCGCCAGAATATGTTGTGCCTGTTTGCATTACGTAGAGCCGACAAGGATCATCCATATCTCGCGTTCCCATTTCATGGGGCGAGAAGACGAGAAGACGAGAAGAGGAGATGGGTCCTTCACGAGGGCGATATCTCGAGAATAATTTGGTCCTGACGACTTCGCCCAAGATTTCGCCCTCACGATTTTGCATTAGATTGTCCAAGTGTCTAACCAATCGATTTAAGTGGCGACAGGCAAAACAAAGTATCCTGACAGACAGTATTCAGTGTCCAACCAATTGGTTTAAGTGGCAACAGACGAAACAAAGTATGCTGACAGACATGATTCAGTGTCCAACCAATCGATTTAAGGTAATATACTTACATGCGCCATCTTAGATTTTTTAGATTTTAGAATCAAGACTAAAAGTATCTCAAAAACTATGATGCATATGTTTTATATCTCTTTGAGTCTGTAAAATAAAAACATTTCAGCATTAAAAAAAATGCGCGGTTTATTTATATCGCGCGCGGACGTGATAGCGAGCCGCATTCGATATCACACACAAAATACCGAACAGCGAACAGGCGCGCAGGGATATAAAGCCGGCCACCAACTTCTGCTCCGGTGACCAACATGCTTCTCTTCGGAGAGGGCACAGGCTTTTCAGGATTTAAATTCAAGACAGAATGTAATTATTTGACATGGAGAAGAGCTTGGTAATACAAATAATTACGAAATATATTGCTTTAAGTGGCTTGTTTGGTTGGTAAGATTGGTGGGGGTCGTTGATGGGGGGTAGAAGGGGTGGGTGTCGTAGATGGATGGTGGAGGGGGTGGGGGTCGTGGATGGGGGTAGAAGGGGCGGGGGTCGTGGATAGGGGGTGGGGGCCGTGGATGGGGGGTAGAAGGGACGGGGGTCGTGGATGGGGGTGATGGAAGGGGTGGGGTTCGTGGATGGGGGGTAGAAGGGGCGGGGGTCGTGGATGGGGGGTGGTATAGCGGGCGGGGGTGGTGGACGAGGGGTGGTAGAGGGGGCTGGGGTCGTGGATGGCGGGTGGAGGAGGGGGCGGGGGCCGTGGATGGGGGGTAGAAGGGGCGGGGGTAGTGGATGGGGGTGGTGGAGGGGGTGGGGTTCGTGGATGGGGGGTAGAAGGGGCGGGGGTCGTGGATGGGGGGTGGTATAGGGGGCGGGGGTCGTGGACGAGGGGTGGTAGAGGGATCGGGGGTCGTGGATGGATGGTGGTGGAGGGGGTGGGGGTCGTGGATGGGGGTAGAAGGGGCGGGGGTCGTGGATGGTGGATGGTGGGTGGTGGAGGGGGTGGGGGCCGTGGTTCGGGGGTAGAAGAGGCGGGGGTCGTGGATGGGGGTGGTGGAGGGGGTGGGGTTCGTGGATGGGGGTTAGAAGGGGCGGGGGTCGTGGATGGGGGGTGGTGGAGGGGGTGGGGTTCGTGGATGGGGGGTAGAAGGGGCGGGGGTCGTGGATGGGGGTGGTGGAGGGGGTGGGGTTCGTGGATGGGGGTTAGAAGGGGCGGGGGTCGTGGATGGGGGGTGGTGGAGGGGGTGGGGTTCGTGGATGGGGGGTAGAAGGGGCGGGGGTCGTGGATGGGGGTGGTGGAGGGGGTGGGGTTCGTGGATGGGGGTTAGAAGGGGCGGGGGTCGTGGATGGGGGGTGGTGGAGGAGATGGGGTTCGCTGATGGGGGGTGGCAGAATGGCGGGGGTTGTGGATGAGGGTGGTAGAGGGGGCAGGGGTTGTGGAAGGGTGGGTGGTAGAGGGCGCGGGGGTCGTGGATGGGGGGTGGCAGAATGGCGGTGGTCGTGGATGGGGGGTGGTGGAGGGGGTGGGGTCGTGGGTGGGGGTGGCAGAATGGCGGGGGTCGTGGATGAGGGTGGTAGAGGGGGCAGGGGTTGTGGAAAGGTGGGTGGTAGAGGGCGCGGGGGTCGTGGATGGGGGGTGGCAGAATGGCGGTGGTCGTGGATGGGGGGTGGTGGAGGAGGTGGGGTCGTGGGTGGGGGGCGGTAGAGGGGGCAGGGGTTGTGGAAGGGTGGGTGGTAGAGGGGGCGGGGGTCGTGGATGGGGGGCGGTAGAGGGGCGGGGTTCGTCGAGACGGCCTTGCTCCAGTTGGATCTCCCTGGTATGACCGACCCGCGGTTGGATTTTTCCTTCAGCCTGACCCTTGACCTTAAACGCGGTTTCCAATGAATATCTCATCAATACGGTCACGCGAACGAAAGCTGGCCCGTTCGGGCATGGGCACGTGACAACGCAGAGTTAATTGGAGCTCGCTCTTCTGGCGTCTCTTGTCCCGGCCCGCCGGCTGCGGACTCGGAGATACCACGCCCGCGCGGTCGTGTCACGGTGCGGCATAATGACAATCGTAACACCTAAACTCTTCATATAACAAAATGTTTTATTCGTCTATGTATATTTTTTGCACGATCAAGCAAGAAGCAACATGTTTGAAATCTCTGAAACACCCCATTGGCATAGAATGGTAACCGTGTCCCTTCAGTAGAGGTGACGAAGGATACCAAAGCTCTAGGCTTTATCAAGTGCATACCGAACAAATATACAACAGAACATCAGTTAATGGCGAGGCCGTTCATTTTCCTGTTACGCTACCCATGAGGATCATGTATTACAATAGTTAATATCAAGCGAGATCTATAAACAGGCTAGTTGCCCATCATCTACGAACCAGGACGCGAACAGTCAAGTTGCTTATTCAAAAACAGGCGTGGCGTTGACAGAAATTTATGATGAAATTATTACGTGAGCAGTATTTATATGAAACTTTGACCTTGAACAGAATTGACGATGAAAGTATGACGCGCACAGAAGCAGATTATGTATTATAAAGCATTCTGAGACGTGTTGTGCATAATTGTTCATTGTTTTTACTTTCTTGGTTATCTATGTATCCTGTGTGAAACCCTGTCTATATATAACGGTGCAGCAACTACTGGGATGGGACCACCATCTCTACAGACCAAACCGAGAACAACAGTCAGGGGAAACGGAGGCGTATATCATTAACAGTCGACTGCAGTGTGTATTCTAACCACAGTGTACAGCATCCGAACAACGAAGAAGACATTGAGACTGTCTAGACTAAGCCTTATATTGCCACGCCGCTGAAGCAGCGATTATATTCTTAGTTCAGACTAACATTCAAATACTGACGTTTGTCGCTTCCATGCATTCAGAACAATGGTAACATATATTCCTATTTCAGGCTGAGGTTTATGTTTCTTCCATAACCTCTGAACCAGGGCAACATATATCCCTATTTCAGACAGAGTTTTGTGTTTCTTCAATGTCCTCTCAACAAGAGTAACATATATTCCCTTTTCAGGCTGAGGTTTGTGTTTTCTTCCATGACCTCTGAACAAGAGTAACATGTCTTCCTATTTCAGGCTGAGGTTTACGTTTCTTCCATGACCTCTGAACAAAAGTAACATATATTCCTAGTTCAGACTAAGGTTTGTGTGTTTTTTCATGGCCTCGAAACAATGAAGACATTCCTGGTTCATATTTGGTTTATATTTGGTTTATATTTGATGACCGCGGCATGATAATAAACAGCATTCCGCCCACTCAGTCACATTGCTCCGGACCACAGGTCTTTTGTCGTCAGATGGCTCACGTACAGCCTGATGAAACATCTGACTTACATCAGGTTATATATAACATACGTGTACTTGTATCACTCATTGATAACTCCGATGACCCAATGAAGTAAACACTTATCGTCGATATCATGGCGATCGTGTCATTTCCGGTATATGACTGACACATAGCATGATCATGGATTGCAGATGCATTCTCTAGATGGCATATCATATCCTGCCACATCATATCTAGTATATAGGGTCAATATTGGTTATCCGTGCCGCTTTGCAAGCGTGTCTGCGCCTCAAACGTTAATTTATCAGACGTTGTAATTGACGGAGGTTGTAAATAGTTATATGGCCCCTGAGCCCCAAAGCGCAGATATTGATGTTAGTAGAGGACAAAGATCCTGTGCCCTTCCAGCAGCTATCCCCTGGGGCATGGCTCCGTCATGCCTTGGCTCTTACCATTGACGTCCTACAGTGGAAAGCGTCCCTTTCAACCCAACAACCCGGCAACAAATCCCGTGGATGGCCGACGTTAAGCATTGTTTACACAGCTTGATGAAAGGTTATGTTTGCCAGGGGTCCGTCAAGTGACGGTTCACGCGAATCGGCCATACGTAACCTGCACCCCGAGGACCGCGGAATGGGTAATAATCAGGATTTTTATTTCGGCGTCAAACACCATGAAACGGTGGTGCCATCTAGTGAGAGAATCACCCATACGTAACAAGTACAGCCGTCTATCCTCTACCCAGGAGAGACTTAATGGCTCACACAATAGGGGGCAGCACTGAATTACACGGGATGCGGAGTTCCGCCATCAAATGAAGTAAACATAATCCGTTTCATCTTCAGTTTATGTTGAGTCTCACATTAAGGCTGAGAGCACGTGACATGGCTGACCCTTGTCGGGCCATTGTATTACACGCTTTGTCTGTAAACGAACTCTTCCAGATTACCACCCCATAGGTTTGTTTCCAATTGCCGAAGTTTTCGCCCAGTATTAACACCCTTCGACATAAAACAACTAATAATAAAAAGTGATGCATCGAACCGCGCGAACCAGGTTTTAACACGTTAAGTTACCCAAATAAAAACAATCAAGCAATTAACAAGCTAGACTGCCCCCAGGAAAAATATGGACTGACTTGTAGAGAAGTTGAAAACAACAAAACTTTAACATTCTACTTTACGGTTTACTTTGGTAAATTCAAATAACAAGATTTCGATAATTTAATTTCCGATACTCCAGAGTAGTATTATTTATTTTTCAGACTGGCATAAAATTAATTTTTTTGTGAGACTGACATCAAATATAGCCGTCAAATCGTCTTCCTTGTTAACGACGATATCTTTATCATTGTATTACAATTTTTTTTATATAAAATTAACACAAATTTAATTGCACGATGACAAATATCGCGTATATCTCTTGCTGGACATTTATAGAACTCATACGACATTTGATTGTGTTAAATTAACTAAATGAGTAATATTGTTGCGACGCTAGGCAGCATCACGAGTCTTTGGCTACATATCTACAATACTTGCCATTGAGTCATTCTGTCCCCAGCCGTCCCGACTCCTAAACCACATAGTCCATAGTCCCGCGGAGTGATATGCAATCGCAACAAACGATTTACCGTTTATTAATTACTTGAACTCCGCGGCGACCTGTATGTGACCACGTCATGTCACTGTCCACTGCCGCGGGCAGATAGCTAAAGGAGGGCCACGGGTGGGAGGAGACCCCCCCCCCCAGCAGCGTCCTCGCCTGCTCACAGGGCCGTGGACGAGTGTTTGTACCCCCACCGGATGTGGTAGAGATGCGGCTTGGGTCGGGCCGGCTGGGCGGTTAGTCACAAGGTCGTGTCCCCCACGGAGATGGAGGGTCGCAGGCCGTTGCTGGGGGTGAGGCTGTAGGGGACCTTGGAGGCGAAGCGGACGCTGCTCTGGGGGGGTCCGCTGCATGGCCACCTCGGAGCACTGCATGTGGAGCGCCCGGTGGAAGCCCTTCCGGAACTGCGTGGACAGGAAGGCGTAGATGACCGGGTTCATACTGGAGTTGGCGTAGGCCAGGACGTGGGCGGTGATACGCAGATAGAAGAAGGTGTAGTTCTTCCGGAACGAGTCCGGGAAGTAGTTGAGCCAGAGCCACATGACGTGGGTGGGCAGCCAGCAGAGGCAGAAGACCACCACCACCACGATGATCAGTTTGGTGACCTTGCGCTTGGCCTTGAGGGAGCTCTCGCGGCCCGGTCCGTCGGTGCCCTTCACCGACCACAGCTGCTGAATCATCAGCGCGCTCAGGACAAAGATGGCGACCAGCGGGACGACGTAACTGAAGAGGAATAGTAACAGGAAATACGTTGCCTTGCCTGCGCCCCAGGCGTCTGCGCAGACCGGTCCGTGGCCCGCGTAGTCTATGACCGTGTAGTAGATGGGCCAGGGTACGGCGATCCCTATGGAGAGGACCCAGATCACCATGGAAATGATGAGGGCCATGGTGGGGAGTCCTCAGGTGCTTGGTGCCCAGGGGGTAGCCGACAGCCATGTAGCGGTCGGCCGCCATGGCCACCAGGGTGAAGACGCTCGCCACCATGCTGGAGCACTGTAGCAGGTGGACGAACTTACACATGAAGCCCCCAAATGGCCAGTGGCCCGTGGCGTAGATGAGGGCGTGGAAAGGTACGCAGAACACAAGGAAGAGCGTGTCGGCGATGGCCAGGTTCAGGATGAACAGGTTGGTCGTATTCCGCACGTGGTCCTTGTTCTTCAGAACCACCAGGATGACGAGGACGTTACCTAGGCAACCGAGGACGATGATGAAGGCGTAGACGACGGGGACGATGATGCGCTCGGTGCCGGGCATACAGCACAGGGGCTCCATCTCCTCCCCCTCCCCCTCCCTCGCCCCGCTCGCGTTACTCCACAGCGTCATGTTGGCGTCCGGATCCATGTCACGTGATGTCTGCAGAACGGTCTCCGGATCGAGCAATACGAACGTCTGATCGTTCGCGGAGTAATTTTGCGACATGTGTGAGGTGTGTGGTTACCAAAGCCAAGATTAATATAAGCATTTATTCACTGTTCCAAGGGCCAACACGATATGAACACTGCTGCCAACTATAATTATATGTCTAGACGTCTCAGTTTCTTCAAATCCTCCATATCTGTCTGCGAAAAATATCCGATTTTGTCGTATTGCGTGAACTGTATTGTGTGGACTATATTTACAACTAACGGTTGTTAAGACGACATTGCATGTTTCTATGAGAAGGCATATTACCCCACTGGTAGTTGGAAATCAGTTGTCGCTCAGCATTCAGCCACTTTCCTCTCAGTTTTCACTCAGTTTTCACTAATTTTGCGTTTAGTCTTCGCTTAGAATTAACTCATTTTCTGCTCAATTTTCGCTCAGTATTCACTCACTTGCCCTTGCATTCTTCTGAGCACTCGCCCAGCTTGCCTTTGACGTCCTTGTCAGATTATACCTCGTGTTTGAATGCCCGGAAATGCGGAGGCGAGGGACGTCACGACCCCAGAGGTCCAGCCTCGTGCGTCACGTATCGCGCCACGTGATCAGTATGTAATCCAATGATTCGTATCTACCTGATCACGTGATCTGTATGTAATCCAATGATGATTGCCTCCCTTGTCACGTGTATATAATCCAATGATTTTTCCTGTCCTTGGCTGCTAAGAAGAGGCAAGTTGTGTCTCACCTGGAGTGTGAAGCTGTGTGGGAGAGCGCCAGACTACCACACACACCCTGACCCTGCCCATACACCCGCTGGCCACACGGAAGACGGCGGTAAAGGTTCCTCAGCGGTGGAGAGTACGCCGCACCACGGGTGTCTAAACCGTATCCTTCTCCCCCCCGTCCAACTGAAGGTAATGCGGGTCGGGATCAAAGTGTGGCCCGCCCAGGGAACTCCTCCAGCCCTGCGGGGGTTTAAAGTTGTGTCAGCCGGCGGCGGCAGCGGTGACGGTGGCGGTGACGGTGGAGGGTGGCGGTGATGGTGGCGTGGAGGTGGCGACGGGTTCGCTGCAGCAGGGAGAGTGAGGCTGGCTCGGGGTACGACCGCGATCTGCACACTCGCTGCCCGCTGGCGCTGTGGTCGCCCACCTGCCAACGTCAGGCTCCGCCCACGAGGCTGTGGGTGCCCGCCCGCTCGCTCAGCCTTCCACCGGCCGACCCCCCCCCCCCCTAGCCTACCCCCGGGCCGGCCACCCAGCCTCCCGCCGGGCCGCCCGTCCAGCCTCCCACCGGGCCGGCCGCCCAGTCTCCCACCGGGCCGGTCGGACGCGAGCAGATAACGAGGGGAAATGACGGGGTAAGGGGACGGGACGGGGTAAGCGGAGGTGAGGGCGTCAGGAGACAGGGGGAATGATGACATCAGGGTTGAGGGGATGGAATTGGCTGAGTGGAGGGGATGGGCTGAGGGAAGCGAATAGGCTGAGGCGGGGACTGAGGGAGGGACTGGGCTGCGGGAAGGGGACTGAGGGAAGAGGACTAAGGGAAAGGGATGGGCTGAGGGAAGGGGACTGAGGGAAGAGGAGTGAGGGAAAGGGATGGGCTGAGGGAAGGGGACTGAGAGGAGAGGACTGATGGGAGAGGATGGGCCGAGGGGGAGGATGGTCTAAGGGGAGGGTATGGGCCGTGGGGGAGGATGGTCTAAGGGGAGGGGATGGGCCGAGGGGGAGGATGGTCCTAAGGGGAGGGGATGGGCTGAGGGGGAGGGTTGTCTAAGGGGAGGGGATGGGCTGAGGGGGAGGAGGGTCTAAGGGGAGGGGATGGACTGAGGGAAGGGGAGTGAGGGGAGGGGATGGGCCGAGGGGGAGGATATTCTAAGTGGAGGGGATGGGCTGAGGGGATAAGCTGAGGGAAGGGGAGTGAGGGAAGTGGGTGGGCTGAGGGGGAGGATGGTCTAAGGGGAGGGGATGGGCCGAGGGGGAGGATGGTCTAGGGGGGAGGGGATGGGCTGAGGGGGAGGGTTGTCTAAGGGGAGGGGATGGGCTGAGGGGGGAGGAGGGTCTAAGGGGAGGGGTGGACTGAGGTGACAACATTTAAAGCAGAGGGTAATTGAAGGACATATGGGTATGTGACGCGGTATGTGGTTCACAATCTCCCTGCGGGGCTATCGCAGTTCGCTTTGGTCCTCTCATGCACGGCTGAACGGTGGCTCAGGTGGTTGGCACGTTGTTTACTCGGATTGTAGCCTACCGGCTCACACGTTGTATCACAGATTGTATCATATGACGATATTTTTACATTCGCTTATAGCGGGTGTCCAACCTAATGTAATCGCACTCTGCACCGAAAGTTTACATCTTAAAATTGATTTGGCAAGTGTTAGCCCTTCGTTTAGGCCGACTGCTAAGGAGACACAAATGCAGCCAACCCGCCCACATCAATGTCGAGCAGCGTGCTATTTGGCCGGAGCAAGTGACGTGTACTGTGACCCTTCATGTGGCGCCGCCTTACGTTAGAACTTGCAGTTATTTCGTGGAGGGAACTGTTCACAGTGGTGGCACCCTTCAGGGGAAACGCGTGAAACGAGAAATCAGGGCCGCGATTTACCGATGAATTGCGGCAGTTCCAAGCCGCGCAGTAGACCATGATCTTAGTGTTTCATGGAAATATAACATCCATATATCTCTTGTAAGGATTTCTCCGTAAAAAACCCATGATTGGAGTTATAATCGCAGCTATTGGTATTTGCGATTATGATCACGCGCTCTTGTTTTGCTCACACAGTATGCGTCATTTCGGTTTGAATATAATTAGAGTATCGCCTCCTGATCTCAATCGCGGACACACCTCCACAAAGAGGGCCCCATAGGGGCTTTTTCGACTTTGCTTAAATCGACACGCGACATGGATCTTTTCTTAAAATCGACCAGCGACATGAACCTTTTCTTAAATCGACCCGCGACATGGACCTTTTTCTTAAAATCGACACGCGACATGGCTACCCCCCCCCCCCCCCCTCCCCTCAGGGGCCCTACAAAGGGCTACCGCCTGGTTAGGCGGCGAAATCGTGGCTGGTGGTCACTTTTAAGTTGTATTGTGAGCTACAGACAGGACGGAAAATTCAGCAATTTGGAGGATAGACACTTGGGTATTATATTAATCGTAAAGCCGCGTTAGAGGTCAGGTTGGCGGTTTCCGTTAAAGTCGTTTATTCGGTGTGTTTTTGATCTGTCGCAGTTTCCATTGTTTCCTCTCTGGGTTTTTGTTCATCAAGCGTCTCCAGCCCTCGCACCGACTGTCAACTGCAGACTGGGTCACTGGTGGTCACCGCACGCCCTGGAGGTCTCAAGGTGACTGGCGGGAAGACCCTTTCCATCTTTACCCCGTCGCCTGGTCCACTCCTACGCATCCACAGCCAGTCGCCAGGCCCTAATCGGACACGTCCTCACACCTACCACCATCACCTTTTCTCCTTCCGATATCGGTGACCACCCCTTCCCCCACCCACCCACACGTTTATCACTCACCCCCCGGTACCGCCATCATCACCTCCCAAATTCCCTAGTCCATTCCCTCCATCCCATTCTCTGGTCAATCCTTAACCGGGTTCCCCCGCCCCCCTGCCCCCCCCCCCCCCGATCCCCATCGCCTTCCGATGTCGCATACCTTCCTCCCCGTAGTGCCCCCCCCCCCCACCCCACCACCCCCCGCTCGTGCGTCACGTATTTAGCCCGCCAATGGGCCCAGCACTGCATTACTCCGGCCTGTGACGGGCGATTGAGTTGCATAGGCTACAAACGGTATTCCACGAGACTGGGGGCTTAACGATATTCATCCCCGCGTAAACACACGTTGATGAGATCTGAAACGAGATCAACTAGGGTCACAAGGTATGTCGCTGTGGTGTAACATCTCAGCTATCAATCATAGAGGGTAGCGCGCGTTATGCAATGGTTACTTCACACATTGTGGCAATCTTCCGTTAAATAGATTTCTTTGATGCGCCATTTATAGTAGGTTATATGTGCTTCCACCATCATGATAGCGTATCATACTGACGAGACCAGGACACTACTATGTCATGTACGCCTCAGCTCTCTAAAACCTTTGAGATACGGTTATATTTTACTTTGTAAAGGGTTGTGGGGAATAAATCGTTTGGTCAACCAAGCCAGTAGTAATTGGATCTGACAATTTCAATCAAGCTTCGGTCTACCACATATCGTACTGATAAAGCCATTTTCTTCGACATAGACCGACATAGTTGGTGCTGACCAGCGCCAGCTCCTCACAACACACGTACAACTCCTCGACAGTGACCTTCATCCCTAGATGGCTCATAAAGGCAGTAGATGGCGCTGAGGTTGACGAATCGCTGGCCTTAATTGGTCTGGCAATTTTGTCCTCTTTCCGGATTCCGGTTCCGGTTTGTCTGTGGCGTTGTCCTCCTTTTGTGTCATATTATGTATGTATGTATTATGACACACCTATATTACAGCACCAAATGCATAATTTTTTGGTGTATAATCTAAAGGCCACACATACCAAGGGCAGATTTAGGGAGGGGGAGGTTGTGGGGCTACGACCCCCCCCCCCTTTGGAACTTGAGCATACACTTTAAATTAAAAGTCTTGCTTTCAGACGAAATACAGCGGACAGTCACATATTGTAGATGCAACCCAGAGGGGGATCCCAGGAGGGGATATTTAGTAGGATGCAAGGTGATATGAAAATAATAGGTGGACACCCGCGGTCATATCCCCCGCCCCGGTCGCACCCCTCTCCCCCTAACCCCCCCCCCCCCTTCCAAATTCCTAGTTCCTCTTCTGCATACGCCTTGTTGTGGTATGGATTGAACTTTGATATTCTGGTAGTTATCAATACCTGATGACATATATTTGTGTGCGTCGATACATTGATATATTACTATTGATACCCGATATAATTCTTTCCTGAACTGTGGCGTGATTGAACACGTGTTAATCTGGGTTATACCCTGATTCATGGCACACAAGACATGACCTGAGATGTAATTAATACAACGGGCGAGGTGCTTTGGAAAATTTTCTTTCTGTAACTGAAAATCATCTACCCTGCGGTCTTATTGGCAAAGGCAGGGAACACACGGTCCGTTGTTTGCGTCAAATTATCGTCCGGACGCGGACACGGGAGCGTGTGTCCGCGCGATTGAATTTGAATAGTAGATCCTTTTTAGACGGACAACGAATGACGCATGCGGACGCGGAGGCGGATGTAAAAAAAACAGACCGAGGATTCGCTGCTTAAGTCCTGTTGGAAACTACAACGCCTCATTTTGCCCAGGGAATTCTGGTCATACACACACATGAAATAATTCGACCGGCTTTTCTTTCGTATGATGCCGAAAACATTGGGCTCACGTTTCTCATTCTTAGGGTAAAATATCGTTTAACGTAACTCACGCTATGGCCAACGTTTACCAATTACCACAATAATTCAGGTTGTGGGCTGAGGGGAGGGATAGGCTGAGGCGGGTAGTGAGGGGAGGGGATGGGCTGAGGGAAAGGGACTGAGGGTGAGAGAACTTAGGGAGGGGATGGGCTGAGGGAAAGGGACTGAGGGGAGAGGAGGGAGGGGACGGGGATGGGCTGAAGGAATGGGACTTGAGGGGAGAGGACTGAGGGGAGGGGATGGGCTAAGGGAAGGGGACTGAGGGGAGAGGACTGAGGGGAGGGGATGGAATAAGGGGATGGACTGGCGGAAGGGAGTGAGGGGAGAGGACTGATGGGATAGGCTGAGGGAAGGGGACTGAGGGGAGAGGACTGATGGAAAGGGATATGCTAAGGGAAGGGGACTGAGGGGAGAGGACTGATTGGAAGGGTTGAGCTGAGGGGATGGGCTGAGGGAAGGGAAGTCAGAGGAGGGGATGGGCTGAGGGGAGGATGGTCTAAGTGGAGGAGATGGACTGAGGGAAGGGGAGTGAGGGGAGGGATGGGCTGAGGGGGAGGATGGTCTAAGTGGAGGGGATGGACTGAGGGAAGGGGAGTGAGGGGAGGGGATGGGCCGAGGGGGAGGATAGTCTAAGTGGAGGGGATGGGCTGAGGGGATAGGCTGAGGGAAGGGGAGTGAGGGAAGTGGGTGGGCTGAGGGGGAGGATGGTCTAAGGGGAGGGGATGGGCTGAGGGGACAACATTTAAAGCAGAGGGTAATTGAAGGACATATGGGTATGTGACGCGGTATGTGGTTCACAATCTCCCTGCAGGCTATCGCAGTTCGCTTTGGTCCTCTCATGCACGGCTGAACGGTGGCTCAGGTGGTTGGCACGTTGTTTACTCGATTGTAGCCTACCGGCTCACACGTTGTGTCACAGATTGTATCATATGAAGATATTCTTACATTCGCTTATAGCGGGTGTCCAACCTAATGTAATTGCAATCCGCATCGAAAGTTACGTCTTAAAATTAATTTGGCGAGTGTTAAAGCTTCGTTTAGGCCGACTGGTGAGGAAAAACAAATTAAGCCAACCCGCCCACATCAATGTCGAGCAGCGTGCCATTTGGCCGGAGCAAGTGACGTGTATTGTGACCCTTCATGTGGCGCCGCCTTACGTTAGAACTTAAAGTTATTATCCCTTCAGGGGAAAAGCGTGAAACGAGAGATCAGAGCACACGTCCAAAAAGGGCTGCCGCCTGGTTAAGCGGCAAAATCCTGGCTGGTGCTCACTTCTAAATTGTGAGTTACAGACAGGAGGGAAAATTCTGTAATATGGAGGATAGACACTTGGGTATGATATGAATCGGTAAAGCAGCGTTAGATGCCAGGCTGGCGATTTCCGTTAAAGTCGTCGTTTATTCGATGTGTTTGTGATCTGTCGCACATTATATGGTTTCCTCTGGGTTTTTGTCAACTGCAGACTGGGTCACTGGTGGCCACCGCACGCCCTGGAGGTCTCAAGGTGACTGGCGGAAAGACCCTTTCCATCTTTACCCGTCGCCTGGTCCACTCCTACGCATCCACAGCCAGTCGCCAGGCCCTAATCGGACACGTTCCCTCCCCTACCACCATCACTTTTTCTCCTTCCGATATCGGTGACCACCCCTTCCCCCACCCACCCACACGTTTATCACTCACCCCCCGGTACCGCCATCATCACCTCCCAAAATCCCTAGTCCATTCTCTCCATCCCATTACCTGGTCAATCCTTAACCGGGTTCCCCCCGACCCGCCCCCTGCCTCCTCCCCCCCCCCCGCCCCCCATCGCCTTCCGATATCGCATACCTTCCTCCCCGTAGTGCCCCCCCCCCCCACCCCACCACCCCCCGCTCGTGCGTCACGTATTTAGCCCGCCAATGGGCCCAGCACTGCATTACTCCGGCCTGTGACGGGCGATTGAGTTGCATAGGCTACAAACGGTATTCCACGAGACTGGGGGCCCTAACGATATTCATCCCCGCGTAAACACACGCTGATGAGATCTGAACGAGATCAACTAGGGTCACAAGGTATGTCGCTGTGGTATAACATCTCAGCTATCAATCATAGAGGGTAGCGCGCGTTATGCAATGGTTACTTCACACATTTGTGGCAATCTTCCGTTAAATAGATTTCTTTGATGCGCCATTTATAGTAGGTTATATGTGCTTCCACCATCATGATAGCGTATCATACTGACGAGACCAGGACACTACTATGTCATGTACGCCTCAGCTCTCTAAAACCTTTGAGATACGGTTATATTTTACTTTGTAAAGGGTTGTGGGAATAAATCGTTTGGTCAACCAAGCCAGTAGTAATTGGATCTGACAATTTCAATCAAGCTTCGGTCTACCACATATCGTACTGATAAAGCCATTTTCTTCGACATAGACGACATAGTTGGGGCTGACCAGCGCCAGCTCCTCACAACACACGTACAACTCCTCGACAGTGACCTTCATCCCTAGATGATGACTAGCAATTTTGTCCTTTTTCCGGATTCCGGTTCCGGTTTGTCTGTGGCGTTGTCCTCCTTTTGTGTCATTTTATGTATGTATGTATTATGACACACCTATATTATAGCACCAAATGCATAATTTTTTGGTGTATAATCTAAAGGCCACACATACCAAGGGCAGATTTAGGGAGGGGGAGGTTGTGGGGGCTACGACCCCCCCCCCCCCCTTTGGAACTTGAGCATACACTTTAAATTAAAAGTCTTGCTTTCAGACGAAATACAGCGGACAGTCACATATTGTAGATGCAACCAGAGGGGGATCCCAGGAGGGGATGATATTTAGTAGGATGCAAGGTGATATGAAAATAATAGGTGGACACCCGCGGTCATATCCCCGCCCCGGTCGCACCCCCCCCCCCTACCCCCCCCCCTTCCAAATTCCTAGTTCCTCTTCTGCATACGCTTGTTGTGGTATGGATTGAACTTTGATATTCTGGTATTTATCAATACCTGATGACATATATTTGTGTGCGTCGATACATTGATATATTACTATTGATACCCGATATATTTCTTTCCTGAACTGTGGCGTGATTGAACACGTGTTAATCTGGGTTGTACCCTGATTCATGGCCACACAAGACATGACCTGAGATGTAATTAATACAACGGGCGAGGTGCTTTGGAAAATCTTCTTTCTGTAACTGAAAATCATCTATCCTGCGGTCTTATTGGCAAAGGCAGGGAACACACGGTCCGTTGTTTGCGTCAAATTATCGTCCGGACGCGGACACGGGAGCGTGTGTCCGCGCGATTGAATTGAATAGTAGATCCTTTTTAGACGGACAACGAATGACGCATGCGGACGCGGAGGCGGATGTAAAAAAAACAGACCGAGGATTCGCTGCTTAAGTCCTGTTGGAAACTACAACGCCTCATTTTGCCCAGGGAATTCTGGTCATACACACACATGAAATAATTCGACCGGCTTTTCTTTCGTATGATGCCGAAAACATTGGGCTCACGTTTCTCATTCTTAGGGTAAAATATCGTTTAACGTAACTCACGTATGGCCAACGTTTACCAATTACCACAATAATTCAGGTTGTGGGCTGAGGGGAGGGGATAGGCTGAGGCGGGTAGTGAGGGGAGGGGATGGGCTGAGGGAAAGGGACTGAGGGGAGAGAACTTAGGGGAGGGGATGGGCTGAGGGAAAGGGACTGAGGGGAGAGGAGGGAGGGGAGGGGATGGGTTGAGGGAAGGGGACTGAGGGGAGAGGACTGAGGGGAAGGGAAGGGGACTGAGGGGAGAGGACTGAGGGGAGGGGATGGGATGAGGGGATGGGATAGGCTGAGGCGGGGAGTGAGGGGAGGGGTGGGCTGAAGGAATGGGACTGAGGGGAGAGGACTGAGGGGAGGGGATGGGCTAAGGGAAGGGGACTGAGGGGAGAGGACTGAGGGGAGGGGATGGAATAAGGGGATGGACTGGCGGAAGGGGGTGAGGGGAGAGGACTGATGGGATAGGCTGAGGGAAGGGGACTGAGGGGAGAGGACTGATGGAAAGGGATATGCTAAGGGAAGGGGACTGAGGGGAGAGGACTGATTGGAAGGGTTGAGCTGAGGCGATGGGATGAGGGAAGGGAAGTCAGGGGAGGGGATGGGCTGAGGGGGAGGATGGTCTAAGTGGAGGGGATGGACTGAGGGAAGTGGAGTGAGGGGAGGGGATGGGCTGAGGGGGAGGATGGTCTAAGTGGAGGGGATGGACTGAGGGAAGGGGAGTGAGGGAAGGGGATGGGCTGAGGGGGAGGATGGTCTAAGTGGAGGAGATGGACTGAGGGAAGGGGAGTGAGGGGAGGGGATGGGCTGAGGGGGAGGATGGTCTAAGTGGAGGGGATGGACTGAGGGAAGGGGAGTGAGGGGAGGGGATGGGCCGAGGGGGAGGATAGTCTAATTGGAGGGGATGGGCTGAGGGGGAGGATAGTCTAAGCGGAGGGGATGGGCTGAGGGGATAGGCTGAGGGAAGGGGAGTGAGGGAAGTGGGTGGGCTGAGGGGGAGGATGGTCTAAAGGGAGGGGATGGGCTGAGGGGACAACATTTAAAGCAGAGGGTAATTGAAGGACATATGGGTGTGTGACGCGGTATGTGGTTCACAATCTCCCTGCGGGGCTATCGCAGTTCGCTTTGGTCCTCTCATGCACGGCTGAACGGTGGCTCAGGTGGTTGGCACGTTGTTTACTCGGATTGTAGCTTACCGGCTCACACGTTGTGTCACAGATTGTATCATATGACGATATTCTTACATTCGCTTATAGCGGGTGTCCAACCTAATGTAATTGCAATCCGCATCGAAAGTTTACGTCTTAAAATTAATTTGGCGAGTGTTAAAGCTTCGTTTAGGCCGACTGGTAAGGAGAAACAAATTAAGCCAACCCGCCCACATCAATGTCGAGCAGCGTGCCATTTGGCCGGAGCAAGTGACGTGTATTGTGACCCTTCATGTGGCGCCGCCTTACGTTAGAACTTAAAGTTATTATCCCTTCAGGGGAAAAGCGTGAAACGAGAGATCAGAGCACACGTCCAAAAAGGGCTGCCGCCTGGTTAAGCGGCGAAATCGTGGCTGGTGCTCACTTCTAAATTGTGAGTTACAGACAGGACGGAAAATTCTGTAATATGGAGGATAGACACTTGGGTATGATATGAATCGGTAAAGCAGCGTTAGATGCCAGGCTGGCGATTTCCGTTAAAGTCGTCGTTTATTCGATGTGTTTGTGATCTTTCGCACATTATATGGTTTCCTCTCTGGGTTTTTGTCAACTGCAGACTGGGCCACTGGTGGCCACCGCACGCCCTGGAGGTCTCAAGGTGACTGGCGGAAAGACCCTTTCCATCTTTACCCCGTCGCCTGGTCCACTCATACGCATCCACAGCCAGTCGCCAGGCCCTAATCGGACACGTTCCCTCCCCTACCACCATCACTTTTTCTCTTTCCGATATCGGTGACCACCCCTTCCCCCACCCACCCACACGTTTATCACTCACCCCCGGTACCGCCATCATCACCTCCCAAAATCCCTAGTCCATTCTCTCCATCCCATTACCTGGTCAATCCTTAACCGGGTTCCCCCGACCCGCCCCCTGCCTCTCCCCCCCCCCCCCGCCCCCCATCGCCTTCCGATGTTGCATACCTTCCTCCCGTAGTGCCCCCCACCACCCCACCACCCCCCGCTCGTGCGTCACGTATTTAGCCCGCCAATGGGCCCAGCACTGCATTACTCCGGCCGGTGACGGGCGATTGAGTTGCATAGGCTACAAACGGTATTCCACGAGACTGGGAGCCTAACGAGATTCATCCCCGCGTAAACACATGCTGATGAGATATGGAACGAGATCAACTAGGGTCACAAGGTATGTCGCTGTGGTATAACATCTCAGCTATCAATCATAGAGGGTAGCGCGCGTTATGCAATGGTTACTTCACACATTGTGGCAATCTTCCGTTAAATAGATTTCTTTGATGCGCCATTTATAGTAGGTTATATGTGCTTCCACCATCATGATAGCGTATCATACTGACGAGACCAGGACACTACTATGTCATGTACGCCTCAGCTCTCTAAAACCTTTGAGATACGGTTATATTTTACCTTGTAAAGGGTTGTGGGGAATAAATCGTTTGGTCAACCAAGCCAGTAGTAATTGGATCTGACAATTTCAATCAAGCTTCGGTCTACCACATATCGTACTGATAAAGCCATTTTCTTCGACATAGACCGACATAGTTGGTGCTGACCAGCGCTAGCTCCTCACAACACACGTACAACTCCTCGACAGTGACCTTCATCCCTAGATGGCTCATAAAGGCAGT